>VZQC01000005.1:5395031-5406285 GCA_009823505.1 Rhizomys pruinosus | reverse complement strand
ACACACACACACACACACACACACGGTCTCATGTAGTCCAGGCTATATAGCCCAAAACTAATTTGGACCTTCTGATCCTTTTGTCCCCACTGCCACTGGGATTGCAGGCATGTGCCACCATGCCCAAGTTTATAGAGTGCTGGGAGGGAATCTAGGGCTTTACTGCATGTAAGCAAGTACTCTATCAACTAAGCCACACCCCCAGTCCTAGAATATCTGTTATAGCTACTTTGGTATCTGAAGTAAAAGTTTATGGTTACATAAAACTGAAAATGATCCCAAATCTGCCAAGCTTTTAAGTTCCTTGCACCAGAAAATATTTCTACATTCATTATACAGCTGGTGAGTACTAAGGAACACATGGAATGTGGCAGAAATTAGCTAAATAAAAAAATAATATGAAACTAATTATATTTCTTCATATTTCAGAAATGTATGCTATGAGAAGTTTTTTTTTTTTTTTTTTTGAGACAGGCACTCACTTGGTAGTCCAGCAGGTTGGCCTTGAACTGGCTGGCAAGCCTCCTTCCTGGCACAGTTTCTTCTTTTGTGTTTTTGGATCTTTTTCAAGACAGGGTCTCCCTGTAGCCCCAGCTGTCCTGGAACTCACTCTGTATGTAGACTAGGCTGGCCTTGAACTCACAAAGATCCACCTGCCTCTGCCTCCTGAGTGCTAGGATTAAAGGCATGAGCCACCATGCCCAGCTTGGCATAGCTTCTTAAGTGCAGGGATTAAAAGAGTGCATTAACACTCTGGGCCGGAAATTCTTCTAGTAAGAATTTTATGTAATTTAGCATGCTGCATGGCCATATTACTCAATACTGTACATACTGAAAATAGAATCTAAGGTTTCAGGGCTACAGTTGCCTTGTCAACATTCACTACCTTTCTCTATTCAGCTTCTCCCTCAAAGCCCAAATAGGTCAGAAATGAGGCAAAAGCATGGATAGCTGCTGCCCTAACTCAGAGCTGGCTAGTGAGAAAACTTGTCTCTCTTTCTACTCAGGTACCTTCTGCCATGCCATCTACTTCAGAGCTCCAGGGGTACTTGTGTCAGGGTATTCAAAGCCCTACGGGGACTGGCAAGATGGCTTAGTGGATAAAAGCGCTTGCTGCCAAGCCTGATGACTGGAGTTCAATCCCTGGGGCCCACATAATAGAAGGAAAGAACTCAACTCTCAAAAGTCTTCTGTCTTCCACATGTATAACAAGGTGTATGAGCATAAATGTATACACACATGCACTAAAACAAATGAAGTAAAATATTGTTTAAAAGTATGTGGGCCGGGCATGGTGGTGCACGCCTTTAATCCTAGCACTTGGGAGGCAGAGGCAGGCGGATCTTTGTGAGTTCAAGGCCGGCCTGGTCTACGGAGTGAGTTCCAGGACAGCTGGGACTACAGGGAGACCCTGTCTTAAAAAGACCAAAAAAAAAAAAAAAAAAATAAATAAATAAATAAAAAATAAAAATAACAGTACAATAAATAAAAATAAAAGTATGTGGTATAAGGCTGGGTGTGGTGGCAACATGTGCCTTTATTTTATTAAATTTTTTTTTATAATTTTTATTCATTTTCTATGTGTATGAATGTTTACTGATCTGCATGCAAGGTCTGTTGCACCCGTGCAGCAATGCCGCTGGAGATCAGAAGGGGTGTCGGACTCCCTTGGAACTGGAGTTCTCCTGGAATTGGAGTTTCAGACGGTTCTCGGCCGCCATGTGGGTGCTGGGGATCGAACCCGGGTCCTCCACAAGAGCAGTCGGCGCTCTTAACCGATAGGCCATTCCTCCAGCCCCGGCACATGCCTTTAATCCCAGCACTTGGGAGGCAGAGGCAGAGGCAGAGGCAGACGGATCTCTGTGAGTTCAAGGCCAGCCTATTCTACATAGTGAGTTCCAGGCCAGCTGGGGTTATAGGGAGACCCTGTTTCAAAAGAACCAGAAAAAAAAGAAAACGTATGTGGTATAACGCTTGTGGTGGACTTCACATAGAGGCTCTTCCCCACCAAGACCACTGGAAACACATTTTATAGTAAGACAAAAATAAACCTGTAGAGAAGAAAATGCAATTTGCTGAACCTCAGAAGCATGAGACAACTCACGGCAGGCCCTTTTCAGACCTCTGCTTCTACCACTGTGATGGGCACTGTAAGTACTACTCTGAACCCCTATATGGGCACACTGAAACCCCAGTGTGAGGTTCTATGGCTACAGACCTTGAGATCCCTGTGCATGAGTCCTTTGCTGTGCAGAAACTCCACCGCCTCTGCAATCTGCAGGAATATGTGCAGACATGCGCCCCGTTCTCGCTCCTCAATGGTGCACCTCCGGTTCATCCAGTCTTTGAGGTTTTCCTTTCTGCACAGTTGCATCTGAATGTACAGATAGACCTTTGGAGAGCTGGGCTGGAGCTGGTCTGTTGTGTTCTTAGTGAGATCTAAACTTAACGTGGTTGGCCTTGGAGGAGAGATGGACAAGGTGGCTTCAGAAGAAGATCTGCTGCTGGAGTATTTGAAGTCACTTAGCTTATTAGCATAATGGTTACCATTATATAGGCGGTTCATTTTCGGCTCTTCTTTACTGGACGCATTATCGCAGCCAGAGTCTTCAAACACTATGGAAGAGGAGGTTCTCTCCCTGGACCTTGTGTAGGGAGAAGCTTCAGAGGGACAAAGTTCAAAGGATTGGCCTTCATCATTGCCATCCATAGTACCATCTTCCACATCACACTCTGCCAGGCAACTGTCCAGGAGGTTGTGGGATGCATCCACGGACTCACTGCCATCCCCATGGTCTGCCTCTGAGAACTCCAGTGGAGAGAACTGGCTCTCAGATGAACTCGTCTGGCTACAGGAAATCCCCACTGAGAAAGAACGACTTCTTTGAGGTGAGGGAGCTATGATTTCAATATGTTCTTTTGTAGAGAAAGGATCCATTCTGCGAATCTTAACAGATGGTGCCTCCATTGGGCTAGGAGAGCTGAGGGGCCAGTCTGTGCTAAAAGTGGGAGAAACATGAAGAGTTGAGTGAATACATTATTATCGGATCTGCATCCTTTGCTTAAAATAATTCGATTATTATAAAGACACCTAACAGAAACATAAAGACTAAATAAAACATGATACGTGGGACAAAGAACAACTCATCCCACCCACTCCTCTTCAAAATCTTAATTTGAAATCATAATTCTATACTTGAAATGGTTATTTGAGACTGCATGCCAGAGTAGGGTAAGCCTTTTGTACAAAACACAAGATCCTGAATGTATACTAAGAACAGGATTCCCTAGGTGGCTCCAACTCTGAAGCTTCTGTGCAGCCCACTTATCCTTGAGACTAGGGGCCACTTCCCTTGGTCCTTGAGTCTATATTAAGTGTTATGTATCAAGATAACTCCAGGGATCCAACGATGTGCTGGATTTTCCTATGGTTGTGTGGAAATCTTTCTTCACATTGCTTTTTTTTTCATTACGGTTTTTAAAGGGATTACTTCTGATAACACCATAGTTAATAGAGAATATCTTTGGGCCAGCTAAGTAGATGTGGTTTAAAAAAAAAAAGAAAAAATTTTAAACCAATTTAAAAAGAAGTTATAAACTTTTAACTGCTGTGAGAAAAACTTGATAAAAACTTTGAAAACAGAATGGACAATCACAGCAGACAGTATCTCATATTGAAAAAAAAGCCACTTTGCGTCCTGGGTTCATCATCCACAGAGAATTATTAATATTAAAGAAAGAGAGCCAGGCGTGGTGGCGCACGCCTTTAATCCTAGCACTTGGGAGGCAGAGGCAGGTGGATCTCTGTGAGTTCAAGGCCAGCCTGGTCTACAGAGTGAGTTCCAGGCCAGCTGGAGGCCCTGTCTCAAAAAGACCAAAAAAAAAAAAAAAAATTAAAGAAAGGGGCTAGTGTTGGGTGTGGTGGCACAAACCTTTAGTCCCAGCACTCAGGAGGCAGAGGTTGGTGGTTCTCTGTGAGTTCAAGGCCAGCCTGGTCTACAGAGTGAGTTCTAGGACAGCTGGGGCTATAGTGAGGAAAAAAAAAAAGGCTCAGTGCTTAAGGGCACTGGCTGCTCTTCCAGAGAGGATCTGGGTTCAATTCCCAGCACTCACATGGTAGCTAACACATGTCCAGTTCCAGGGAATCATACTTCTGGCCACTACTGGGACCAGGGATGGATATGGTACATTTACATGTAGGCGAAACACTCATATATATAAAAATTAATGAAATCTTTAAGAAATTAAAGAAAAAATGTAGGGAAATCCAGCTCGAATTGCAGGCTGGCTTTCCAACTAGCATGCCTCAGGGATGAGGGTCTGGCCCCGCCCCAAGGAGGAGCAAGCTGATAAAGTGTAAACCAAATCTCTTTGTGTGTATGTGTTGTGGGGGGTGATGAGACAGGGTCTCTCACTGTAGCCCCAGCTGGCCTGGAACTCACTATGTAGACCAGGGTGGCTTTGATCTCTCTCTACCTGCCTCTATGTGCTGTGATTAAAGGCATGTGCCATCATGTCTACCCCCCAAATCTCACTTAACAAGTTGCTATAGAACTTTCCAAAACAGGCTGATATAGAATGGAACTCTGCTGCTTTTTTTCTTTAAAAAGGAGAAAAAAAAATCCTTACAGACATTGAAATGATACTATGTTCATAGGAGAGAATAGTCTGAAAGGGAATATTCCTTTTTGGTCTACGTCTACCCAAGTCACCTTTCGTCTTTCAGCCAAATCCTATCCATCTCTTCTTGCCACTTCTCAGGGGGTGTCTCCAGCCAGGCGTTGAAATACCTCACAATGCCTGGGTGCTCCAGCTTGGCCAATGCTTTCACTTCTCGCATCACCTTCTCACGAGCCAGTTCCCTGAAATACATAAAATGAGATGGCTGCCCATGTCTGAAATATTTGTTTTTAATTAAAAAAAATTTTATTTATTGTTTTTTATATGTACGAGTGTACTGTCTACATGTAGGTTGGTGCACCCATGTTGTACAATGCCGCGGAGGTCAGAAGACGGAGTCGGATTCCCCTGGAACTGGAGTTAAAGACGGTTCTTAGCCGCCATGTGGGTGCTGGGAATCGAACCCGGGTCCTCTGCGAAAGCAGTCGGTGCTCTTAACCACTGAGCCATCTCTCCAGCCCTGTCTGAAATGTTTGTATCCAGAAGTAAAAACAGAAGACAGTCAAAGTCTCCCTTGCATAGAACAGTAAGAATATGTGAGTTAACTTTAGGCATAATTCTGAGTAGGTCCATGTAGTCATGCAGTATAGCTTAAGATTTTTCCCCCTCTGGGAAAAATAATTATACACATGTGTATATCTCATCTAAATAAAATTTCTTAGCTGACTGAAAAATCAGTATCAACTCTTAAATGTTTGTTGGTCAACAGGAGGAAGAACAGGGCTAAGTGAAGCATTCAGAAAAGAGCTTAGTATCCTGGCTCAAGATGACAAAGATCACTCCAAAAGGGTACATCTACTATACCCCAAACAGTAGAAGCCTCAAAGCACTCAAAACCACAGGCATTGAAGTTTAACCAGAGAAGCATCCAGGAGGCCCTCAGTCCTGCTAGCTTTGCAGATGTCTCCTATGTCATCCAGACCAGTTAGAAGTCTGTATGGCCACCTTAGGAAAGCTAGCCTTGTTTGAGAAGCATATAGGGATGTGTGTGTATGGATGTATGTATGGATCCACAGATCTAGAGAAATGCACACCACCATACAAAGAAGGCTGTACACAAAACAGAAATTTAGTCATATACATATGTGGTTCTTTCTGTCACCTGGGGTGCCTCAGCAGGCTAAACTGAAAAGCCACCTTGGTTCACAGTGTTCAATACACGTGTTAATGTGCATGAACTGACAAACATTTTAATGAATGTATTCAGCAGCTTTCCTCATGGAGATAATCTCCCATTTCCAGGGAGCCTACCATCACCTAACCATCATAAATAAACACACCTCTTCAAGTCCTGGAGAATGTCAGCTATCTACCCTTTCCCTTCTGGGCTTAGTTACAATGATGGACATTCCCCATTTTCCTGTCGGCAGATACAGGTACATTTTAAGTTCTCCATCTTGAGGTCATGACATCCAATGATCAAATCAGCTCCTCCTTTTCAGTTCTTTACCCTCGTTCTTATCTTGGGACTGGACCACTGCAAATCCATCTCCCAACATTGACCACATCAGAAACCCAACTCCCTACAGAATTATCAAAACTTTGCCTGGCTTATCAGATGCTGCCATAGATCTCATCCACAGTCCCTGTTCCTATTCTGCCCTATCCAATCCAGAATATTTTCCATTATCAGCACCTCCAAGCACTGGTCAAGAGCCTTTACTCAGCCCATTTTATGTACTTCCCACTCTTCCCCTACACGGCTGTCCACTGAGAGAGGTTACTATATAGCCCAGCCTGTGTCATCATCTCCCTAGACTGCCTTTCACATCTGCTTCCTCAGGGGAAGCTGTTCACTAAGCTAAGCCTTGGCTTACAACCTTTCTTGCAGGGTAACCATTTGAGAAGCTCAGAGAAGTTACAGGCTTCTGCAGGGAAGAATCCTTGTTGAATATCCTATATGGTGCTGGCACATAGGACTTTTGAGTCGAAAGCTATTTACCAGAAGAAAACAATTCACCCCACTGCATCCACACCATCAGAACTCTTGTGTGCCTGTTTGGTGAGAACCTGTAACTACTGGATATGAGGATAGCACAAAAAGCAAGAATCAACAAGATCCCTTCCCAGAGACGAGGAGGAGGGTACTGCTGACATGTAAAAGAGTTCACTGTTCTGAGACCCAAATTCCACTTTGAGGAATCTATTCCATGGAAGTGCATGTGGTCAACATTTTATATGAGAGATGAACACTGAAAAGATTTTTTTAAAAAGATTTAAAAAAAATTATCACAAAACAAATTAGCAGCTCAACTGCTTAAGAAGAAGAAATGTTTAAAGGAAATATGGCACATGTGCTAAATGGACTATTAGTGAGCCATGCTTTTAATGCATTTTAGTGTTCAAATAAAACAATCTTATTAACAGAAAATTCAGCAGATATAATAAGTAGCAGACAAAACAGCACAGTATTGGTGTGATGGTAAATATTGATCACCAATCTGACAAGAACTAGCATTCCTAGGAGACGAGGCTCTGGGCATGCCTATGGGAAATTATCTGTAGATTAGTTGAAGTGGGACAACCTACTGTCAGACAAATAAAAAAGAGAACTGGCTCTAGCATTCTCTTCCCTTCTTTTTCTTCTTCTTTTTTTTTTAATGTGTACGAGTGTACTGTCTGCATGTAGGTTTGTGCACCAGTGTCGTGCAATGCCGTGGAGGTCAGAAGAGGGCGTCAGATTCCCCTGGGACTGGAGTCAAAGACAGTTCTCAGCCGCCATGTGGGTGTGGGGGATTGAACCTGGGTCCTCTGCAAGAGCAGTCGGTGCTCTTAACCGCTAGGCCATCTCTCCAGCCCTCCCCTTGTTTCTTGACTGGTGCCGTATGAGCAGCTGCCTCCTGCTCCTGCCCCCTGCCCTCCCTGCCATGGTGGGCTGGACTTAAATGGTTTAATTCCTTCCTTAAGTTGCTTGTCAGGTATTTTGTTATAGTAATGAGAAAAGTAACTAATATGATTGGCATTAGACAAATTTATGGCTAGAAAAAAATAAAAAGGAAATACTCTACATGTGTGTCTTACTAGGCTGAGGACTGAATTTCCCTTCACATATTCTAGACAAATACCCCAGCAGTGAACTCCAGGCCCACTCTTAAATGTTCATATTGGTTTTACTACTGGGTAGAGAGAACATACCAATAGTTTTGGGGGGTGGTGAGTTGAGACAGCCTGTCTCAGGTAGCGCTTAGAACTAAAGATTTGGAAGGTAAGAAATGACATTTCCTGTAGTGACTACAGAGTATAAGAAGGACATTTTGTCCACGAGATTAGATCTAAGTTTACTGAAGAATCATCCATTACTTACTGGGCAGACTATGTGAATCCTCTCAACAGAGTAACTGCAGTCATCTACTTTGTTTCTGGCTTCAAAGAAAACTCTGAAGCCACAATGGTCATCATGAACTCATGATCCTTCTACCTCAGCCTCTCGAGTATTTGATTACAAGCATATGGCACCACACCCAACACAGTGTTTGTTTTAATAGTGTTCCTCATTTATTACATGCTACACTTAGGATCTGGAACATCCCAAACCCACTGAGAGGTGATGGAAACCTTTGAGGTGTCCTGGCAGGAAGTCTTCCAGTCATTGGGGGTACGTCCTTGAAGGACATGTGGGGGCTCCGAGTCTTCTCCTTTCTCCTGTCACCGCTATTCCAGCCATAAGGTGAACTGTTGAACTGTTTTCTCCATCACATGCTCCCTGCCTTGCCACAGCCAAAAGCAACACGGCCAGCTACCATTAACTGAAATCTCAAGAACCACAAGCTAAAATAAATCAGCTCTATAGGTAATTATCTATGGTACTCTGCTACATTAATGGAAAGCCAACTAATACACCATTAATAAACAAATGATTTTTTTCAAAGCCAATTTTAATAAACAAATGATTTTTAAAAGCTGCAATCTATTAGTGTCTATAGTTTTTATACTTGCCCCTGGGAAAAACTTGAGTTAAGAATTTATGTGTTTATGTCTGTATACCTATGTGTGTTAAGAATGCAGAAGCTAGAGAGGAAGGTGCTGGGTGTCCTCTGTCCTCTATCACTTTCTATGATATTCCTTTTGAGGCAGGGTCTCTCTTTGAACTTGAAATTCACAGTTTTTTTAGCTATTGTAGAAGCCAGTAAGCCTGAGCAATCCTCTTGTCTCTGGCCCAGAACTATTTTGTGCTGTGGTTATGCAGGATATTCAGCTTGTTATATGGGTGATGGGATCTGAACTCTGGTCTGCATGATTGTGTAGCAAGAGCACTTAACTGCTGAGTATCTCTCTAGCCCCCAAGACCAAAAAAAAAAAAAAGACCAAATTTTAAAGGAATCTATGTAGTTGACAACTTTAAGACAACCTGTTACTTGGTAGCATTTAGAACCAAAGATTTGGAAGGTAAGAAATGGCACTTCCTATAATGACTACAAAGTATAAGAAGGACTTTTTGTTCATGAGTTTAGACACAAATTTACTAAAGTATCATCCATTACCTGTTGGGCAGACGGATCCTCTTGATAGCATAATTGCAGTCATCAACTTTGTTTCTGGCTTCAAAGACAACTCCAAAGCCACCACGACCCATGCACTGAATTGGCTCAAAATCTGTTAGGTATCTTTAAAAGAAAAGTAAAATCTTTAAAAGTTTGAAATAGTTTTAAATATAGTAATACAATATTGAATTATTTTACTATCATACAAAAGTATATAAATGAAAATCATAGCTTGAATTCTACTAATAGGGCTCTAGTTCTGTATGCATAACTGAAGCAAACACATTCTTACAAGTTTCATGGGGAAAAAATAAAAAGCTTTGTTTAGTTAGTAATCATTTGTTCTTATAGCAAATGTCCTAATGATCTGTTCTATCTAAAACTGCCTACGAAATAGCATATTTTAAATTCTCTAAACTTTTGCTTTCTTTGGCATTTTTGACTCTGTTAAGAGTATTTTAGGCCAGGCATAGTGTGATACACACCTTTAATCCCAGTACTTGAGAGGCAAACGAAGGCAGATCCCTGTGAGTTCAAGGCTAGCCGTGTCTAACACAGGGAGTTCCAGGCCATTCAGGGCTGAATAGTGACATTGTCTCAAAAACAACACCAAAATAATGTATTTTAACCCAGCAGTGGTGGTACACCCCTTTAATCCTAACACTCAGGAGGCAGAGGCAGGTAGATCTCTGTGAGTTTGAGGCTAACCTGGTCTACACAGTGAGTTTCAGGTCAGCCAGGACTATACAGTAAGGCCCTGTTTTAAAAAAACAAAACCGCCAGGTGTGGTGGCGCACGTCTTTAATATCAGCACTTAGGAAGCAGAGGCAGGCAGATTTCTGTAAGTTCAAGGCCAGCCTGGGTCTACATAGTAAGTTCAAGGCCAGCTGGGGCTATAGGAGATCCCTGTCTCAAAAAGACAAACAAAACAAAACAAAACAAAAACAAAAAACCCAAAACAACCCCCCCCAAAGCCCTAGTACTTTTAACTGGATTTCACTGCTTATAAATTTTATGTAAATAAATATAATCAATCCCATTAGATAGAACTTTTCTTTTTGCAGGAACTAAAGCAGTCACTGGCAGGGTTGTCTTACCATGGAAGGGATTCAGACAGAAGCTGGCTCACCCCCTGTTTGTCTGTAGCCTGTCTCCCTTTGGTGCCTGAGCTGCACTGTAGTTTCTAGTCAGTGCACACCACAGTTTCTCCAAGCTTCAGGGCTTCTGCCACATGCTCTCCAGGGACAGCTTCTTTGCACTTAGTGAATCCTCCTCTGCCATCTCACCACCTGTGTGGAGCTTTCCTAGGCCCCTGTCTCAATGTTCCCGAAGCCTTCGATCTTAATGTCAGCATCCTGCAGTCTCATGTATGCAACCCACTGTCTCAGCATCATGGACACATAAGGACAATAAATGTGAGGAAAACATCATTGTTTCTTTTTGTATTTCCAGAACCAGGACACTACCTGGTAAGTCAAAGGTCTGACCAATGTCTGTTGAACAGCTGTGTGAATGAATAAGTGAATGCATGCATGCTGTGGCAATCAGTCCAGCCACATGGAGTGGTGAATCAGATGCATTATGGTGTTTCTCTTATAAAGGTAAGTTATTACTTCATGACTTGTACACTCATATTAATTTAGTGGTTGCCTCAGCTGGTTAGAGAACAGAGTTAAAGAGGAGACATAATAGATACACCCTCTGTGGGCCAATTACCTTCACAGGGAATGAAGAGCAATCATCTGTATTCCTAAAAATAGCTAGTCAATGTAGCTTAGTATGAATCCTCCCAGCATACAAAAGCCTCCACAGATCAGGTCCTACCTGAGGGCCAATTGGACTATCTTCCTGTGTTGTATCTTCTATAAAGAATAATATCTAACACATGACTCCTGACCTTCTAAGTATCATCTTGCCCAAGACTCAGGAAGTGAACAACGAAGCTGGGATTCGAACTCAGGATCGAATCCATCGAAAGTTGAGCACGCTTTTAATCCTAGCACTCGGGAGGCAGAGGCAGGTGGATCTCTGTGAGTTCAAGGCCAGCCTGGTCTACAGAGCGAGTTCCAGGCCCTGTCTCAAAAAGACCAAAA
>VZQC01000005.1:5342677-5394012 GCA_009823505.1 Rhizomys pruinosus | reverse complement strand
GGGGAGTTAGGTATTCGGAAAGAAAGGATCCAAGTATTCTGGTGATTAAGGACCCTACAGGATATGACTCACTCAGAAGCTTGCATATTTTAAGAAGACTGAACTTTATTTTTTATTTATTTATTTATTTTTTGTCTTTTTGAGACAGGGTCTCCCTGTAGCCCCAGCTGTCCTGGAACTCGCTCTGTAGACCAGGCTGGCCTTGAACTCACAAAGATCCGCCTGCCTCTGCCTCCCAAGTGCTAGGATTAAAGACGTGCACCACCATGCCCAGCTGACTGAACTTTATTCTAACAGTAGGAAGTCAGTTATTAGAGGTTTTAAAGGTAGGAGATGCAGGTAGAAAGGGATGGAGAATGGCTTGCAGATGGGAAGTAGACTAGAGGGCATGGAGACCAGCTGGAGGATATTTCAGTAATCCAGAAGAGGTTTGCTCATATTTGTACCAAGGAAATAGACACTGAGCTATAAAGATGACAACAAAACTGAAGATATTTAGGAGGAAGCCCTTGACAGAACTGGAAGGCAGTGAAGGAGATGATGACTTCTGCTCTGGTGAGAGTGCAGCTCATCATTCTGAGACAGAGTGCCAGTGAGCAGGCTGGGATGGAATGGGGGCATGAAAGAGCTGAGGCATGGCTCATTTGAACCATTTGTGTAGTTCTTATCAGGTGGCTGCTTCCGAGAGAGGATATGGATCTAGGCTCACACCTCTCCCCCCCAGCACTTGGAAGGCCGAGGCAGGAGGATTGCCAACAGTTCCATGCCAACCTGGGCTATAGAATAAGACCCTGGGAATGTCTTTACAAGGTGCTTGGGGCTGAAAAGTACTGGAGACCATCTGAAGAGACTCTGTGGAGTACTGAGGTGTGCTGTGGCGGCCAGCAGAGTCTGAGGAAAGCGAGGTCCTGAGGAATCCAAACAACTTTCAATAGGAGATGGGAGAGCTTGGTGTTGGGAAGTCCCAGGGGAAAAGTCAAAGGGAGGTGTCAAATACAGAGCTCGGCCAGGGGACGGGAAAATGTCCACCACATTTAACAAAAAGATTGGGGCTGGAGAGATGCCTCAGTAGTTAATAACATTGGCTGCAGGTAGATCTCTGTGAACTCAAGGCCAGCCTGGTCTACATAGCAAGTTCCAGGCCAGCTGAGGCAACACGGAGACTGTGGCTTAAAAAAAAAAAAAANGACCAATCAGCCCACAGGTCCTCAGAAAAGGACCAATCAGCCCACAGGTCCTCAGAAAAGGCCCAATCAGCCCCACAGGTCCTCAGAGAAGGACCAATCAGCCCCAAGGTCCTCAGAGAAGGATCAACCAGCCCCACAGGTCCTCAGAGAAGGATCAATCAGCCCCCCAGGTCCTCAGAGAAGGATCAATCAGCCCCACAGGTCCTCAGAGAAGGTCCAATCAGCCCCGAAAAAGGACCAATCAGGCCCACAGGTCCTCAGAGAAGCACCAATCAGCCCCACAGGTCCACAGAGAAGGACCAATCAGCCCAACAGGTCCTCAGAGAAGGACAAATCAGCCCCACAGGTCCTCACAAAAGGACCAATCAGCCCCACACGTCCTCAGAGAAGGACCAATCAGCCCACAGGTCCTCAGAGAAGGGGCAATCAGCCCCACAGGTCCTCAGGGAAGGACCAATCAGCCCCACAGGTCCTCAGAGAAGGGCCAATCCGCCCCACAGGTCCTCAGAGAAGGACCAATCAGCCCAACAGGTCCTCAGAGAAGGACCAATCAGCCCACAGGTCCTCAGAGAAGGATCAACCAGCCCCACAGGTCCTCAGAGAAGGATCAATCAGCCCCACAGGTCCTCAGAGAAGGGCCAATCAGCCCCACAGGTCCTCAGAGAAGGACCAATCAGCCCCACAGGTCCTCAGAGAAGGACCAATCAGCCCCACAGGTCCTCAGAGAAGGACCAATCAGCCCCACAGGTCCTCAGAGAAGGACCAATCAGCCCCACAGGTCCTCAGAGAAGGACCAATCAGCCCCACAGGTCCTCAGAGAAGGGCCAATCAGCCCCACAGGTCCTCAGAGAAGGACCAATCAGCCCCACAGGTCCTCAGAAAAGGACCAATCAGCCCCACAGGTCCTCAGAGAAGGATCAATCAGCCCACAGGTCCTCAGAAAAGGACCAATCAGCCACACAGGTCCTCAGAAAAGGACCAATCAGCCCCACAGGTCCTCAGAAAAGGACCAATCAGCCCCACAGGTCCTCAGAAAAGGACCAATCAGCCCCACAGGTCCTCACAAAAGGACCAATCAGCCCCACAGGTCCTCAGAGGAGGACCAATCAGCCCCACAGCTCCTCAGAGAAGGACCAATCACCCCCACAGGTCCTCAGAGAAGGACCCATCAGCCCCACAGGTCCTCAGAGCAGGACCAATCAGCCCCACAGCTCCTCAGAGAAGGACCAATCACCCCCACAGGTCCTCAGAGAAGGGCCAATCAGCCCCACAGGTCCTCAGAAAAGGACCAATCAGCCCACAGGTCCTCAGAGAAGGATCAATCAAGCCCCACATGTCCTCAGAGAAGGACCAATCAGCCCCACAGTTCCTCAGAGAAGGGCCAATCAGCCCCACAGGTCCTCAGAGACGGACCAATCAGCCCCACCGTTGCCTAGAAAAGGACCAATCAGCCTCACAGGTCCTCAGAGAACGGGCCAATCAGCCCCCCAGGTCCTCAGAGAAGGACCCATCAGCCCCACAGGTCCTCAGAGCAGGACCAATCAGCCCCACAAGTCCTCAGAGAAGGATCAAACAGCCCCAACAGGTCTTCAGAAAGGATCAAATTTTTTTTTTTTTTTCCCCAACCCCCACAGGTCCTCAGAGAAGGGTCAATCAGCCCCACAGGTCCTCAGAGAATGATCAATCAGCCCCACAGGTCCTCAGAAAAGGACCAATCAGCCACACAGGTCCTCAGAGAAGGAACAATCAGCCCCACAGGTCCTCAGAGAAGGACCGATCAGCCCCACAGGTCCTCAGAGCAGGATCAATCAGCCCCACAGGTCATCAGAGAAGGATTCAATCAGCCCCACAGGTCCTCGGAGAAGGACCAATCAGCCCCAAAGGTCCTCAGAGAAGGACCAAACAGCCCCACAGGTCCTCAGAAAAGGAAGAATCAGCCCCACAGGTCCTCACAAAAGGACCAATCAGCCCCAAGGTCCTCAGAGAAGGATCAACCAGCCCCACAGGTCCTCAGAAAAGGAAGAATCAGCCCCACAGGTCCTCACAAAAGGACCAATCAGCCCCAAGGTCCTCAGAGAAGGATCAACCAGCCCCACAGGTCCTCAGAAAAGGACCAATCCGCCCCACAGGTCCTCAGAAAAGGAAGAATCAGCCCCACAGGTCCTCACAAAAGGACCAATCAGCCCCAAGGTCCTCAGAGAAGGATCAATCAACCCCACAGGTCCTCAGAAAAGGACCAATCCGCCCCACAGGTCCTCAGAGAAGGACCAATCAGCCCACAGGTCCTCAGAAAAGGACCAATCAGCCCACGGTCTCAGAGAATGATCAATCAGCCCCACAGGTCCTCAGAAAAGGACCAATCAGCCCCACAGGTCCTCAGAGAAGGACCAATCAGCCCCACAGGTCCTCAGAGAAGGACCAATCAGCCCCACAGGTCCTCAGAGAAGGACCAATCAGCCCCACAGGTCCTCAGAGAAGGATCAATCAGCCCCACAGGTCCTCAGAGAAGGATCAATCAGCCCCACAGGTCCTCAGAGAAGGATCAATCAGCCCCACAGGTCCTCAGAGAAGGATCAATCAGCCCCACAGGTCCTCAGAAAAGGACCAATCAGCCCCACAGGTCCTCAGAGAAGGACCAATCAGCCCCACAGGTCCTCAGAAAAGGACCATCAGCCCCACAGGTCCTCAGAGAAGCACCAATCAGCCCCACAGGTCCTCAGGGAAGGACCAATCAGCCCCACAAGTCCTCAGAGGAAGGACCAATCAGCCCCAGAGGTCCTCAGAGAAGGACCACTCAGCCCCACAGGTCCTCAGCGAAGGATCAATCAGCCCCACACGTCCTCAGAGAAGGACCAATCAACCCCACAGGTCCTCAGAAAAGGAAGAATCAGCCCCACAGGTCCTCACAAAAGGACCAATCAGCCCCACAGGTCCTCAGAGAAGGACCAATCAGCCCCACAGTTCCTCAGAGAAGGATCAATCAGCCCCACAGGCCCTCAGAGAAGGACCAATCACCCCACAGGTCCTCAGAGAACGATCAATCAGCCCCACAGGTTCCTCAGAGAAGGATCACTCAGCCCCACAGGTCCTCAGAGCAGGATCAATCAGCCCCACAGGTCCTTAGAGAAGGATCCAATCAGCCCCCCTCCACAGGTCCTCAGAGAAGGACCAATCACCCCACAGGTCCTCAGAGAAGGATCAATCACCCCCACAGGTCCTCAGAAAAGGAAGAATCAGCCCCACAGGTCCTCACAAAAGGACCAATCAGCCCCAAGGTCCTCAGAGAAGGATCAATCAGCCCCACAGGTCCTCAGAAAAGGACCAATCAGCCCCACAAGTCCTCAGAGAAGGATCAATCAGCCCACAGGTCCTCAGAGAAGGACCAAACAGCCCCACAGGTCCTCAGAAAAGGAAGAATCAGCCCCACAGGTCCTCACAAAAGGACCAATCAGCCCCAAGGTCCTCAGAGAAGGATCAATCAACCCCACAGGTCCTCAGAGAAGGGCCAATCAGCCCCACAGGTCCTCAGAGAACGATCAATCAGCCCCACAGGTCCTCAGAGAAGGACCAATCAGCCCCACAGGTCTTCAGAGAAGGATCAATCAGCCCCACAGGTCCTCAGAGAAGGACCAATCAGCCCCACAGGTCCTCAGAGAAGGATCAATCAGCCCCACAGGTCCTCAGAGAAGGATCAATCAGCCCCACAGGTCCTCAGAGAAGGATCAATCAGCCCCACAGGTCCTCAGAGAAGGACCAATCAGCCCCACAGGTCCTCAGAGAAGGACCAATCAGCCCCACAGGTCCTCAGAGAAGGGCCAATCAGCCCCACAGGTCCTCAGAGAAGGACCAATCAGCCCACAGGTCCTCAGAGAAGGACCAATCAGCCCCACAGGTCCACAGAGAAGGACCAATCAGCCCAACAGGTCCTCAGAGAAGGACAAATCAGCCCCACAGGTCCTCACAAAAGGACCAATCAGCCCCACAAGTCCTCAGAGAAGGATCAATAAGCCCCACAGGTCCTCAGAGAAGGGCCAATCAGCCCCACAGGTCCTCAGATAAGGACCAATCAGCCCCACATGTCCTCAGAGAAGGATCAATAAGCCCCACAGGTCCTCAGAGGAGGGTCAATCAGCCCCACAGTTCCTCAGAGAAGGATCAATCACCCCCACAGGTCCTCAGAGAAGGACAAATCAGCCCCACAGGTCCTCAGAAAAGGACCAATCAGCCCCACAGGTCCTCAGAGAAGGACCAATCAGCCCCACAGGTCCTCAGAGAAGGGCCAATCAGCCCCACAGGTCCTCAGAGAAGGACCAATCAGCCCCACAGGTCCTCAGAGAAGGACCAATCAGCCCCACAGGTCCTCAGAGAAGGATCAATCAGCCCCACAGGTCCTCAGAGAAGGACCAATCAGCCCCACAGGTCCTCAGAGAAGGGTCAATCAGCCCCACAGGTCCTCAGAGAAGGGTCAATCAGCCCCACAGGTCCTCAGAGAAGGATCAATCAGCCCCACAGGTCCTCAGAGAAGGATCAATCAGCCCCACAGGTCCTCAGAAAAGGAAGAATCAGCCCCACAGGTCCTCACAAAAGGACCAATCAGCCCCAAGGTCCTCAGAGAAGGATCAACCAGCCCCACAGGTCCTCAGAAAAGGAAGAATCAGCCCCACAGGTCCTCACAAAAGGACCAATCAGCCCCACACGTCCTCAGAGAAGGACCAATCAGGCCCACAGGTCCTCAGAGAAGGATCAATCAGCCCCACAGGTCCTCAGAAAAGGACCAATCAGCCCACAGGTCCTCAGAGAAGGACCCATCAGCCCCACAGGTCCTCACAAAAGGACCAATCAGCCCCAAGGTCCTCAGAGAAGGATCAACCAGCCCCACAGGTCCTCAGAAAAGGACCAATCAGCCCACAGGTCCTCAGAGAAGGATCAATCAGCCCCACAGGTCCTCAGAGAAGGACCAATCAGCCCCAAGGTCCTCAGGAGAAGGCTCAATCAGCCCCACAGGTCCACAGAGAAGGACCAATCAGCCCACAGGTCCTCAGAGAAGGGTCAATCAGCCCCACAGTTCCTCAGAGAAGGATCAATCAGCCCCACAGGTCCTCAGAGAAGGACCAATCAGCCCCACAGGTCCTCAGAAAAGGACCAATCAGCCCCACAGGTCCTCAGAAAAGGACCAATCAGCCCACAGGTCCTCAGAGAAGGGCCAATCAGCCCCACAGGCCCTCAGAAAAGGACCAATCAGCCACACAGGTCCTCAGAAAAGGACCAATCAGCCCCACAGGTCCTCAGAAAAGGACCAATCAGCCCCACAGGTCCTCAGAGAAGGATCAATCAGCCCCACAGGTCCTCAGAGAAGGATCAATCAGCCCCACAGGTCCTCAGAAAAGGACCAATCAGCCCCACAGGTCCTCAGAGAAGGACCAATCAGCCCCACAGGTCCTCAGAGAAGGACCAATCACCCCACAGGTCCTCAGAGAACGATCAATCAGCCCCACAGGTCCACAGAGAAGGACCAATCAGCCCAACAGGTCCTCAGAGAAGGACAAATCAGCCCCACAGGTCCTCACAAAAGGACCAATCAGCCCCACAAGTCCTCAGAGAAGGATCAATCAGCCCCACAGGTCCTCAGGGAAGGACCAATCAGCCCCACAAGTCCTCAGAGAAGGATCAATAAGCCCCACAGGTCCTCAGAGAACGATCAATCAGCCCCACAGGTCCACAGAGAAGGACCAATCAGCCCAACAGGTCCTCAGAGAAGGACAAATCAGCCCCACAGGTCCTCAGAGAAGGATCAATCAGCCCCACAGGTCCTCAGGGAAGGACCAATCAGCCCCACAAGTCCTCAGAGAAGGATCAATAAGCCCCACAGGTCCTCAGAGAAGCACCAATCAGCCCCACAGGTCCTCAGAGCAGGACCAATCAGCCCCACAGGTCCTCAGAGAAGGATCCATCAGCCCCACAGGTCCTCACAAAAGGACCAATCAGCCCCACAGGTCCTAAGAGAAGGACCAATCAGCCCCACAGTTCCTCAGAGAAGGACCAATCAGCCCAACAGGTCCTCAGAGAAGGACCAATCCGCCCCACAGGTCCTCAGAGAAGGACCAATCAGCCCCACAGGTACTCAGAGAAGGACCAATCAGCCCAACAGGTCCTCAGAGAAGGACCCATCAGCCCCACAGGTCCTCACAAAAGGACCAATCAGCCCCAAGGTCCTCAGAGAAGGATCAACCAGCCCCACAGGTCCTCAGAAAAGGATCAATCAGCCCCACAGGTCCTCAGAGACGGACCAATCAGCCCCACAGGTCCTCAGCGAAGGATCAATCAGCCCCACAGCTCCTCAGAGAAGGACCAATCAACCCCACAGGTCCTCAGAAAAGGATCAATCAGCCCCACAGGCCCTCAGAAAAGGACCAATCAGCCCCACAGGTCCTCAGCGAAGGATCAATCAGCCCCACAGGTCCTCAGAAAAGGAAGAATCAGCCCCACAGGTCCTCACAAAAGGACCAATCAGCCCCAAGGTCCTCAGAGAAGGGCCCATCAAGGCCCCAAGGTCCTCAGAGAAGGATCAATCAGCCCCACAGGTCCTCAGAGAAGGAACAATCAGCCCCACAGGTCCTCAGAGAAGGGCCAATCAGCCCCACAGGTCCTCAGAGAAGGATCAATCAGCCCCACAGGTCCTCAGGGAAGGACCAATCAGCCCCACCGGTCCTCAGAGAAGGACCAATCACCCCCACAGGTTCTCAGAGAAGGATCAATCAGCACCACAGGTCCTCAGAGAAGGACCACTCAGCCCCACAGGTCCTCAGAAAAGGAAGAATCAGCCCCACAGGTCCTCAGAGAAGGACCAATCAGCCCCACAGGTCCTCAGAGAAGGACCAATCAGCCCCACAGGTCCACAGAGAAGGACCAATCAGCCCACAGGTCCTCAGAGAAGGACCAATCAGCCCCACAGGTCCTCAGAGAAGGATCAATCAGCCCCACAGGTCCTCAGAGAAGGGTCAATCAGCCCCACAGGTCCTCAGAGAAGGACCAATCAGCCCCACAGGTCCTCAGAGAAGGATCAATCCGCCCCACAGGTCCTCAGAGAAGGATCAATCCGCCCCACAGGTCCTCAGAGAAGGATCACTCAGCCCCACACAGTCATCAGACAGAGAAGGATCAATCAGCACCACAGGTCCTCAGAGAAGGAACAATCAGCCCCACAGGTCCTAAGAGAAGGACCAATCAGCCCAACAGGTCCTCAGAGAAGGACAAATCAGCCCCACAGGTCCTCACAAAAGGACCAATCAGCCCCACATGTCCTCAGAGAAGGGCCAATCAGCCCCCCAGGTCCTCAGAGAAGGACCAAACAGCCCCACAGGTCCTCAGAAAAGGAAGAATCAGCCCCACAGGTCCTCACAAAAGGACCAATCAGCCCCAAGGTCCTCAGAGAAGGATCAACCAGCCCCACAGGTCCTCAGAGAAGGACCAATCAGGCCCACAGGTCCTCAGAGAAGCGCCAATCAGCCCCACAAGTCCTCAGAGAAGGATCAATCAGCCCCACAGGTCCTCAGAGAAGGATCAATCCGCCCCACAGGTCCTCAGAAAAGGATCAATCAGCCCCACAGGTCCTCAGATAAGGATCAATCAGCCCCACAGGGCCTCAGAAAAGGACCAATCAGCCACACAGGTCCTCAGAAAAGGAAGAATCAGCCCCACAGGTCCTCACAAAAGGACCAATCAGCCCCAAGGTCCTCAGAGAAGGATCAACCAGCCCCACAGGTCCTCAGAAAAGGACCAATCAGCCCCACAGGTCCTCAGCGAAGGACCAATCAGCCCCACAGGCCCTCAGAGAAGGACCAATCAGCCCACAGGTCCTCAGAGAAGGAACAATCAGCCCCACAGGTCCTCAGAGAAGGACCAATCAGCCCCAAAGGTCCTCAGAGAAGGACCAAACAGCCCCACAGGTCCTCAGAAAAGGAAGAATCAGCCCCACAGGTCCTCACAAAAGGACCAATCAGCCCCAAGGTCCTCAGAGAAGGATCAATCAGCCCACAGGTCCTCAGAGAAGGGTCAATCAGCCCCACAGTTCCTCAGAGAAGGACCAATCAGCCCACAGGTCCTCAGAGAAGGGTCAATCAGCCCCACAGGTCCTCAGAGAAGGACCAATCAGCCCCACAGGTCCTCAGAGAAGGACCAATCAGCCCCACAGGTCCTCAGAGAAGGACCAATCAGCCCCACAGGTCCTCAGAGAAGGACCAATCAGCCCCACAGGTCCTCAGAGAAGGGCCAATCAGCCCCACAGGTCCTCAGAGAAGGGCCAATCAGCCCCACAGGTCCTCAGAGAAGGACCAATCAGCCCCACAGGTCCTCAGAGAAGGGCCAATCAGCCCCACAGGTCCTCAGAGAAGGACCAATCAGCCCCACAGGTCCTCAGAAAAGGACCAATCAGCCCCAAGGTCCTCAGAGAAGGATCAATCAGCCCACAGGTCCTCAGAGAAGGACCAATCAGCCCCACAGGTCCTCAGAGAAGGCCCAATCAGCCCCACAGGTCCTCAGAGAAGGACCAATCAGCCCCACAGGTCCTCAGAGAAGGGCCAACAGCCCCACCAAAGGTCCTCAGAGAAGGACAAATCAGCCCCACAGGTCCTCCGAGAAGGATCAATCAGCCCCACCGGTCCTCAGCGAAGGGTCAATCAGCCCCCACCACGGTCCTCAGAGAGAAGGACCAATCAGCCCAACAGGTCCTCAGAGAAGGATCGATCAGCCCCACAGGTCCTCAGAGGAGGGTCAATCAGCCCCACAGGTCCTAAGAGAAGGATCAATCAGCCCACAGGTCCTCAGAGAAGGATCAATAAGCCCCACAGGTCCTCAGAGACGGATCAATCAGCCCCACAGGTCCTCAGAGAAGGATCAATCAGCCCACAGGTCCTCAGAAAAGGACCAATCAGCCCCACAAGTCCTCAGAGAAGGATCAATCAGCCCCACAGTCTGAGAAGGACCAATCAGCCCCACAGCTCCTCAGAGAAGGACCAATCAGCCCCACAGGTCCTCAGAAAAGGACCAATCAGCCCACAGGTCCTCAGAGAAGGCCCAATCAGCCCCACAGGTCCTCAGAGAAGGGCCAATCAGCCCCACAGGCCCTCAGAGAAGGATCAATCAGCCCACAGGTCCTCAGAGAAGGATCCATCAGCCCCACAGGTCCTCAGAGAAGGACCAATCACCCCACAGGTCCTCAGAGAAGGACAAATCAGCCCCACAGGTCCTCAGAGAAGGATCAAATCAGCCCCACAAGTCCTCAGAGAAGGATCAATCAGCCCCACAGGTCCTCAGAGAAGGATCAATCAGCCCCACAGGTCCTCAGAGAAGGACAATCAGCCCACAGGTCCTCAGAGAAGAGCAATCCAGCCCCCACGGGTTCCTCAGAGGAAGGATCAATCACCCCCACAGGTCCTCAGAAAGGACCAATCAGCCCACAGGTCCTCAGAGAAGGATCAATAAGCCCACAGGTCCTCAGAGAAGGACCAACTCAGCCCCACAGGTCCTCAGAAAAGGACTCAATCAGCCCCACAGGTCTCAGAGAAGGACCAATCATGCCCACAGGTCCTCAGAGAAGGCCCAATCAGCCCCACAGGTCCTCAGAGAAGGACCAATGCAGCCCCACAGGTCCTCAGAGAAGGAGCGGGGGGGGGGAATCAGCCCCACAGGTCCTCACGAGAAAGACTCAATCAGCCCCAAGGTCCTCAGAGAAGGATCAATAGCCCCCACAGGTCCTCAGAGAAGGAACAATCAGCCCCACAGGTCCTCAAGAGAAGGACTAATCAGCCCACAGGTCCTCAGAAGAAGGACAATCAGCCCACAGGTCCTCAGAGAAGGGCCAATCAGCCCCACAGTTCCTCAGAGAAGGATCAATCAGCCCCACAGGCCCTCAGAGAAGGATCCAATCAGCCCACAGGTCCTCAGAGAAGGATCGAATCAGCCCCACAGGTCCTCAGGAGAAGGACAATCAGCCCCACGAGGTCCTCAGAGAAGGATCAGTCAGCCCCACCAGGTCCTCAGAGTAAGGTCAATCAGCCCCACAGGTGCTCAGAGAAGGACCAATCAGGCCCACAGGTCCTCAGAGAAGGATCAATCAGCCCCACAGGTCCGTCAGAGAAGGACAATCAGCCCCACAGGTCCTCAGAGAAGGATCAAATCAGCCCCACAGTCCTCAGAAAGGGCACAATCAGCCCACACAGGTCCTCAGAAAGGAAAATCAGCCCCACAGTGTCCTCAGAGAAGGATCAATAGCCCCACAGGTCCTCAGAGAGAGGGCAATCAGCCCCACAGGTCCTCAAGAGAAGGATCAATCAGCCCTACAGGTCCTCAGAGAAGGATCAATCAGCCCCACAGGTCCTCAGAGAAGGATCAATCAGCCCCACCAGGTCCTCAGAGTAAGGATCAATCAGCCCCACAGGTCCTCAGAGAAGGATACAATCAGCCCACAGGTCCTCACGAAAAGGACCAATCAGCCCCACAGGTCCTCAGAAGATCAACCAGCCCAAGGTCTCGAAAGGAAGAATCAGCCCCACAGGTCCTCAGAAGAAGGATCAGTCAGCCCCACAGGTCCTCAGAACAGGACCAATCAGCCCCACAGGTCCTCAGAGAAGGATCAATCAGCCCACAGGTCCTCAGAAGGAAGACAGCCCCCAGGTTCGAAGCAATCAGCCCCACAGGTCCTCAGAGAAGATCAATCAGCCCCACAGGTCCCAGAGAAGGATCAATCAGCCCTACAGGTCCTCAGAGAAGGGTAATCAGCCCCACAGGTCCTGGAGAAGGACCAATCAGCCCCAGAGGTCCTCAGAGAAGGATCAGTCAGCCCCACAGGTCCTCAGGAAGGATCAATCAGCCCCACCCAAGAAGATAGCCACAGTCCTCAGAGAAGGATCAATCACCCCACAGGTCCTCAGAGAAGGACAGAAAGCCCCACAGGTCCTCACAGAACAGGATCCAATCAGCCCCACAAGTCCTCAGAGAAGGATCAATAAGCCCCACAGGTCCTCAGAGAAGGGTCAATCAGCCCTACAGGTCCTCAGAGAAGGATCGATCAGCCCCACAGGTGCTCAGAGAAGGATCAATCAGCCCCACCGGTCCTCAGAGAAGGATCAACCAGCCCCACAGGTCCTCAGAGAAGGACCAATCAGCCCACAGGTCCTCAGAGAAGGATCAATCAGCCCCAACAGGTCCTCAGAGAAGGACCAATCAGCCCACAGGTCCTCAGAGAAGGGCCAATCAGCCCCACAGGTCCTCAGAGAAGGACCAATCAGCCCCACAGGTCCTCAGAGAAGGATCAATCAGCCCCACAGGTCCTCAGAAAAGGACCAATCAGCCCCACAGGTCCTCAGAGAAGGACCAATCAGCCCCACATGTCCTCAGAGAAGGGCCAATCAGCCCCACAGGTCCTCAGAGAAGGATCAATCAGCCCCACAGGTCCTCAGAGAAGGATCAATCAGCCCCACAGGTCCTCAGAGAAGGATCAATCAGCCCCACAGGTCCTCAGAGAAGGATCAATCAGCCCCACAGGTCCTCAGAGAAGGATCAATCAGCCCCACAGGTCCTCAGAGAAGGATCAATCAGCCCCACAGGTCCTCAGAGAAGGATCAATCAGCCCCACAGGTCCTCAGAGACGGACCAACCACCCCACAGGTCCTCAGAGAAGGATCACTCAGCCCCACAGGTCCTCAGAAAAGGACCAATCAGCCCCACAAGTCCTCAGAGAAGGATCAATCCGCCCCACAGGTCCTCAGAAAAGGGCCAATCAGGCCCCACAGGTCTAGAGAAGGATCAATCAGCCCCACAGGTCCTCACAAAAGGACCAATCAGCCCCACACGTCCTCAGAGAAGGATCAATCAGCCCCACAGGTCCTCAGAGAAGGGTCAATCAGCCCCACAGGTCCTCAGAGAAGGATCAATCAGCCCCAAGGTCCTCAGAGAAGGATCAATCAGCCCACAGGTCCTCAGAGAAGGATCAATCCGCCCCACAGGTCCTCAGAGAAGGATCAATCCGCCCCACAGGTCCTCAGAGAAGGATCAATCAGCCCACAGGTCCTCAGAGAAGGATCAATCCGCCCCACAGGTCCTCAGAAAAGGAAGAATCAGCCCCACAGGTCCTCAGAGAAGGACCAATCACCCCCACAGGTCCTCAGAGAAGGATCAATCAGCCCCACAGGTCCTCCGAGACGGATCAATCCGCCCCACAGGTCCTCAGAAAAGGATCAATCAGCCCCACAGGTCCTCAGAGAAGGATAAATCAGCCCCACAGGTCCTCAGAGAACGATCAATCAGCCCCACAGGTCCTCGGAGAAGGACCAATCAGCCCCACAGGCCCTCAGAGAAGGATCAATCAGCCCCACAGGTCCTCAGAGAAGGATCAATCACCCCCACAGGTCCTCAGAAAAGGATCAATCAGCCCCACAGGTCCTCAGCGAAGGATCAATCAGCCCCACAGTTCCTCAGAGAAGGACCAATCAACCCCACAGGTCCTCAGAGAAGGATCAATCAGCCCTACAGGTCCTCAGAGAAGGATAAATCAGCCCCACAGGTCCTCACAAAAGGACCAATCAGCCCCACAGGTCCTAAGAGAAGGATCAATCAGCCCCACCGGTCCTCAGAGAAGGTTCAATCAGCCCCACAGGTCCTAAGAGAAGGATCAATCAGCCCCACGGGTCCTCAGAGAAGGATCAATCCGCCCCACAGGTCCTCAGAGAAGGATCAATCAGCACCACAGGTCCTCAGAGAAGGAACAATCAGCCCCACAGGTCCTAAGAGAAGGACCAATCAGCCCAACAGGTCCTCAGAGAAGGATCGATCAGCCCCACAGTTCCTCAGAGAAGGACCAATCAGCCCCACAGGTCCCCAGAGAAGGATCAATCAGCCCCACAGGTCCTCAGAGAAGGATCCATCAGCCCCACAGGTCCTCACAAAAGGACCAATCAGCCCCAAGGTCCTCAGAGAAGGATCAACCAGCCCCACAGGTCCTCAGAGACGGACCAATCAGCCCCACAGGACCTCAGAGAAGGACCAATCAACCCCACAGGTCCTCAGAAAAGGAAGAATCAGCCCCACAGGTCCTCACAGAAGGACCAATCAGCCCCACAGGTCCTCAGAGAAGGATCAATCAGCCCCACAGGTCCTCAGAGAAGGATCAATCAGCCCCACAGGTCCTCAGAGAAGGGTCAATCAGCCCCACAGGTCCTCAGAGAAGGATCAATCAGCCCCACAGGTCCTCAGAGAAGGATCAATCAGCCCCACAGGTCCTCAGAGAAGGATCAATCAGCCCCACAGGTCCTCAGAGAAGGATCAATCAGCCCCACAGGTCCTCAGAGAAGGATCAATCAGCCCCACAGGTCCTCAGAGAAGGGTCAATCAGCCCCACAGGTCCTCAGAGAAGGATCAATCAGCCCCACAGGTCCTCAGAGAAGGATCAATCAGCCCCACAGGTCCTCAGAGAAGGGTCAATCAGCCCCACAGGTCCTCAGAGAAGGACCAATCAGCCCCACAGGTCCTCAGAAAAGGAAGAATCAGCCCCACAGGTCCTCAGAGAAGGACCAATCAGCCCCACAGGTCCTCAGAGAAGGACCAATCAGCCCCACAGGTCCTCAGAGAAGGACCAATCAGCCCCACAGGTCCTCAGAGAAGGACCAATCAGCCCCACAGGTCCCCAGAGAAGGATCAATCAGCCCCACAGGTCCTCAGAGAAGGATCAATCAGCCCCACAGGTCCTCAGAGAAGGACCAATCAGCCCCACAGGTCCTCAGAGAAGGATCAATCAGCCCCACAGGTCCTCAGAGCAGGATTCAATCCGCCCCACAGGTCCTCAGAGAAGGATCAATCAGCCCCACAGTTCCTCAGAGAAGGATCAATCAGCCACACAGGTCCTCAGAAAAGGAAGAATCAGCCCCACAGGTCCTCACAAAAGGACCAATCAGCCCCAAGGTCCTCAGAGAAGGATCAACCAGCCCCACAGGTCCTCAGAAAAGGAAGAATCAGCCCCACAGGTCCTCACAAAAGGACCAATCAGCCCCACAGGTCCTCAGAGAAGGATCAATCAGCCCCACAGGTCCTCAGAGAAGGATCAATCAGCCCCACAGGTCCTCAGAGAAGGAACAATCAGCCCCACAGGTCCTCAGAGAAGGATCAATCAGCCCCACAGGTCCTCAGAGAAGGACCAATCAGCCCCACAGGTCCTCAGAGAAGGGTCAATCAGCCCCACAGGTCCTCAGAGAAGGATCAATCAGCCCCACAGGTCCTCAGAGAAGGATCAATCAGCCCCACAGGTCCTCAGAGAAGGACCAATCAGCCCCACAGGTCCTAAGAGGCAGATTCAATCACCCCACAGGTCCTCAGAGAAGGATCAATCAGCCCCACAGGTCCTCAAAGAAGGGTCAATCAGCCCACAGGTTCTCAGAGAAGGATCAATCAGCCCCACAGGTTCTCAGAGAAGGATCAATCAGCCCCACACGTCCTCAGAGAAGGACCAATCAACCCCACAGGTCCTCAGAAAAGGAAGAATCAGCCCCACAGGTCCTCACAAAAGGACCAATCAGCCCCAAGGTCCTCAGAGAAGGATCAACCAGCCCCACAGGTCCTCAGAAAAGGATCAATCAGCCCCACAGGTCCTCAGAGAAGGGTGATCTTAAAAGATATATGTAATTTTTAATTAGTGTACATGCATGTGTCTGTGTGTTAGATGCTGCACGTGTGTGGCTGTCTGCAGGACAGAAGAGGGCAGTGGATCCTTGCTGGACCTATAGGAAGTTTTGAGCCACCCAATGTGGGTGCTGCACACTGAACTCAGTTCCTCTGGAGAACAGTAAGTGTTCTTTAACTCCTAAGCCATCTCTCCAGACCTCCCATGAAAACGATAAGGGAGCTGAAAAACAACTGTAGGTAGGATTAGTTTTACTGCACCCTATCTGCTTAGATGTACATATACTTAACACCACTGAAGACGAAGTATTCAGCACAGCCACGTGCTATATACGACTGTAGTCTAGTAATGACATAGTGTGCAGTAGGCTAGACCATCAAAACTTGTAGAAATATACTCTAGGGCATTTGTACACTGATAAAATTGCCTAGTGACACATTTCCCAGAATAGTTTCTTGGCTAACTGATGGATAACTGTATAAGCACAGAAATTTGATGGTAAAATTCAAGTACATTAATCCTCCCCCTTCAGTCAACTTTATATGCATCAAACACTTTGAAATACATTAGATTTGAAACAGCATCTTACTCTGTGTGGCTGAGGACGGAAAAGTCTGCGTACAATAAAAGTTGTTGCTATGATGCAAATTAAAATCGTTCCAACTATTTCCTTCCACCAGTGTAGGAGAAGAACAGGATCCTTTTTGCGGATATTCTTGTTGTAACTTGGATTGTCCAGGAATCTGACTGTAATCTGTGTGCTCCGTTTGTTCCTTTCTCTCTTGTAATATGGTAGATAATAACCATTATCTTAAAAAACAAATATTAGAGGGAGTTTTAAGACAAAATAAAAGAGGCCTATCTTCAATTGCCAAAAATCAGCTATTTTCCTACGATAGTTCCTTTTTTTTGGTCTTTTCGAAACAGGGTCTCCCTATAGCCCCAGCTGTCCTGGAACTCACTCTGTAGACCAGGCTGGCCTTGAACTCACAAAAATCTGCCTGCCTCTGCCTTCCAAGTGCTAGGATTAAAGGTGTGTGCCACCATGCCCGGCCAATAGTTCCTTTTCTAAGGGTTCCTCCTCTCCTCTGGGGCCAACAAGATGGCTCTGGAGTTGTGATGGATGGCTTTAGTGTCAATTTGACATACCTGGGTTGAGGAAGCCTCAGTTGGGGAACTGCCTCCATTGGACTAGCCTGTGGTCATGTCTGTAGGGAATTTTCTGGGTTGCTGAATGATGTGGGATGGCCCAGACCACTGTTGGTGGTACCACCTCTGACCAGGTTGTTGTGTATTATATAAGAAAGCAGGCTGAGCATGGGCCAGGGGAGTAAGTCAGTAAGCAGTGCTCCTCCATAGCCTGTCTTAGCTCTTGCCTCCAGATTCCTGACCTGAGTTCCTACCTTGGGTTCCAAAAGTGATAAACTGACCTGGGAGATGAATAAACCCTTTTCTCCCCAAGTTGGTAATGGTCAGAGTGTTTTGTCACAGCAATTGAAAGCAAACTAGAACAAGGGAAAAAGGCACTTGCTGCTAAGCCTGACAACCCGAGTTCAATCCTAGGGACCCACATTTTGGAAGGAGAGAACCAATTCTCTCTCACACAATGTCCTCTGACCTGGACATGTGCACCACAGCATGTGAATGCCACACAGAGAAACATACAAAACAAATAAATGTAATTTAAAAAGGTTCATCTCTTTAACATATTTTAAATCTTCCTTTTATATTAAATTTGTTTATTTAGTATGAAGTTTCCTTTATAGAACATCAACACCTTTCAAAATTTTTATTTTATTTTATTTATTATTATTATTATTATTATTTTTTTGGTCTTTTCGAGACAGGGTCTCCCCTGTATTCCCAGCTGTCCTGGAACTCACTCTGTAGACCAGGCTGGCCTTGAACTCACAAAGATCCGCCTGCCTCTGCCTCCCAAGTGCTAGGATTAAAGGCGTGCGCCACCACGCCTGGCTTCAAATTTTATTTTTAATCAATCAATCAATCAATCAATCAATCAATCAATCAATCAATATTTGGTCTTTTTGAGACAGGGTCTCCCTGTAGCCCCAGCTAGCCTAGAACTCACTATGTAGACCAGGCTGGCCTTGAACTCAAAGAGATCCATCTGCCTCTACCTCCCACATACTGGGATTAAAGGCATGCACCACCATGTCCAGATTCAAAAATTTTATTTTCAATTAAGTGCATATGTGTGAGTCTGAATGTGGGTTTGTGCAAATGAGTGCAGTACCCTTGAAGGCCAGAAGAGGGTGAGAGCTGGAGTTAACAAGTGGTTGTGAACTACCTGATATGGGTACTGGGAATTGAACTCACGTCCTGCAAGAATGGTACCACACAAGGACTGGAGAGATGGCTCAGAGGCTAAAGTGCATTCTGTTCTTGCAGAGGACCTAAGTTTGTTTCCTAGCACCCAGCAGCTCACAGATGGCTGTAATTCCAGTTCCAAGGCATTTGATGCCCTCTTCTGGCCTCTGCAAGTACCCATACACATGTGGCATTCAGTCAGTCACTCACTCACACACACACACACACACACACACACACACACACACAGACACACACACACACACAAATAAAATTAATAAAAATAAATCCTTTTGGGGGCTGGAAAAATGCCTCAGCAGTTGAGCTCACTGGCTACTCTTGCAGAAAACTGGCTTCCCAGCACCCACCTGGTAGCTAACAGCTGTCTGCAGCTTCAGTTCCAGAGGACTTGATGCCCACTTCTGGCCTCCTTGGGCACTGTACACACATGGTGCACTTTTATACATAGTTAAAAAAAAAAAGGTGTGGTACAGTGCTCTTAACTGCTAAGCTATCCCACTAGTCTAAACACAAACATCTTACATTTTCTTTATAGTAAATAATAAGACTAGGAAAAAAACTTGTAAGGGTTAACTCATTTATTACCTCATTAATAATTAATTAAATTCTTTAAATTGAAGAATTAGTACTCAAGTTGCCTTCAGGATGTTTTAAGTTTTCTTTCTCTTGGGATCAATAAGACACCATTTATTTATTTATTTACTTAATTTTTTTTTTTTGTCTTTTGGAGACAGGGTCTCCTGGTAGCCCCAGCTGGCCTGGAACTAGCTATGTAGACCAGGTTGGCCTTGAACCCAGAGAGATCCACCTGCCTCTTCCTCCCAAGTGTTGGGATTAAAGGCATGTACCACCATACCAGGCTAGAAACCAAATTTTATCCTAATCTTTCCATAAAACCATATGATAACATCCTATCATGCTCTCTCATTCATTCTAAGCTGTCAAAAATTGACTCTTAAGTGTCAATTTTGAACACTACATAGGGGTAGACTAGATAATTCTCTTTGAACGGTCTTTTGATCAATTTCAGATAACACGTGCTGTTTCTAGTTCACAGCTTTCTGTTGATTTGAGTTGCATAATGATCTTTTAGTTATAGCATCTAGAGTAACTGAGTTGATGTTTTTGTCTGATGCAGAGCTGAGGATTTTTAAAGTATCTAAGTGTCCAAAAGACTTTTATATATGAATATATCCTAATTTTTAAATTATGAATAGACATATGTGTCTATGTAGGAGCTTGTGCATTTGAGAGCAGTGCCTCTGGGGGTCAGAAGAGGGCACTTGATGCCCTAAGGTGGAGTTACAGGTAATTGTAAGCCAACAGATGTGGGTACTGGGAACTACCCTTGGGTCCTCTGTAAGAGCAGCAAGTGATCTTAAGCACTGAGCCTTTCCAGGTTCTGCATCCTAACTTTAAAAGCTATACCGTAAGCTGGGCGTGGTGGCGCACGCCTTTAATCCTAGCACTTGGGAGGCAGAGGCAGGCGGATCTTTGTGAGTTCAAGGCCGGCCTGGTCTATAGAGCGAGTTCCAGGACAGCTGGGGCTACAGAGAGACCCTGTCTCGAAAAGACAAAAAAAAAAATAAAATAAAAAAAATAAAAGCTATACTGCAATGCATTTCATGTGCTTCACTTATTTTTGACTTAATGTATTAATTATTCTGAGGGTGTAATTATTTTGACTCTCTTTCTTTTCTTTCCTTTTTTTTTTTTTTTTGGTCTTTTTGAGACAGGGTGTCCCTTTAGTCCTAAGCTGGCCTGGAGCTTGCTCTATAGACCAGGCTGGCTTTGAACTCACAGAGATCTTCCTGCCTCTGCCTCCTGAGTGGTAGGATTAAAGGCATGCACCACCACACCCTGCTTACCTCATTTTCATGTAGCTCTCTTGGAAACATTTGTTTCTTCTTCATTATTACATTACTTATTTATTGTGTATGTGTATGGTCCTGCCGTGGTGTATGTGTGGAGGTCAAAGAACAGTTTATAGGGGTTGGCTCTCTCCTTCTACTCTGTGGGACCTGGGGACTGAATTCATGTCATCAGGTTTGGTGGTGAGTGCCTTTATGTGGTGACTTATACCAGTGGCCCTTGTTTGAAGCACAACCTCATTACGTAGCCCAGGCTGGCCTTGAACTCATAATCCTCTTGCCCCTGCCTCCTGAGTGCAGGGATTATAGGCTTGTGCCATCATGCTCAGTTGTTTTCTTCATCATATAGGTTATTCTACATCTATATTTTATAGTTTGATAAATGGCGGAGCAATTAATTCTAACTATTAGATCAGGAGGGAGCATGATGCTGCTAATTAAATAAGAACTAAAAACCAAAACTATTATGTATACTTACAATGTGGCAGGTACAACACACATTATCTCACAAGAATCCAGTGAATATGTATTAAGATTATCATCTTGGTTTTACAGACAGACATGGGGAAGTTAGGTGTGCCCAGTTAGTACATGGCATTACAGGGGTAGAACAGTCTGCCTTTGAAGTTTAAATGCTTATTGCATCTTAAATTTTTATTCTTTATTTTCCTATGTGCCCGTAAACTTACCTTTGTTTGACTTCCATTAATGGATTTCAAATAATTGAATAAGACAAATGAAAGTGTCATTCCATCCAGAAGTAATGAGACTTACCATACGGATACTGCAAGATTGAAAGTGCACCATTACTGTATTCTTCATGGGAAAACTTATCATTACTTAGGCATTTGTCAAATTCATCAGACCCAACCAAGACAGGAGTTCTGGAAGGAGAATCTAAAAGGAAATAACATATTAACTGCTATGAGTTTAATAAGAGACACAGGCTCATGCATTCAATGAACTGATGTTTTCCCACAGTTAAGTTCAAAGAAGTTAGCCAATAATAGCCCAACATTCTTGCTATTGCACACACAGTCCAGTATAGATTATGAAGCTGGGCATGGTGATTTACATCTGTAGTCCCAGCACTTGGGAAGAGGGAGAATCATCTGAGCTCAGGAGGAGGAGGTGAGCCTGGGCAACATCATGAGGTCACATCTCAGAACAACAAATGCAGAATGAAGCATTTAAAGAAGCAATTAAGGGGCTGGAGAGATGGCCTAGCGGTTGAGAACACTGACTGCTCTTGCAGAGGACCCAGGTTTGATCCCCAGCACCCACATGGCGGCTGAAAACCGTCTTTAACTCCAGTTCCAGGGGAATCTGATGCCCTCTTCGGACCTCTGTGGCATTGCACGACACAGGTGCACAAACCTGCCTGCAGACAGTACATTCATACACATACGAAAATAAATATAATTAAAAAAAAATAAAAAAATAAAGAAGCAATTAAGGGTCAGCAAGATGGCTTAGCAGGTAAACGTGCTTGTGTACAGGCCTGAGTTTGATCCCTGGAACCCACAGAATGGTAGAAGGCCAGAACTAACTCCACAAAGCTGTCCAGATTTCCACATGTATGTTATGCCATGTACACCCCCCATACAAGTCATAAACGCACATATATATTAATAATAAAATTTAAAAATTAAAAAAAAGAAAATGAAGCAATTAAAATATAACATTTGCAATAAAAAACATATAAAAAGGTAAAGTAGGGCATGGCCCAGGGCTCGAATTCAATTTACTTATGTGTTTCAAAGTATGATGTGATAACCTGGTAATTTTTAAAACAATATAATTAATTTATTGTTTATTTGTTCCTTTTTTTTTTTTTTAAATTAGTTTTTATTGATGCTTTGTGCATTTCATACATTTTTTCCAATTCAGTTCAGGCTTATTTCCCTTTCCCTCCCCCCCCCCACCCCATCCCAGATCATGCATTCTGCCATGACTGTCCTGCATCTTTCTCTCAGTTTTTTTTTTTCTTCATTTTTAGCTATAAGTGATAATCCGCAAATGAGTACAAGCATCCTTCATGCAAAACCTATCTGCAGGCTGTTGTGCCCAAACACCTACAGCCCCACCATCCAGTGGGGGGTGACAGGTTGTTTGTTCAATCAAGTTGATCAAATGAGTGTCCAGACTACATTGCTGTAGTTTCACCATTCACCCCAATCGCAGCCCTTACATTCTACCACGCCCCCTCTTCCGCAGGTTGTTCCCTAGGCTTAGAAAAGGGGCACAGGTGGATGAGAGGTAAAACAGTCCACTCTCTCTGGAGCTGTTGACTTGGACTCTGGTCAATTCTGGCTGTTTCCTTTCATGGGCTGACAGTTTGTCCAGGAATAACCTTTCGATCCTACTAATGAAGAACAAGCAATTTATTGTTTATTTGTATATGAGTGTATTGCCTACACGTATATAAGCGTATCCATGTAGTGCAATGCTCTCAGAGGTCAGAAGAGTGTGTCATATCACCTGTAACTGGAATTACAGACATCTGTTTGCTGCCATGTGGGTTCCAGGAACCGAATCTGTGAGAACAGCCAGTGCTCTTAACCGCTAAGCCATCTCTCCAGCCCCATACCAAGTACTGTTTTAACCTTCATACTCTTGTTTGTTTGACATAGGGTCTCATGTAGCTCAGGGTGGCCTTGAACTCACTATATAGCTAGAGATGACCTTAAACTTCCAGTCCTCTTGCTTCCATCTCCAAAGTGCTAGAAAGTTGTAGAAGTTGGGCTGCCACATCTGGACGTGCTTGATCAGACAGCTAAGAGCTTGGTTTTATTTTGACACATCTAGTAAATGATTAAGACCATTTCTAAGCTTTTCAGAGAATAATAACATTTCTAAAGAAGCAAGTGCTGTTTCCAAGAAGAAATGCTTCAGAGGCTTATTAAAACAAATTAATGTCTGCAACATAACAGTTCTTATCTCTGCAACACTCAAAACTGGGGCAAAGACAGCTAAGATTAGTTCTCTAAACACATTAGCAGTATTTGTCAAGTTTCACTGAGACTTACGGATTAAGGGTTTCCATTTGATGGTTGGCAAAGGAATGATTGCATTTTCATTATTGACAGATTCCAAGGCTTTTGGACTTGTAGGGAATTTCTCTGAGATCCTGACTGATGACTGCAGATAGAGCTGGCCTCTATACATTCCTGAGTCAAGTACAAAATTTAGACCATGTGAAGTTTTAAAGATTCACTTTGATTTAATGCAATTAAATTTACTTTACTTCTTGTATGCTACATAGTTTGTTCCCAAGAAAGATGCTCAAAGCATTAACAGTTGAGTCAACAGTTACTCAACAAAAAAAGAAAAGTGCATATAAGGCCTACACAATGTTTTTCACTGAATAGCAATAGCGCATTTTCAGTAGAGAAAACCATCTAAACATAAAAATTCAGAAATAAGAAGTCTTTGTACACTCAAGAAACAAATAAATGAAGTAACTTTCTCCTTAGAAAAGTGTTCAACATCGCTAATAATTAAGGAAATGCAAATTAAAACCACTCTAAGTTATCATCTCACTCAAGTAAGACTGGCTAGGATTAAGAAAATAAAAGACACCAAATGCTGGAGAGGTTGTAGGGAAAGGGGAACACTCATCCACTGCTGGTGGGAATGTAAACTTGCACAACCACTATGGAAAGCAGTGTGGAGAACCCTTAAAAGACTCAGACTCATCCTACCGCAGAGATACATGCATATCCATGGTTACTGCAGCTCTCTTCACAATAGCAAAGAGCTGGAATCAACCCAAGTGCCCCTCATTGCATATGTTAAAGCAATACAAATTGGAGGGCACAACAAAACAAAAGGACTGGGACAAAGAACCGACTGAAACAGTGAAGTTCTCCTCAAAACAAATAATCCTCTGCTTTGAAAAACTTTAAAAAGACTCAGAAAAAGATACATGTTATGGTGGAGGCCATGAAAAGGGAAATGAGTCTAAATTGGACTGAGAAATGATGTATGAAATGCACAAAACAATAAAAACATTAAAAAAAATAAAGCTTAAAAAAAGTTTATCTAGGGGCCGGAGAGATAGCCTAGTGGTTAAGAGCACCGACTGCTCTTGCAGAGGACCCGGGTTCGATCCCCAGCACCCACATGGCGGCTAAGAACCGTCTGTAACTCCAATTCCAGGAGAACTCCAGTTCCAGGGGAATCTGAGACCCTCTTCTAACCTCCGCAGCATTGCACCACACAGGTGCACAAACCTACATGCGGACAGTACATTCACACACATACAAAAATAAATAAAATTAAAAAATAAAATTAAAAAAAAAAGAAAAAGTTTATCTAGCCGGGTGTGGTGGCGCATGCTTTTAATTCCAGCACTCGGGAGGCAGAGGCAGGCGGATCTCTGTGAGTTCAAGGCCAGGTCTATAGAGCGAGCTCTAGGCAAGCTGGGACTAAAGGGAGATCCTGTCTCAAGAATACAAAAAGAAAAAAAGTTTATCTAAATAAAAATTCCAGAGATATGACTAATATTTTGGTCAAATGCTATCATAACACACATATGACATTTATTCTTTCAAATCTTTACTTTTCATGGAGACTGAGTTGACATATAGGTGGCACATAGTTTATAAAAATTTGAGGATTTAATGACCCAAACTAATTTGAATAGACATCAGAATTTTCAGTGCATTAGAGTATATGCTTGATTGCTCAAAAGCAAAACAGAATTCTTTTGTTTTTTAGGTAAGCTTTGTAGATGCAATGAATTCAACAAACTCTAACCTGTAAGAGGACAGCAAATGTTTATAGATGTGACTATAAATAAAAATATCCACAGTTGAGACTTAGAGGATATGTAAGGAAATTTTTATCATGCTACACCATGAGTCTGCTTCTAAGCCTTTTTTAAAATTAATTAATTTATTTTTATGTGTATGAATGTACTGTCTGCATGTAGGTTTGTGCACCTGTGTCATGCAATGCCGCAGAGGTCAGAAGAGGGCATTGGATTCCCCTGGAACTGGAGTTAAAGACGGTCCTCAGCCGCCATGTGGGTGCTGGGGATCGAACCCGGGTCCTCTGCAAGAGCAGTTGGCACTTTTAACTGCTAGACCATCTCTCCAGCCCTCTAAGCCTTTCTAATAAAGGTTTAGATAAAAAAAGAATACACCATAGTAATTAAGCTGCAGAATGGAACAAGTTGGATGCCAATCTAAACTCAAATGTTAAAAAGATGAAAGATATGTATGGCAGAATACATGAGCTCTCTCTGGTGGGATGGGTCTAAATTTGATTAAGAAATGTATGAAATGCACAAAACTTCAATAAAAAATTGGCTTTGAAAAAATAAAATTAAAACCCTCCCTTCTGAATTTTCCAATAGTATGTTCTGTTTTATTTTTGCCAAGTGCCTTGTATATATTATTTGAAATTTTTCTCTGTGGGATAATGTGTTTCAATATTATAATCCTGGAGCTAATTCTAAGAAAAAAGAATGGTTCATTTGTTAAAAGACATGAAAACAAGCTGGGCATGGTGGCGCATGCCTTTAATCTTAGCACTTGGGAGGCAGAGGCAGGCGGATCTTTGTGAGTTTGAGGCCAGCCTGGTCTACAGAGCAAGTTCCAGGACAGCTGGGGCCACAGGGAGACGCTGTCTCGAAAAGACCAAAAAAAAGAAAACAAAATAAAATACCTCAAAGATTAAAGGTAACCTAAGCCAAAGAATGTTGAAATGATGATGCTAGGCACTCTGGAGGTAGGAAGGAATCATGAACAATACCATCATCATGTCAGTGGTACTGTCACTAGGAAACTGCACTTACCCAAATACACACTGTTCTCTGTGGCTCCTCGGGCAGCTTCTACAATATCATCTTCATCTTCAAAAACCTCTTCATTAGATGTATAACTCGTGTCGTCAAACAGACTGATGGGGATGACTTTGCCATCCCTAACCAACCAGGCAGATGCAATTGGAGTACAAAACTAAACAAAAATGGAAAAAAAGTTCCATGACTAAAGTAGTATTTAAGTGTAAATACACTTTAAGTAGTGTATTTAAGTGTAAAATTTGTAAAATGTCTTATTTATTTATGGTCTGTGTGTAGGTGTTTATGTGCAGGCAGGCGTGCATGTACATGTTTGCTGTCTTCCTTAGCTGTTCTCCACTCTATTTGACACAGGCTCTCTAATTGAACCTTGAGCTTACTGATTAGGCTGGGCTGGCTGGCCAGTGAGCTCCATGGACCTACCTTTCTCTGCCTCCCCAGGAAGGGCTAGGATTACAGACACGTGACACTGCACCTGGCTTTTTATGTGGGTGCTCAGGACCTGACCTCAGGTCCCCATGCGTACACAGCAAATGCTTTGGTGACTGAGCCATCTCCCCATAAAATTTTTTAAAAAACTTTTTTTAGTTTAAAATTTTGTGTATATATGTGTGTATGTATGCCCAAATATGTGCATGCTGAGTGCAGGTGCCCTTTGTGCTGGGTAGCTTTAGTGTCAACTTGACACACCTGGGTTGAGGGAGCCTCAGTTGGGGAATTGCCTTCATTGGACTGGCCTGTGGCCATGTCTGGAGAATTTTCTTGATTGCTGAGAGATATGGGAGAGCCCAGCCGACTGTGAGTGGTGCCTCCCTACCCCCGCACCCTGGGCAGATTGTTGTGTATTGTATAAGAAAGCAGGCTTGGGGCTGGAGAGATGGCCTAGTGGCCAAGAGCACCGAGTGCTCTTGCAGAGGACCGGGGTTCGATCCCCAGCACCCACATGGCGGCTAAGAACCATCTGTAACTCCAATTCCAGGAGAACTCCAGTTCCAGGGGAATCTGAGACCCTCTTCTGACCTCCATGGCACTGCATGACACGGGTCCACAAACCTGCATGCAGACAGTACATTCATACACATACAAAAATAAATAAAATTTTAAAAAAAATTAAAAAAAAAAAAGAAAGCAGGCTAAGCATGGGCCAGGGGAGCAAGCCAGTAAGCAGTGTTCCTCCATGGCCTGTGCTCCAGTTCCTGCCCTGAGTTCCTACCTTGGGCTTCCCAGGTGATGGACTATGACCTGGGAGATGTAAGTCAAATAAACTCTTTCTTCCCCAAGTTGGTATTGGTGAGACTGTTTTGTCACAGCAACTGAAAGCAAACTAGAACCCTTGGAGGTCAGAAGAGGGCATCAGATCTCTGGAGTTGGTGTTACAGGCAGTTGTGAGTTTCCTGACATGGGTGCTGGAAATTCCATTCCAGTCCTCTGCAAAAGCAGCACTTGCTCTTAACCACTAAGTCATCTCTCCAACCTCCCCATAAAATGTCTTGTCTGCATTTTTTTTTTTTTTTGGTGTTTTTGAGACAGGGTCTCCTTGTAGCCCCAGCTGGCCTAGAACTCGCTCTGTAGACCAGGCTGGCCTTGAACTCACGGAATATCAGCCTGCCTCTGCCTCCCAAGTGCTGGGATTAAAGGTGTGTGTTGGCTTCATAAAATGTCTTTTAAAGTCAGTTTTAAAGCATAGAGAATGAGTTGAGAATCCAAAATGGAGTTATTTCCCTCCACCAATGAATACAGTCAAGCAGGGAGAGGAGCAAACAGAAGTTCCCCGCGCTCTCACGTACCTGGTACTCCCACTCCAGGTGTCCTCCCTTCTTACTAAACGCCATGACCTTCCAATCAGCAACGGAAACCTTTATCACCGTGTCCAGCAAGGCAGCTTCCTGTTCTTCCACATCTGAAATAATTTTAGACTCTTCTTTGTTTCCGCTGGGTTTAAAGGTGCTTTCAATAAATCCGGCTCTAGTTTCCATGTCTGGAATATACCGAAGTTCAAAGTGGCCAACACTGAAATTCCACCTTAAATTTACAAAGGTGTGTTTTAGAAATTTACATTTAAATAAAGGGACCAACAATACAGAACTCTTCTAGATTGAAGAAGCAAATACTAAAGTTTTGAGATGAGAAAGAGAACAAGTCAAAGCAACTTTCTGGAAAGGAGTAGGCTGCTGGTTTTGGCCAGAAGAGGGCCTGTGGGAACTGGCCGTGGATGAAACAAGCTAGGACCAGATTTTTTTCTCAAACACTAACACATATTCGCACTTATAAATCAGAGTGATTTTATTTTTCAAAGTGCAATAAAGTCAGCTTAAAATAAGACATTATGAAATCTGCCCTCTCTTTTAACTATCTGGGCACATTTCATTCAAGAGCAGTAAAATATAGCCCCAATAAGCCACTGTACAAGGAAGGCAAGGCATATGCACCAATCCTACATTCCAATGGAAACATGACCTCTATCTAGGAAGCAGTCTCAGCTCATCTCAACCATCTAAGCTTCAGTGTTGGATCTCTACTGTGTAAGATTTGGGAGGCCACTTACTCTTCCTGTTTCCTTATTCTTATTCATAAAGCAGCAATGTTTCCTCTATAGTTAGTAAACAGAAAAAGCACTTAAGTATTAAGAGCATAATCCCATGTCACTTAGATATAAAATAGTCTAGCTAAGAATGGTGAAATCTAGTGGTGTGCGTGCGTGTGTGTGTGTGTGTGTGTGTGTGTGTGTGTGTGTGTGTTTGTGTGTATAAAATGCTTAAGGAGTATGGATCTCAAAACCCCACATTCTTCCTGTTCTGGCAACTCACAACTCTGTTAAGCTGTACTTCTGAGTTCCCATTGAGCACTCAGACTGTTAATAAATTCCCAGCAGGTTCAAGAAGGTCAGGCTGTCAGCAGATGCTAAGCCTTATCCACAGGCCAGAAAAAGCAGAAAGAATAAATAAATTCTTAAGTAGGCATGGAAAAACAAATTTCAGGAAAGACAACTGACAACTAGACAAAGTCTAAAAGTCTGGTTCAGTTTTAAAAGATAAATATATGATCTAAAGTGATTTTTACTACATAGACAATTTTAAACTTAGTATATTAGACTGGAAAAATCTGCCACGTGATAGAGGATCAGTGTATCTAATATTTTAATCACATATTTAAGTGGAAAAATGACATAAGAAAAGTACTAGATCAAATGAATGACTAATACTTTTAAAGAAACCAGAGTAAAATGATTATTCTGAAATTGGGGGCTGAGAATGCAGTTTGGTGCCAGATCACTGGTAAGCATGTGCCAAAGCCTTGGGTTTGATCTGCAGCACTGCAAAAAGTAAAAAAACAAAACAAAACAGAACAAAAAACAAAAAAACAAGAACAAAAACCAAAAACCAAAACAAAACCAAACCAAAAACCACCACATAAATTGAGACAGGAATAATGAGACAAACTATGAAACAACCTCCTGGACAAGCAGGCCCTCACCCAGACATCAAGCATGAACTCGGTCTTAAGTTTTCTGGGCTGGGTACCGTTGTACACACCTGTAATCCCAGCACTTAGGTGGCAGAAACAGATCTCTGTGAGCCCAAGGCTAGCCTCATCTACGTTCCAGGCCAGCTGGGGCTACATAGTAAGACCCTGTCTAAAAAAACAAAAACACCCCCAAGTCATTCCACAGAACACCTGTTTACCACATCCTGAAGCACATGGTGAGAAGTTAGTTATTTGGTATTTAGTAATAACCATGAAGGCATTTGCAACCTAAAGCCCATGTTTCTCTTATAAGTATACTTTCAGGCTAACAAACAATTCATGAAATCTCTGCAAAGGGAAATCTGTAATTTGGCTATAGGGAAACATGTACTTTTTTTTATTATTATTTTTATGTGTCTGCATGTAGGTTGGTGCACCTGTGTCCTGCAATGCCGTGGAGGTCAGAAGAGGGCGTTAGATTCCCCTGGAACTGGAGTTAAAGATGGTTCTTAGCTGCCATGCTGGGAATCAAACCCCGGTCCTCTGCAAGAGCAGTTGGTGCTCTTAACCCCTGAGCCATCTCTCCAGCCCCACTTGTACTTTTCTTTTTTTTTTTAACAGGGTCTCCCTACTATCAGCCAGCCTGGAAGTCACTGTGTAGACCAAGATAGCCTCAATCTCATAGAAATTTGCCTGCCTCTCCTAAGGGCTGGAATTAAAGCCATGCCTGGTGTTTAGGGAAACTTATAAATATTAGTGTACGGATATTCTCTGACACCCACTTCTCACTGCCACTGCGGGGACCCACGGCTCTGACTGTCTTCTGGGTGCGTTGCAGCAGAAGAATGTCTTCCTCTTCTTCCAGATCATCACTGTCCCATCGGCGGCATCCCAAAGCAGAACAGATATACCTCACCTGAGAAGACAGGTAAATAAACAGCAAAGGAAGCAAGCCACAGGAGATCAGCACAGTAGAAGCATCTCTGTAATTTTTAAAAAATGAAACTTTTTTTTGTATGAGAAGCACCCACATAATTAAGAAGCATACATTAGATTACTAAGTCCTAAACTGTGTTATCAAAGTCCCAACAATGTTTAATTCAGGGAGTGATAAGGATTTAGGTAATCTGAGTCCTGCTTTGGAGAATTCCATGGAATATACAAAGAATAAATGAATAACCAGTGGTATTTTTTCAAAAACATCACTAATAAAATTCCAGGTGAGTTAACTAAACAGAGATTAAAGAAAGCAGCAGCCAGGATAGCATGGTCTCCTCATCCCATCCACCTACAGGTGGAAGCCATAAAAGCATGTGAGGAGCAAGAAGGTGCTGTGGGCCTAGCATCTGGATGAGGACCCACTGAGTTTGAAAACTGAAGGGTAAAAAAGTCATATTCTCAGAAGCTGGAGAGATGGCTCTGTGGTTAAGAGCACTGTCTACTCTTACAAAAGACCTGGGTTTGATTCCCAGCACCCACATGGTGACTACCAACTGTCTATAACTCTAGTTCCAGGGATCTGACACCTTCTTCTGACTACACGGGCACTGCATGACATGGGTGCAATTACACACATGCAGGTAATATACACATAAAAATAATAAATAATTTAAAAAGTCACATTCTTATTCTTCCTTATTGTGGTGTAAATGTATACAGAAAATGTTTAAATATCCAGGATCTAAGGTCTGTCTGCTTGTTTAAGGATTTCTAGCATGGAGTGAGAAGAGTTCATATATACATATATATGAAATTCTCCAATAATTAACAAAAAACTTTTAGATGTTTTTGCCTTTTACAAAAAGGATCTTTTAATTACTCCTTAAACTGGATTTACATTACAAGACTCAATCTTAGAAGCAGGCCATATTTTGATTGTATCCCAGGAGCTCTTGTTGGAGAGAATCTAGGTCATGAATGTGACTTTGTCATTAGATAAATCTAAAGCAAATCTGCTCTCAGAAGGTTTAAAATCTTTTATAAAGTCTCAGTTCCCTTATCTGTTAACTGAGTTTAAGCTCTTCTCTTAGGTAATTTTATAGAATAAAAGTAGATAAATGAGCAACAGTTCTTATCATCAGGATTATTATTAATCTTGGAGGGGTTCTTCACCTATAAAAATGTGAAAATAGGGGCTGGAGAGATGGCCTAGCGGTTAAGAGCGCTGACCGTCTTACAGAGGACCCGGGTTCGATCCCCAGCACCCACATGGCGGCCGAGAACCGTCCGGAACTCCAATTCCAGGAGAACTCCAGTTCCAGGGGAATCTGACACCCTTCTGACCTCCGCGGCATTGCACGACACGAGTGCACAAACCTGCAAGCAGACAGTACATTCATACACATACAGAAGTAAATAAAAAAAAAAAAATTAAAAAAAAAAAAGTGAAAATATTAGGGCTGGAGAGATGGCCTAGCGGTTAAGAGCGCCGACCGTTCTTGCAGAGGACCTGGGTTCAATCCCCAGCACCCACATGGCGGCTGAGAACCGTCCGAAACACCAATTCCAGGAGAACTCCAGTTCCAGGGGAATCTGACGCCCTCTTTTGACCTCCACGGCATTGCACGACATGGGTGCACAAACCTGCATGCAGACATTCATACACATACAGAAATAAATAAAATTTAAAAAAAGTGAAAATATTAAAAAAATGTGAAAATATGTATTCACTTTATGAAGATTTAAGAAATAATGTATGATAAATGCACCTACCATAGCAGAACATATTTATTAATTCTTTTCTACCTGTTACTCCTGGGTATGATGGCCACTCTTAGGTAAATTTGGTTTCCCCTTATTAATTCACAGTTGTCTTATTAAAACAAATCTATCCTAAGGGGGAAATTATAATAAACCTCAACTACCAACAGTATAGTTTAAGAAACTTTCTTTTATCCAAATTTTTCTGATTTCCCCCAAATAAATGTATCTTCACTCACCTTTCCACTATATGCACTGAGTCCATATGTAGTGAGAGACTTTCCTCCAACCAAAACAACATCATCTCCGAATTTATATGAAGATTCGAGAAGGGATTCCACCGTGAAAGGCACGGTTTCCATGCTCTCTCGGTCTCGGTCCCACTGGAAGAGGTCTCCATCCAGGGACGGAATGATCATCTTATTCCCAAACACCTAAAACAAAAGTTAACTTTTTAAAAGCCTCATAGCTTTAAGAGCAGTAACCAGAGATCTGGAGTCTCGAGCCTGATGTATGGACCCCAGCTTATCTCTGAGCAACATAGGAAAAACAACATAGTCTACCGAGCCAAAGTCACTGAAAAGAACTGCTGACCATGCCCAGGGCCTACATACGAAAGCCCAGCATGGTTTTTCTCAAACTCTGCTATGGGGTAAGGTCTCATACTGATCGGCATGTTGCTGAAAGAGGGCCTGGGGATCTAGTCAGATAAAAAAGAAGTTACTGGGGCTGGAGAGATGGCTCAGCAGTTAAAAGTACCAACTGATCTTGCAGAGAACCCAGATTTGATTCCCAGCACCCACATGGGAGCTAAGAACTGTCTTTAAGCTGGGTGTGGTGGTGCTCACCATTAATCTTAGCATTAGGCAGAGGCAGGCAGATCTCTGTGAGTTCAAGGCCAGCCTGGTCTACCAAGCAAGCTCCAGGACAGCTGGGACTAAAAGGGAGACCCTATCTCAGAGACAAAAAAGAAAAAAAGAAATATTTGCCAGGCATTTGTTTGTATCCAGTGGCTGTTAAAGTAACGCATTCAGCACTAAAGCCCAGATTTTAGGTCTGTACCAATGAAGCAAGCTCCACAGAGAAATGTCTGAGAGTGGGCGGAGCAGAGCTGGGGCAAGATAAGCCAATACCGTTCTATTCCAAAGAGCAAGGGAGGAGGCATGCCATTGGCCAAGTCCACATGGGAACCAAATTAAGCACTATTAGAAAAAACTCCAGCCGGACATGGTGGCTCATGCCTTTAATCCTAGCATTCGGGAGGCAGAGGCAGGCGGATCTTTGTGACTTCAAGGCCAGCCTGGTCTACAGAGTGAGTTCCAGGACAGCTAGGGCTACAGGGAGACCCTGTCTCGAAAAGACCAAAAAAAAAAAAAAAAAGAAAAAAAGTCCAAAACCAGAAACGGGAATTCCCGAGTTGAGACCAAGAAAAAAAAATAGATAAGTGTGGTGTGAGAGAAAGGAGAATGAAGCTGGAAAAATTAGCATCTTGTAACCATGAGAATAAAGTTTAGATCAGACAAGAATGATCAATGTGTTCACCCTAGGCAGAATTTTTGACAAGATGTAGGATATCTGTATACTCTCATGTGGTTTGACAGAGTTTCCATTCTGCAGCCCAGGCTTCTTTGGTATTCACCTATGAGCCCAGGCTGGCCTCAAACTTAGAACAACCCCTCGCTGACCTTTAGTGTTCACAAGCACTGTAGATCCTAAGGATATGAGAAACATCATTGATCATGGTAGGCACCCTGCATTTTTCATTAATTCTGATAGGACGTGGCACTAATCCTTTGATTAGCTTATCTTTGTCTTTATATTGTGAAGATATGTAAATATTTTCTTTTTTCTGAATACTAAGGCCATTAAAATGCATGTTCTGATATACAATAGTGGGTCCTAAATGTCTGTACTTACTAAGGGGTTACACTAGCTTTATAATATTAGTATTACTGTATGTCCTAATTGCTTATAATTCTTAAGTATATAATAGAAAGTTTTCCTTTTACTAATAAACATTAATAAGTGCAATATAAAACGAATTAGCAGTGTAATCGCTGTCTAAACAGTACCTACATGCACTTACAAACTAGACACTCAGAACAGGTTTTACGAGGAGGATCTAACAAACCTCTTCATGGTTCAGAGTTCTGTTCTACAGTGGCACAATCCTGTTAGTCCAGCCTAGTCACCTAAAACAAAGGAAGAATCAGCATGTCACACAAGCAGAGCTCAACGCCCTTGATGTGTTTCCTCTTAAAGCAGCATCAGGCTTTAGGGAACATGGAGGCTCCTGACTACAGAGAGAACCATCGATGTGGAGTGACAATCAAGAAGGATCTATGCACCTCCAAAAGTAAACAGAAAACTTACCTTCATTTACAAATAATCTGCTTTAAACGATCGGAGGTTGATTGATCTACACAGAAAATGTGTCTTATTTTATAGCTAAACCTTCAAAGCAGTAATTCAGCAATGGAAAACAAAACAAAAGAATTATGATTACAGTCTTGAATCATCATGTCATATTTTTGGATTATGATTTTACAAGTTTACATTTCAATAGCTGCTCTCCTCTGATTGGCTGCATCATGAGTCATACCCAGGGCTGCTGACCTTTGGCAATCAATCTGCAGGAAAGCTTTCAAGCTGCATATGTGAAAGCACGGGTGCTTTTCTTTGAGAGCCGAGCATGATCTATATGCATGCAGTTCAGGTAAGAGGATGACTCACCCCTCACAATGCATTACTCTCCTCTAAGTAAAGGAATGAGTCACTTGGAATAGTCCAGCTGCAAATCTTCTTGAATGTAGGTTATGGTGATTGGTGGTGGGTGATGGTTTCTGACATTCCCCTGATCTGTTCCTTGAGCAGCTATTGTGTCTGAATCCACTGTTCTGGCATTTCAAGCCAATTATGGTGTCAAGTTTCTCTTCAGTCATTTAAAAAAGTATAATTCCTTGTTATCGATTGTATTTTTTCCTCTATTTGTTTTCCCCTGTTCACAGTTTTAAAACAAAAGGCCTGCCACATCAGCTAGCAAACTCAATACCATAGAGTTTATTTGTGCAATCACCAAGAATTAACAGCTTAGTAAAGGGATTCCATTTCTGTTCCTGGACAATCTAAGTGACACAATGAATACTAATAGTGCATGTAATTGTAATTGGGACTGCTGTCTGAAAGAAGAGTGTGACCAGTAAGAATGTCCATGTTCCAGTGAAGAGGGAGGGACCTGGAAAAAAAAAAATGAACAGCACCAGGAAAAGTTTCCTCTACTGTATGAAACTTTTCCCATTTAGTCTGTCCTTTCCTTCTCCCTCCTCCTTCCTCCCCTTCCTTCCTTGTCCTTCGCTTCCTTCCTTCCTTCCTTCCTATCCTTCCTATCGCTTCCTTCCTTCCTTCCTTTCTTCCTAAGTTTCCTCTACTGTATGAAACACTTTTCCATTTAGTCCTTCCTTCCTTCCCTTCCTTCCTTCCTTCCTTCCTTCCTTCCCTTCCCTTCTTCCTGTCCTTCCTCCCTCCGTCCCTCCTCCCTCCCCCTCCCTCTCATTCTTTTTCTTGTCCTTTTGAGACAGGGTTTCCTGCAGCCCCAGCTGGCCTGGACTCAACTATGTCAGACCAGGCTACCCTTGATCTTGTGGAGATTAGTTCCTCATTTTCTATGCAATATCTATTGGCAGCACATTCAACTTTAATTTACTATTAGAAATTTTCCAATAATTAAAATATAAAAGGATCAATTCATAACCTCTAATGTATTTATTTCAACAATTACTGATACTGACAGTTGTTTCATGTTTCTTATTCATGCCATATATATATGCATTTATTAGAATAAAAGTATAACACAAATTCAGTTTCCTGGACAGTCACAGATAAATTTTCACATGAGATTCATGTCTATACATTATGTCTATTTTCATGTCCAATAAGAGTCTCTTTTACTCCCTTTTTCAAGAATGTATTTCCTCAAGGCAGGGAGAAATGGCTTAACCCGTTAAGAGCGCACTGGCTGCTCTTAATAGAGGGATACGCTGGGGTTCAGTTTCCCAGCACTATAATGGATGCCCAAGAATGTCCACTACTCCAATTTCAAAGGTCTCCTGAAACCGTCTTCATGGGCTTTCCCCTAGGGTTTACATGCAGTGTGTGCATTTACATTGGCAGGAGAAAACAACCTCTTAGACATAAAAATAAGTTTTTATTGTTTTGTTTTTTGTTTTTTGTTTTTAGAAGGATTCCTTGCTACCAGAGTTTTCACAGTCAGGTTTTCACACATCCTTTCACTTTTCTTTCACTTTTTCCTGAAAAGTGTTATTACACCTGAGTTTTGATCTGGTGACAATTCAAATTTCTGCCCTCCAGCACACCCCGGAGCTAAAGGTACCAAACCCAGGGCCTTATGCTTGCTCACTACAACACTCTATTCACTGAACAAGTTCTCCCAGCCCTCAAGTAGAGTTACAAGGTGTTTGGGTTTTTTTATTTTTGTATGTTGTTTTGGTCTTATTATTGAAAGAAGAGGTCTCCATATGTAGCCACCAGCTAGTCATGGAACTACACTCTGTAAGACAAGGCCTGAGACTTGGAACTTACAAAAAATCAAGCCTGCCATCTGCATCCTGAAGTGCATAAAGATTAAAAGCATGAACACCACAAAAAACGACCATAACGGTTAAGTTCAAGTTTTTGATTAGAGTACTTCAAAATTGGTAGCATTTCCTATTGTATTAGGCATCTGTGAACTCTATATAGGTCAAATGCTGTCAATTTCAACTGTTTAGTCAAGCAATATAGTTTCTTATTTAGAAAAAAGTCACTGCATCCATTACCACTTATCAGCTATTCATTTGAGTGGATGCAACAACAATTGTTATTTACCGTTTAGCCGACTGCAGAGTTCATTAGTACATCAGAGATCAATGTATCTCCTTAATGTCTAAGATACTTACTACCTGGCCTTATACACAGAAAAGTTGGTGGCTCCTGTGTTATGTCATTTTATGAGTACACAGCATTTGCCTGCCTTGCTTTTAATAATGTTACTATTAATCAGTGAGTTTTGGGGAGTCAGCTCTATTCTTTGATTTAACAAAAACATCCATCAATTTTTCAATTTTAGTTAGTAGTTAGTGATTCTACTTCAATTAACAAATAAAATAATGGTTTCTAACTTAATTATTCTTTCTGCATTCATTAGCTCAAAAGCTCTCTAGAAGCTTTTGCCCGCGTCTGCTTGTGGAGCTAGATATATATACACAAATATTATTTGTCATGACACAAGATACACTTAACTCAGCTTCAATCCTCAAAGTCTAGTCAGTTAGAACTATCCAGTGTGATTGCATGAAGTGAAAATGGCCTCCTGAGCTTAGTGAGATGGGGGGCTCCATAATCAGAAGAGAGGGAAAATAACACCTGAACTCACAGTTACAGAAGCAAAGTCCCCACAAAGCATATAATGAAGAGAAGAAAGGGGAAGAAAAATTGTGGCAAAGGGTACAGACTCACCACATATATCAGATAAGGAGAGAAAACCACACAACACCACAGACCACACACACCCACGGCTGGAAACCACCTATTCATAGTACAGGGGAACGACAATCCCTGTCCATTTTCCATAACTGTAGGGCATTACAGTCTGTATACTGCTAGGACATTTACAGAGCACAAAGAACTCATTAATGACTGAGAGGAGATTACACAGATGCAAGTGTTCATTCCAAAGTGCTAAAAGCTCCAATTGTTATCTGGAGAACCTTCTTTACCTGAGAATAATTACTTTTTCATAGACCAATTTGGCTGTTTTTTTGCAAACCAAGGAGCCTAGAGCAACAACACACATCCACATCTGAAACTAAGTCTCAAGGCACAGTGCACTGACTGCACTTCCAGCCTCTCTTACTCACTGTGGGCTAAAAACTAACACTTTAACAGTTTTACATTTCTTAAGATAAACTTAATTAATTCTCATAATACGGTCAGAGAAGAAAATCAACAACTCTTCAACCTCAAACAGTTTCTTTTGATTTAAAAAAATATTTTATGTACACCGAGTGTTTTTGCCTATCTGAATGGAAAGTGCACACCCATGTTATGCAATGCACTCCGTGATGTTAGGTTGCTGGCATTTACGCTCTCGTCTTCCTCATCACGTAGAGCCGAAAGAGGGTGTTGAATGCGTCCCTACCTTCTTGGTGTCTTTGACTGAGCTTCTTTTTTTCTGTAAATCGTGGCCTTCTTCATACGTTTCTTTGCCTGGTTTTTTTCACTTTTAATACTTTCTCAAAAATAATTCAAGCGTAAATATATGCACGATCTATCACATTGGTTATCATCTTAGATCTGGTTGTGGCGGTTTGTTTGGTTGTTTGGTGGTTTGTTGGGTGAGTTGTGTTGGGGGTGGATGTGAGTTTCCGTTTGGTGGTGATAGTGTAGGGTATGTTGCTGTTGATGATTAGATTTCTCTGTTCTTGATGGGGGAGGGCGGTTGCTCGGTTGACCGACCTGGTGCTTACCCAATCCCTGGCGAGCGCTTGGAGTCACTGAATGAACACCCCCAGAGCCCGTGTTGGTTCCTCTGAAGACGGCATCCAGTCAACCACTATGATGTACTTCACTTAAACAATACTTGCTCTAAGGCACAGCACTCTGAACAGCTCTGCCACTCAGTGCCTAATATCCCACCCTCTCGCAACCCGGAAATACCATTCTCTTTTTTTTTATTTTTTATTTTTGTTTTATTTTCTGTATGAATGTTTATGTGAATATATATNTGTTGTGGGCTGCTCTTTCCACAAAAGCTAAGAACTGGAAAGAACAGGCCAGATGTGGTAGCACTGCCTTTAATCCGAACTCGAGAGCAAGAGGGCAGACAGACTTGCTTCGGTTACTACATAAGAGTTTCCAGGGCCCAGCTGAACTACAGGGGAGACTCTCAAAGACCCAAAGAAATGAAAGAAATAAGTGTCCCCTCAACTGAACAAATGGACCAATAAATTGCAGATACATACACAATGGAGTTCACTTTAACACATCATACTGCAGTCCGAATTATAGATGAAAGAATTCGAAGAAAGTGGGAAGTCTTACTGGCACCGTAGAAATTTGTGCAGCACGGGTAAATGACCCTCTATGACACATGTAGGACTACTCTGCATGTTATCCTGAAAGTTCATCGATCCACGTTACATCGGAAGCGAGTCCGTCCCATCCTCAGAGAGGAAACAGGAACCATGAAGTTGACATCTTTATTCACTGCAAATACATCTCTCTTAAACCAAAAAGTTTTATACTTGTTTGGGAAAAATTACAGCGCTTTCATATGCCTTTATAGCAGACTGAGTTTAAACCTAGTAATACCTCGATATTAACGCACGAGGAGCCCAGGACATTGGGTAAACGTCCGAAGCCATCTGATGGATAATTAGAAGAAGCCCAGAGCAATTATCATACATAGAGGCAGACAGCTTAGGAGAAAAACAATACATTAAGAAGTTCTGGAACCGAGAACTAGATAAGTCAGTGAAAGAAGAACTGCCCTGAACACATGGCCTAGGGACCTTACACTAACGGAGAGAGCGCGAGGCATGGATTTTAGTCTGCAAACTCCTGGGCCTTTAATAGAAAAGGGGGGCACCGGTTTATAAGGTACTAGGGCAAGTGACTGGAAGTGCGGGAAGGCATTTTGCTGTTAGGGAAAGAGGGCCTGGGGATCTAGTCAGATAAAAAAAGAATTACTGGGGTCTGGAGAGATGTCGTGTGACGAGACTCAAGCAGAGGTTAAAAAGGTGTAACTCCAAAACTGGATATTTTGCAAAGAATTGCCTAGCACTGGCCGCAACACAGCAAGATTTGAATTCCACAAGCACCCACATGGCAAGGGAGCTGAAAGAAACTAGATCTTGTTCTTAATGAAGCGTTGCACCCAGAGTGGTGATAAAGGAATGCGTTACCGATAACATTCAAACACTAATTATGGTAAATCTCTATCATAGAGCATTATGGGTCCAGAAGCGCAGGCAATGAGATCTCTGCATGAGGGTCGAAGTACACCAGCCTGTTCTACCAAGCAAGCTCCAGGACAGCTGTTGATGAAACCTAAAAAAAGGACACGGTAAGACCACGAACAGCCTAGTCTCGAAGTGACTCGCTTGCAGAAAATATATATAGATTGAAGATTACAAAGGAAATGATAGTTTGCCACAAGGGATAGACTTCCGCTTCTGATATAATACCACAAGTGGGCTGCATGTTTGCCTACCAGCCCTTATGATTAGCCTCCTAAGAAAGTTATGATGCATATCAAAAGGCCCTTCTTATAATGTCCCGATATTTTTTGACTGGGAGCATACCATGTGCCACTTTTCACCGAATGATAATAAGCCAAAGGACTAGCTTCGGACACAGAAATGATAACCAGGAAAAGGTCCTTGTCCGCTTCGGTGAAAGACGTATGTTTGCTCCGGAGAGCTATGCAGAACGCGTGATGGCAGGTCAAAGAATGGATCAAAGCTGGCCCCAGATGGCAAAACCATTACGTTCCCTTTCATAATCAGGTCAGAGACACCAAAGGCCGTGTGAGGTAAAAAACTCCTGCCAGCCTTGGCCAGCAAACGCTCACATGGAGTAAGACAGGGCACTCGGCGAAACATACTATTGTCTTTAAATGCTGCCACTATTTTAGAGCCAAAAACTCCAGTCTGGACATCGTGTTGGCTCAATAGTCCGTTTATGAAGGGATATCGTACCGCTAGTGCTCGGGAGGCAGAGCAGGCGGATCTTTGTCGACTTCTCCCAGGGACCAGCCTGGCTCTACAGAAGTGGTAGTCTCTGGACACAGCTGATAGGGGTACAGGGAGAACCCGCAGGTGCCTCGAAAGCCCACCAAAAAAAACTTAAATAAAACTAGAACATGAAAACAACGTCTCGCCAAAACCCCACCCCTAGAAATCGGCGAAGTCTTTCCCAGCCGAGTGACTATCAATAAAAAATAAAATAAATTCACGAATAAGCTGTGGTTGTGAGAGAAAGGATGAATTTTTAGCTATAAGCGTTGTGAAAAAACTTGTCATCTTGTAACCATTGAGAACTAACCAGTTTAATCAAGATCGGCACAGAATATGATTCAATGTGTTTATTTACACCTCCTATAGGGCAGAATTTTTGACTAAGATAGTTAGTTGATTATTCTGTATGACTACTCATGTTAGGGTTTGACCCAGATATTTTCCTTATCTGCAGCCAGTGGACTTCTTTTGGATTACTACTCCACACCATGGCGTCCATGGCCTCAGTTGGCCTTTCAAAACTGGAAACTTCTTAATATAGGAGCAACCCTCCTGCCTTAGTGGTTCCATTTCAGGAAATGTCTGTAGGTAGGCCTGGGTTCCCATAATTTATACTATTGGGAGGTGGGTCATAAGTTTGAGAAAAGCAATTTCGCTGCTAGTGGCTGAGGCACGCTGATATTTTTTCATTATAACGTTTCTGAAAGTTTTATTTTGGTTTGATTATAAGTGCTTCTATTCCTTTTTGAGGAAATTCAACTTTAGAGATATTTCATGCCTCTCATTGTATTCTCTCCTAGTTCTGCCCTGCTCTGTGTTTTATATCCTTGTCGTTAAGACTCATAACGCATTAATTAATAAGATAAAGCCATCCTCTCATTCTTGCTGGTATCTTCCTTGTAAATTGATACACTAATCACAATGTATAAAGTTGGCATCCACTTAAAACAATTGTGTCACATGCTGCTTTTCTATTGCGTCGAGCCTAAAAGATTTATCAACAATGATTTTAAATTTTGATCTGCCACTTCAAGGTACACATCAGAAAATCAGGTATTAACTGTTGTCTGTCTTCTAGACATAGAATGTTGGGAATTTCTGTTCTGCTCACTAGAATGGCAGAATCAAATCCTTGGTTAGTTCAAAGGCCTGAGTGCATCACTATAAACAAAAGTGGAAGATGAAATCAGCATCGTCAACACACGCCAGAGCTCCCAACCGCCCAGCCCTCCTGTTGATTGTTGTGTGTTGTTTTTTTCTCTGGACTTGTAAAGCACGCATCCATGGGACTTTAGGAGGCAAATCCTGGACTTGCATTGGCTGGCGTCCCGGTCTGGACTTTCATGCATGAGGAATCCATCAGATGGGTGTTGGAATTGATGCTATCTTTGTATATGTTGAGAACAATTTCTATTCCAGTTTTATAGGATTTCTATTGCTCCACCTCCAATATTTCCAGTAATTCAAGAAAACTTAACCTACTCTTTTTGTACCTAAAAAATATTCCATCCTATAGAATGACCAGGAAGGTTGATTTGCTTCGTACACAAGAAAATTTGTCTTATATAGAGCTTTAAACCTATCCTAAAGCACCCATGTTGACTCGAGCAAATGAAAACAAGAAACAAAAAGAATTTGAATTGGCATGGTTCCAGTCAGTTTTGATTATTATCCATTGTTCATATTTCTGGTATTATGATTTTACAAGTTTACATTTCAATAGCTGCTCTCCTCTGATTGGCTGCCTATGAGTCATACCCAGGGCTGCTGACCTTTGCAATCAATCTCAGGAAAGCCTTTCAGGCTGCATATGTGAAAGCAGATGGTGCTTTTCCTTGAGAGCCTGAGCATTGATCTATATGCATGCAGTTCAGGTAGAGATGACATCACCCCTCACAATAGCATTACCTCATCCTCTAAGTAAAGGAATGAGTCACTGAATAGTCAGAACTTGCAAGATTCTTGAATGGTTCTTAGCCCGCTCCATTTTTATATGGTTGATTTCCGTGTGTAGGTGAGAGAGTTGAATGGTTTCTACATTCCCCTTGATACACTGCTTCTTCTTTGAGCAGCTACTTGTGTTCTGAAGTCCTTACTGTTTGGTCTGCAAGTTTTCTTAGCCCATCCTAATGAGTCAGGTTTCTCTTTTTAGTCATTTTTAAACATAAGTATGAAATCCTGTTTATCATGTATTTTTTTCCTCTATTTGTTATCCTCTGTTCCAACGAGTTTTCCAGAACAAAAAGGTGGGATGGCGCTGGCCCATTTTGGCGCCCTGCGCACATCAAGTAGACAAGACTCAATACCCATCGGAGTCTTTGTGATTTGTTGCAATATGCCACCTCAAAAGATGTAACAGGGCTTCAGTTATATAGAGGGATTCCATTTCTAGTGTGCGGCAACAAGGGCATGGGAGATCTAAGTAGAAGGCACACAACGGGATACAAGGCTAGTTGCTATGGTGAGGATAGTGTCTTTTACAGGATTGGGCACGTGCTGGTCTGAATAATGTGAGAGGCTACCGCAGGCGCGAACCCGTAAGAGTGTTCAGGATCTTGTCGCAGGGCGGGTGAGATAGGCCAGTGAACGCAGGCAGAGAAGGCAACCCCGTAGTGAAAAAAAAATGAACGCCCACTGCACGAGGTGGAAAACAATGGGTTCAGCGCCTTGCGTGGGAACTGTATCATGCCTTGCCAAAGCATTTCCCTCTGATCCATGTCTCAATGTCTGTCACCTCCCATCTTTCCTTTCTTTTATCCTCACACCGCCAGCCTCCTTTTTTCCACTCCCTTTCATTTTTCCTCGCCTTCCGTCTCCTAGATCCTGTCCTAGGACTATTGCTTCGTACCACTGTACTTGAGGTATGAAACACTTTTCCATTTAGTCCTTCCTTCCTTCCTTCCTTCCTTCCTTCCTTCCTTCCTTCCTTCCTTCCTTCCTTCCTTCCTCCATTTTTCTTGTCCTTTTGAGACAGGGTTTCCCTGCAGCCCCAGCTGGCCTGGAACTCACTATGTAGACCAGGCTACCCTTGATCTTGTGGAGATTAGTTCCTCATTTTCTATGCAATATCTATTGGCAGCACATTCAACTTTAATTTACTATTAAAATTTTCCAATAATTAAAATATAAAAGGATCAATATCATAACCTCTATGTATTTATTTCAACAATTACTGATACTGACAGTTGTTTCATGTTTCTTATTCACCCATTAATATATGCATTTATTAGAATAAAAGTATAAAAAAATTCAGTTTCCTGACAGTCACAGATAAATTTCACAATGAGGAATTCCATGTCTATACATTATGTCTGATTTCTCATGTCCCAATAAGAGTCTCTTTTACTCCCTTTTTCAAGAATGTATTCTCAAGGCAGGAGAAATGGCTTAACCGTTAAGAGCACTGGCTGCTCTTATAGAGGATCTGGGTTCAGTTCCCAGCACCTATATGGTGCCCAAGAATTGTCCATAACTCCATTTTCAAGGTCTCTGACACCCTCTTCTGGCTTCCTAGGGTATTACATGCATGTGGTGCATTTACATGCAGGAAAAACACCCTTAGACATAAAAATAAGTTTTTATTGTTTTGTTTTTTGTTTTTGTTTTTAGAATGGATTCTCTGTCTTACAGAAGTTTTCACAGTCAGGTTTTCACACATCCTTTCACTTTTCTTTCACTTTTTCCTGAAAAGTGTTATTACACCTGAGTTTTGATCTGGTGACAATTCAAATTTCTGCCTCTCCTCCCACACCCCGGAGCTAAGGACCAAACCCAGGGCCTTATGCTTGCTACACAAGCACTCTATCACTGAACTAAGTCTCCAGCCCTATAAGTTCAAGGTGTTTTGGGTTTTTTTTGTTTGTTTGTTTTGGTCTTTTTGAGACAGGGTCTCCTTGTAGCCCCAGCTGTCCTGGAACTCACTCTGTAGACCAGGCTGGCCTTGAACTTACAAAGATCAGCCTGCCTCTGCCTCCTGAGTGCTAGGATTAAAGGCATGCACCACCACGCCCGGCTTAAGTTCAAGTTTTTGATTAGAGTACTTCAAAATTGGTAGCATTTCCTATTGTATTAGGCATCTGTGAACTCTATATAGGTCAAATGCTGTCCAATCACTGTTTTGTCAAGCAAAGTCTTATTAGAACAGAGTCATGCATCCATTCATTTGTATATTATGACCAGTTTTTAGTTCCGACTGCAGAGTTCATTAGTAGCATCAGAGATCATGTATCCCTTAATGTCTAAGATACTTACTACCTGGCCTTATACACAGAAAAGTTGGTGGCTCCTGTGTTATGTCATTTTATGAGTACACAGCATTTGCCTGCCTTGCTTTTAATAATGTTACTATTAATCAGTGAGTTTTGGGGAGTCAGCTCTATTCTTCCATTTACAAAACATCCATCAATTTTTCATTTTAGTAGTGGTTAGTGATTCTACTTTCAATTAAGCAGAATAAAATAATGGTTTCTAACTTAATTATTCTTTCTGCATTCATTAGCTCAAAAATCTCTAGAAAGCATTTATGCCCGCTCTGCTTTGGAAGCTAGATATATATACACAAATATTTTGTCAGTGACACAAGTATTAACTACATTCAAATCCTCAAAGTCTATCCAGTAGTAACACACAGTGTGATTGCAAAGTGAAAATGGCTCCTGAGCCTTAGTGAGATGGGGGGCTCCATAATCCAGAAAGAGGGAAAAGAAACACACTGACTCTAATGTTACAGAAGCAAAGTCCCACAAGCAATATGAAGAGGAAGAAAAAGGGGAAGAAAAAATTGTGGCAAGGGTACAGACTCACCACATATTCAGATAAGGAAGAGAAAACACACACACACACACACACACACACACACACGGCTGGAAAACACCATAGTACAGGGGAACACATCCCTGTCCATTTCCATAACTGTAGGGCATTACAGTCTGTAACTCTAGGACATTACAGAGACAGAACTCATTAATACTAGAGAGAGATTACACAGATGACAGTGTTCATTCAAAGTGCTAAACTCCAATGTTATCTGGAAACCTTCTTTACCTAGAATAATTACTTTTCTAGCCATTTGGCTGTTTTTTGCAAACCAAGGAGCCTAGAGCAACAACACACATCCACATCTGAAGCTAAGTCTCAAGGCACAGTGCACTGACTGCACTTCCAGCCTCTCTTACTCACTGTGGGCTAAAAACTAACACTTTAACAGTTTTACATTTCTTAAGATAAACTTAATTAATTCTCATAATCACTGTCAAGAGAAAAACACAACTTTCACCTCAAATTTTTTGATTTAAAAAGAAATTTTATGTGTATGAGTGTTTTGCCTATCTGAATGAAAGTGCACCCATGTCATGCAATGCCCACGGAGGCCAGAAGAGGTGTTGAATCCCTTGGTGTTGGAGTTAAAAATGGTGTTAGCTGCCATCTGAACCCTGGGTCCTCTGAAAGAGCAGTCAGTACTCTTAACCCCTGAGCCATCTCTCCAGCCTCTGATGTTTTGGTTGAGACAGGATTTTGCTAGGTAGCCAAGGTTGGCATTTAACTCATGGCAATCCTCCTGCCTCAGCCTCCCAATTGCCGGGATTACAGGCATGTACCACCATGCTCAGTTAAGACTGATGTATTTAAAAACACATGAAATGTTGAAAACAAAAGATGAAGCAAGACCTAGGATTGAGTCTTGGCTTTCTGCATCAGAAAAATCTCTGAATTTTTTTTTTTTTGTTTCGAGCAGATCTTCCTGACCCCAGCTGTTTTGAAACTCACTCTGTAGACCAGGCTGGCCTTGAACTCACAGAGATCCGCCTGCCTCTGCCTCTCAAGTGCTAGGATTAAAGGCATGCGCCACCATGCCTGGCTTCTGAACTGTTTTAAGTACCAGTTTTCTCATTTGAAAAGTAATGGACAATAAGAATATTTATTTTAAGGTGGGCATGGTGGCACACACCTTTAATCCTAGCACTTGGAAGGCAGAGGCAAGTGGATCTCTGTAAGTTCAAGGCCAGCCTGGCCTACATAGCAAACTCCAGGCCAGCTAAGACTAAAAGGGAGACCCTGTCTCAAAACAAAACAAAAAAAATTGCTTCACAAGGCTTTGTTAATGATTAAAAATAGAATAGCACAAGATGGCTCAGTGGGTAAAGGCACTTGCTGACAAGCGGATAACCTGAGATTGATGCCCAGTACTAACAAGGTAGAAGGAGAGAACCTCCACTCACATCATGCCAAGGCTCCCTCCCCCCAAATAAACACAATAAAATAAAATTTAAAAGGAACAGAGCTAAGGGGTGTGTGTGTGTGTGTGTGTGTGTGTGTGTGTGTGTGTGTAGATGGCTCTAACACTGGCTGGTCTTGCAATAGACCTGGGATGGATTTCCAGCAACCACCCTACAGGATCTTGCAATAGACCTCGGATGGATTTCCAGCAACCACCCTACAGGATTTCCAAAACTCCTGTACCAGGGGATCTGATTCCCTCTTCTGTCCTCTGAGGGTACTGCATGGCATGGGTGCACTTACATACACACATGCAAACACTTATATATATTAAAAAAAAACAGAGATCTAAGCTAGGCATGGTGGTACAAACCTTTAATCCCAGCACTCAGAAGGCAGAGGCAGGCTGATCTCTCTGTGACATTGAAGCCAGCCTTGTCCACATAATGAGTTCCAGGCCAGCTGGGGCTACAGGGAAGCCATGTCTCAAAAAACCCAAACCCAAACAAAAAGAAATAGAGCTGATACCATTTTTTTCAAACTATAAAGTTCTGATCAAACAATAATGTATGCAGCTGTAATGATCCAGGGCTGCTTATTTTGAACTTCTAATATGCATATGTATATGTGTTTTTAAAAAAGTCAAAGGAGGGGGCTGGAGAGATGGCCTAGCGGTTAAGAGCGCCGACCGCTCTTACAGAGGACCTGGGTTCGATCCCCAGCACCCACATGGCGGCCAAGAACCGTCTGAAACTCCAATTCCAGGAGAACTCCAGTTCCAGGGGAATCCGACACCCTCTTCTGACCTCCGTGGCATTGCACGACACGGGTGCACACACTTGTATGCAGACAATACATTCATACACATACAGAAATAAATAAAAAATTAAAAAAAAAAGTCAAAGAAAAATACAAACTTTTAATCTACAGATAATTGACGACCTATAATTTATCATAAACCTTATCTTATTCTGTATATGGCAACTTCTAAAAAGAACTATAGTTGCTAATGCAAAAGTTCAAAAGTAATAAGAGCTCTTAGAACTCAAAGAGCTGGTCCAAAGGTGGGTTCAAAGGAGCAGAAAACTTCATAATGACAGGCCAGTTCTATCCTTCTTGTACAAAGATGTACGCAAAACATGCATACACATAAAATAAAAATACAATATTTAAAAAAATACTAAATTGTGTATATGTATGGACCTAGCTTATACTTAGCTGCTTTTATCTTTTTATTATTTAGACTTTAGACAAACTCTTTTCTGGCTTTGCATTATATGCCCTTTTTTTCCTCCTGAAAAAACCAAACAACGCTATTATTTGTCTATATTTAGAATATGGGGTTTTATTTTATTTTAGCCATAGTTCTCCCCAGGGGACAAGCGTTTCTGTTTCACACAGGTGCAGACACAGATGACAACAACACTGGTATTCTCCACATTCCTCCCTGTTGTGTCAGATTGCTTTCCTGACTGGCATGGGGCCTCCTGTCTTGGCCTCCCCAGTGCCATGATCACAGGCATGCTCCACCATGCTGGGTTTGGCAAAGTGCCTTAGAAGAGGACGTCGGATCCCCTGGAACTGGAGTTATGAACAGTTGTTAGCATCCATATGGGTGTTGGGAATCAATCTGTGGTCCTCCCTAAGATCAGTCAGTGCTCTTAACCACTGGGTCATCTCTCCAGGACCCTCATTTACTGAGACTTAAAAAAATTTTAATTGCATTTATTTAATATGTGTGTGCACCTATGTATGTATATGTACTTGTCATGACACAAGAGTGTAGGTCAGAGGACAACTTGCAGAAATTGGTTTTCTTCTTCCACTATGCTGGTCTGAACTGAACTCAGTGCTCAAGCTTGGCAGCAAGGGCCTCTACCAGCTAAGCCATCTCGACAGCCCTGGTCTACTGAGATTTGAAGTGTAACCCCAGGGATACCCAGAAACCTCTAAAGAAAAAAAAGCATTACAAATTATTATCTGCTAAATTAAAATTTTAATCTAATCAATGAGGAACCATCAACAAATCTCCTGCGTGTTCTTTCAAGGTTGAACCTGTATTTAAATTACCAGAGAAAAAGCCAATTAGATTTTACCTCAGGAGGTCCTTCTGAAAATTAAAAGCAAAATTTTTAGCTACTATTAGCTGTCAGAAAGATACTGGGTTCACTGCCGAGGGAACACAGGTGTGTTAAAGCAGGTAAAGGCAAACCTTAGATTCCCCATTCATCCTGACACCTTCATAAGTATGGCATCAGCATTCTTTTGAGGAATTTTGTAGATACCTCATCAACGGGAAGGAGTGGCAAGTGAGATCTGTGTCCTAAGGCACAGCAACCTTCCTGCCACATGAAATACTAAATATAATACAAAATATTCTCTCTTAATAGATCTGTCAATCTCCCTTGTCCACCAGGAATTTTCACTAACATAATCAAAATATCACAAAAGCAACACAATACACCATTTTATATGCTTTGGGTCAGAGAAAATTCAGGAGATCAGAACAAGCCAGGACGCAGTAAGATACAACCCTAGTGATAATTTGTAATGAAGGCATGCTTTTAAAGAAAAAAACCAAAAACTTGTTGTGTTTATGTGGGTTATATGTATGTGTCTGTGAGGAATATGTACATGTATATGGATGCCAGGTTAGCAATGGGTGCCTTCCTCAATCACTTTCTACCATATCTTTTGAGGTAGGGTCTCTCAGAACCTGGGACTCACTGCCTGGACAAGACTGGCTAGCCAGCAAGCCTCATGAACTCTTCAATCTCCACTCCTGCAGAACTGGGACCAGAAGGGCATGCCACCATACCCTGCTAGAGATCCCAGCTCAAGGCCTCACGCGTGCAAAGCACGTTACCTCAGCCAGCTTATACAAGTTCCTTATCCTTTTGTTTGGTTTAATTTTGAGACAAGGTTTCATGTAACCCAGGCTGGCCTTGAAGTCATGATGCAGCTGAGAATGACCTTGAACTCCGTATCCACTTATCTCTACCTCCCAGGTACTGGGATTATAGGCATGGCTGACTTTGTTTTTGTTTTTTTGAGACAGGTCTTATTATATAATCCAGGCTGGTCTAGAAGTCATGATCCTCCTGCTCCAGCCTTTGGGGTGCTGAGATTACAGGTATGTATCACTGTGTCAAACTGATGGAGCAGCAGTGATTAGTAAAGAAGCTCCCAAAGTCTGGTCTCTCCTCCATAATACCACAAAGCCCAAAAAGTTCCTGTGCTGTTTCTTAATTTCTAGTCAATGTACATGTGATCCAGAATCAATTCTTCAATCAATACTAACTGAAAATTATAGTCTACGAACTCCTTTATCCCTCAGTTTACTAAATTAACAAGTGACTTAAGAGTTGCTAATGGGGGGCTGGAGAGATAGCCTAGCGGTTAAGAGCACCAACTGCTCTTGCAGAGGACCCGGGTTCGATCCCCAGCACCCACATGGCGGCTAAGAACTGTCTGTAACTCCGATTCCAGGAGAACTCCAGTTCCAAGGGCATCTGAGACCCTCTTCTGACCTCCGCGGCATTGCAGGACACGGTGCACAAACCTACACGCAGACAGTACATTCATACACATACAAAAATAAATAAAATTAAAAAAAAAAAAAGACTTGCTAATGGGCTGGAGAGATGGCCTAGCGGTTAAAAGTGCCAACTGCTCTTGCAGAGGACCCAAGTTCGATCCCCAGCACCCACAAGGCGGCTGAGAACCATCTGTAACTCCAATTCCAGGAGAACTCCAGTTCCAGGGGAATCCAACACCCTCTTCTGACCTCTGCGGCATTGCACGACACAAGTGCACAGACCTACATGCAGACAGTACATCCATACAAGTAAGTAAGTGTCGTAGTTTGTGTTCCATTGCTGTGACAAAACACTCTGACCGACACCAACTTGGGGAGGAAAGGGTTTATTCAGCTTACATCTCCTGGTTCACAATTCATCACTCTGGTAGCACAAGGCAGGAACTCAGGGCAGGACCCTGGAGGCAGGAGCTGAAGCACAGGCCATGGAGGAATGCTGTCCGCTGGCTTGCTCTCTCCTGGCTTGCTCTCTGGCTCATGCCCAGCCTGCCTTCTTATACTGTCACTGCTCAACAATCAAGACAATACACCACAGATGTGGCCACAGGCCAATCCAATGGAGCCAATTCCCCAACCAAGGCTCCCTCAACCCAGGTGTGTCAAGTTGACACCAAAGCTATCCAGCACAATTGACCCCTTGTCAACTTGACACACAAACACATCACTATTAAACCACC
>VZQC01000005.1:5309037-5341770 GCA_009823505.1 Rhizomys pruinosus | reverse complement strand
GCCCGCCTCTGCCTCCCGAGTGCTAGGATTAAAGGCGTGCGCCACCACGCCTGGCAGTTCCTTCTTCTTGCAAATATGTCTAGAATCGCAAAATATCCTTATAATCTTTCTAGCAGACGCTAAATAAGCAATTTTTTTTGTCTCTTTGAGATAGGGTCTCCCTGCAGTCTCAGGTGGCCTGAACTCACTTTGTAGACTAGGCTGGCCTTGAACTCACAGAGATCTACCTGCCTCTGTCTCCAGAGTGCTGGAATTTAAAGGCATGCACCCCCATGCCTGGCTGCAATTCTTTTTTAAAAAATATTTTATTTATTATTTTTATTTTATGTGTATGAGGTTATTGCTTGCATGTATATAAGTGAAGTCTTGTGCAATGCCCTCAGAGGTCAGAAGAGGCCATTGGGTTCCCCTGGAAATGAAGTTAGAAACAGTTGTTAGCCGCCATGTGGGTGCTGGAATCAAACCCAGGTCCTCTGCAAGAACACTCAGTGCTCTTAATTACTGAGCCATCTCTTGCCACTATATCAGTGTGGTCTCTAGGTTCCTTGAAGGGTATGATACCAGAGGTCAAACAGTTTTCATAAGAGGGTTTTATTGGTGCTGCTATTTGCTCTGATGGTTTAAGAGCATTGTTTGCTAAAACTCCTTGTGTTCTTCACTGCCATTTACTTGGAGTACCAAAAGAATGTTGATGTTGTTATTACTACTACTACTACTACTACTACTACTACTACTACTACTACTATTTTAATCATTGAGGCAGGGTCTCCTTATATAGATCTGGTTGGTCTCAAACTTGCTATGTAGCCTAGGCTAGCCTTGAACTTGCAGTGAGCCTCCTGCCTCTGCCTCTCCAGTGCTGGGATTAGAGTGGTGGGATAGGACATCCAGCTTAAGAATGTTCTTGATGGGGCTAGAGATGTGGTTCAGTCATAGAGCACATGCTTGGCATGCATAAGACCCCTTCTGCCCTCCACCACACACAATTTTTAAAGGAAACTGAAATGCTAGCCAGGTACTGTGGTGTATACTTGTAAACTCAACAGTCAGGAGGCTGAAGCAGGAGAATTAGAGTTCTAGGTCAGCCTGGTGGACACCGTGCCACAAGAAGGGGGAGAGGAGGTGGTGGGGAAAGAGAAACAAAAAAGTATATTCTAAAAATATTTTATGTATATGAGTCTGCACAAATATGTGTGGGTGTGCTTGGAAGCCAGAAGGGGGAGTTGGATCCCATGGAGCTGGAGTTATAGGAGGTTATGAGTGACTCAGTATGTAAGCATTCACCTGCATGTTCCAGCCCCACAAAAATTCTTGAAGCACCAAACATGATGAATTTTATTAAATCTTGACCCTGGGTACTACTTTCTTCCTGTTCCTCATGACTAATTAGGAAGTATGTGTCGGGCTGGAGAGATGGCCTAGCGGTTAAGAGCACCAACTGCTCTTGCAGAGGACCTGGGTTCGATCTCCAGCACCCACATGGTGGCTGAGAACCGTCTGTAACTCCAATTCCAGGAGAACTCCAGTTCCAGGGGAATCCGAGACCCTCTTCTGACCTCCGCGGCATTGTATGACACGGGTGCACAAACCTACATGCAGACAGTACATTCATACACATACGAAAATAAATAAAATTAAAAAAAAAAAGGAAGTATGTGTGAAGCACTTGTGCACACAGGCAGCACATCTTATAAGCAAGCAGCACTTGTATGACTTATTCAGCTGCTAATGAATTCAAGGCCATCCTGGGCTTCATAGTGAGACTATCTCAAAATAAATAATAAAATAAAACAAGTAGGTATGGAGAAAAGAGCTGCTTAGAGCCCTTAATAACTTGTAGGAATATAGGGCATGCAGGTTGGCTTGTCTCTAAGCCTGACGACCTGAGCTTGAGCCCTGAGCCCCACACCACAGAGGGGACTGACTCCTGAAAGCTATTCTTTGACCTCCATATCTATGCCATGGTATGTGCTCTCCATACACATAATAAAGAAATAAGTGCACTAAAATTAAAATTGCTGGGCAGAGTGGCACATGCCTTTAATTTCAGCTCTCAGGAGGCAGGCAGATCTCTATGAATTTGAGGCCACGAGCTATATAGTGAGTTCCAGGCCAGCTGGGGCTACAGGGATACCCTGTCTCAAAAAGAACCTCCTGAAAACAATTTAAAAAAATGAATGTAGAGTCCGAGACTCGCATACAAATGTAGAGAGTGCTTCAGAGCAGACAAACATAGGACAGCCAGGACAGCCTGGGTGCAGTTTTATCACACAGTAGGGCTGCAATTTCGAGCAAGTAGCTTAGCTTTTCCTCTTTAAAAAAAAATGCAACCTTGGGGGCTGGAGAGATGGCCAAGCGGTTAAGAGCACCGACTGCTCTTGCAGAGGACCAGGGTTTGATCCCAGGCACCCGCATGGCGGCTAAGAACTGTCTGTAACTCCAGTTCCAGGGGAATCCGAGACCCTCTTCTGACCTCCCCGGCATTGCGTAACATGGGTGCACAAACCTACGTGCAGACAGTACATTCATACACATACAAAAATAAATAAAAAAAATTAAAAAAATAAATAAAAATAAAAAATAATTAAAAAATGGAAGCTAGGCGTGGTGGCACACGCCTCTGATCCTAGCACTTGGGAGGCAGAGGCGGACAGATCTTTGTGAGTTCAAGGCCAGCCTAGTCTACAGAGTGAGTTCCAGGACATCTGAGCTACAAGGAGACCCTGTCTCGAAAAAGACCAAAAAATATATTTATATTAAAAAATGGAACCAACATACCGACATCAGGAGGGTTACTACATGAATAGTATGGGAGAAGGAGTACCAAGCATAAGGATAATAACAATGTAATAATGATGCCAAGAATAATGTCAGTAGAAGAGCTACACATTAAGCATATGCATAAGGAATGGTCCCAAGAACTTGGGGCAACACTACAATCTAGTAAAGCTACCATGTTATCACAAATGGATCATTAATACTTTCAGATTCTGTGCCCCCCCCCGCTATAAGGGAAAAATTAAAAACTAGATAATGTAAAGAGGTCTCAGGACTTCTTAAAAGTCTTATTTATTTATTTATGTGGGCACGTGAGGAGGTCAGAGGAGCACTTGTGGTAGTCAGTTCTCTTCTTCCACCATGGGTCCCAGAGGTCAAACTCAAGTCACTAGGCTTAGAGGCTAGCATCTTTACCCACTGAACCATTTTGCTGGCCCATGGATTTTTTTTTCCCTTGGACTGAAAATAACTGTTGGGGACTGGAAAGATGGCTCAGTGGTTAAGAGCACTTACTGTTCTTGCAGAAGACCTGGGTTTGAATCCCAGCACTCACATGGTGGCTAACAACTGTCCTTAATTCCAGTTCCAGGGGATCCTACACCCTCTTCTGTCCTTCCGGGCATGGCACAACATGGTGCACTTACATATATGCAGGCAAATACACTCATACACTTAAAATAAAAATATAAATTTAAAAACAAAACAAAAAAAAAACCTATTGAGCTTTTCTTCAAACCTTTTCCTACTCCCTTTTTTCTCTTGTAGGGGAGGAAGGAAAAAAACTAGGCAGAGGCAAAGGAGCACGGATCAAACCATGCTTCCAACTACCCTGGTGCAGCAAGCACCCTGGTGCACCACTCTGGAGCACTACTCTGGCTCGGTCTCATCCACCTTTGGAGTTGTGACGGCTGACATGGAAGCAGTACCCTATTTTTCAGAGTGCGTTCAGTCATCTACCACATCAAGTCCTAACTGTGGACACTCCAGGGTAGTCTTTTATTTAAAAAGCTTCCAGCTGGCTTTAAATTGGCATTAGTCTGCCATGAGGGGCTTAAGAATGACCCAAATAGTGCTGATGGAATACCTGATGGGAAAACTGCTACCAGTTTCCCATCTGTAATAACACACTTCCTTCTGTCTTCCAGTAAACCCAACCTGAATTCATTTCTGCCACACCAAGGCGGGTACTTAGGGAAACAGCATTGCTAAATCTCCACATTTCCTGTGTGTCTCATCAATATTTCAAATCTAGGCAATGGCCCTGAGCCAAATTTTACAAGAAAACACAACAGCAATGAGATGTGCTAACTTAAGTGTAACTCCTAGTAGTAAAAACTCTTACCTCTGGCTTGCTGAGGCTAGATGAAACCAAGGAACCAGATCCCACGTCCAAATCCCACTGCTTTTTCCCATGATTCTCAGCATCCAAGGCAGCAATTCGTCCATCTAAAGTACTGATAATTACTAAGGATCTGTAAATGAAGAAAATAATAGAAGATCGAAAAGCTATCCAAGACACTGTGCACTTACTCTATACGTTTGAAAGAAAATGAGTCCCCACCTCAGGGTCTACTGGTAAGAAGAAAGAAGAGAAGGTCACCAGCCCTTGATGCTTAACCATCTTGCCAGCACTGTCTTCAGAGCAGGACAATATGCCCTTGATCTATTTAAGTATCTTATGAAAAGCCCCACATTCCTAGACCTCCCCTCAGTTACCAGAAGAATCTCTACATCCCTGGCTTTGTCCACTCCACACATTTCCTCATCTCCTAAGAGCCATTCCTTTGCAACACACTCATCCCTAAACATCCTTGTGGATGTGTGCATGCACACGGTGTGTTGGAGGTCGAAGTCTTCCTCAATCACTTTCTCCTTATTGAGACAGTTTCCCACTGAACCTGCAGCTCACTGATTGGCTAGACCAGCTGGTCGGTGCGCCTGGCAGGGGAGCATCCTGTCTCCACTTCCACAGTGCTGGGTTTACAGGAGTGTACTACTACACCCAGCTTTTGGGTGGGTTCTAGGAATCCAAATGCAGGTCCTTAATCTTGTGCCATAAATATTTTACCAACCGAGCTAACTACCCAGCCCTTCCCTAAATTTATATTCCTTCACTTTGCTTCTTGCTCTCATATAAAGAGCACTGCCGCCCTACAGAATGAAGAACATTTTTCTCCCATAATCCTTGTCCACCAGACTTTTATCTCCTTGCTACACCTTGGTGATTTTCTTCCCCTTCTCCCTCAACATCATCAAGGTCACACTGATCCAGCCATCATCCCTCCTACTGGGCATGTGCTGACTTTTATTTAGTCACCAACTCTATTCCTAGAGTTTAGCTGCTGGTGACTGTCATTACCTCACATACTTCTGTCTCGACCCTTTGGGTCTTCATTGTCTACCTTGTCTCAGCCTCTCCTGTCAGACCCTGGGCTTTGTCATTACCACGTTTCAGGCTCTCACCCCAACCACCAACCCTTCTCTTTCCTACTTACTTCCTCTTCGCTGACTCCAGCAAACCTCTGATCCCACCTCACTATCACCTTGCCTTCACTGCTTTCTTATCCAGCTTCTAATCTGGAGTCCTTCATCTTAAGGACACCCTCCCCTTAACTCCCTATCCCCTCTCTTATGTGCCATGTTTAACTTTCAGAACTCCAATTCTGGTTAAATCTAGGTTTCTCCATGGTCTCATCCCTACTCCTAAGCACCGTAAAGAAAAAAAATAAGAGTGCTAACTGGTCTGACTTTAACTCATGACCACTAACTTTGGTTTCATTTATTTCTTTTTCTTATACATGTATGAGTGTTTTACCTGAACATATGTAAGTGCACCATTTGCATACAATGCTTGTGGAGGCCAGAAGAGGGTTTGGATCCTCTGGAACTGGAGTTACGGATGGTTGCTAGCCACCATAAGAGCAATGGGAACTGAACCCCAGTGCTCTTCAGGAGTAGCAAATGCTCTTATACACTGAGCCATCTCTCCCGCCCATGACTAACTTAGGAAAAGTAGTTAGGGATTCTCAACAATCACAAAGAGCACCCACAGTTTCCCAGTAAGCTAGATTAACTGTCTCATTTCTTCTCTCACCTCAAACTTCTGATTTCGGCTCCCCTAAACTCAGAAATCTGTGTGCTTCCCACTTCACTAAAAAAAAAAAAAAAAACAGAAGTAATCACAAGAATTTGCTTCCTAGCACATTTGTCCACTTATCTGGACCTCTGAACTCTAGTTACCCTCTGTGAGCATGGTGAACTCCACAGTTCCATCCATTATCAATACCTCCATTAAAGCAACAGAGTTCTGTCTTTTTAAAAAATTAATGTGTCTAAAAAAATTAATGTGTCTGTGTCAGGGTATGTACATGTGAGTACAGGTATTCAAGGAGACCAGAAGGTGTTGGATTCTCTGGAGGTGGAATTACAGTTGGTTGTGAGCCACCCTACAAAGGTGTTGGGAACATAATTCAGGTCTCCTGGAAGAGCAAGAAGTGTTCTTATCATTTGAGCTATCTCTCCAGCTCCCAGAACTCCCTACGGCATAGATGAATACCTGTTCTTACAACGCTTCCTCTTACTCTCACACCATTGACCATTCTCTCTCCTGGTCTAGAACCTGAGGTCAACAACAGATCCTCCTCCATCCTCCTCCTGACTGCTGGGATGACAGGTATATACCACCATGCCTGGATGCTCTTCTGCTTTCTAAACAAATTTAACGGGCGAATACTTTTAAGAAAATTATTTTATAATGAAGGGTACAAAATTTATAACTTGGTGATGGCACATGCCTTCAATCCCAGGACTTGGGAGGCAGAGGCAGGCAGATCTCTGTGAGTCCCAGGCCAGCTGGGGCTACAAGGAGATAGTGTCTTAAGCAAACACACTAACAAAATTACAACATATGTGCCACTTTATAAATAAAACAACAGAATCTAATCAAGTTGAGATCAAGAGTTAAGAGCCAAGTTAATGCACTCCTAGATCCACTGTAGAAAGTCTATTTTCTGTTCAGTAATCATTAACTACAAATAAATGGCTGTGAATACCAAAACAACAAAACTTCATCAGAAACAAACTGTATAAATAAGCTATGTTAACTCATAAAACCTTATGGAGATGGGAGCTGGAGAGATAGCCTAGCAATTAAGAGCACCGACTGCTTTTGCAGAGGACCCGGGTTCGATCCCCAGCACCCACATGGTGGCTAGGAACCGTCTGTAACTCCAATTCCACGAGAACTCCAGTTCCAGGGGAATCCGACACCCTCTTCTGACCCTCCTCGGCATTGTACGACATGGGTGCACAAACCTACATGCAGACAGTACATTCATACACATACAAAAATAAATAAAATAAAAAAAAAAACTTATGGAGATGATCAGAACACTTTAGAAGCCATCTTTAAAAGATTCATAACCAACATTGTTCCTTAGCATTTTAGTGTTTTTTAAATTAAGAGCCAAAACTGTTCATTAATCATTACCTATTTATAACAATCAAAAAGCTCTACTTTTCCTGAGTGTGCTGACAGTCATTGCTGGAAGTATATTTAACATTTGGGGCAGGAGAGATGGCTCAGCAGTTAAGAGTGCTGACTGCTCTTGCAGAGGACCTGGGGTTTGATTCCCAGCATGGTGGCTAAGGACGTCTTTAAGCCAGGCGTGGTGGCACACACCTTTAATCCTAGCACTCAGGAGGCAGAGGCAGGCAGATCTCTGAGCTCAAGGCCAGCCTGGTCTACAGAGTTCCAGGCCAGCTGGGGCTACAGGGAGACGCTGTCTCAAAAAAAATAAAAATAAAAACAAAAACCAAGTTGAGTGAAACTCTGAAGAGAATAAACGCAGAGTTCTGGGGTGTGTACGAGGCTGACTTATAGGCTACACCTATGGTTTCTTTGATTCTTGAGTAAGGATTTTTTTATCTTGTTCAAGGTAAGGCATTCATAGGGAGATAAATGGCCTAACATTCTCCCTCTTTTCATCTGTGTTCTGATGCCTGTGTCACTGTGTAGGTGCTGGGAACCAAACCTAGGTCCTCGGCAAGAGCAGCCAGTGCTCTTAATCACTGAGCTATCTCTCCAGCCACAGTTTCTAACCTGTTCAACAAAGTTTCATTGTTCATTTATTTTTTTTAATTTTCTTAAAAATTTATTTATTTTTTATGTGTATGAATGTACTGTCTGCATGTAGGTTTGTGCACCTGTGTCGTGCAATGCTGCGGAGGTCAGAAGAGGGTGTTGGATTCTCCTGGAACTGGAGTTACAGATGGTTCTCAGCCGCCACGTGGGTGCTGGGGATTGAACCTGGGTCCTCTGCAAGGGCGGTCGGCACCTTTAACTGCTAGGCTATCTCTCCAGCCCCCTCATTGTTCATTTATATTTTACCTCATCTTCAAATATTTCATTTGCCAAGTACACACTACCCCATCTTTGTTTCATTTGTTTTACATTCATTTATGTGGGGTGCACACCACATATATGTGGAGGACAGAGGACAACTTGTGGTAGTGGGTTCTCTACTTCCAACAAGTGGTTCCAGGATTGAAATCAGGCTATCAGGCTTGGTGGTAGGCTTCTTTATCTGCTGAGTCATCTTGCTGGTCTATACTGCCCTACCTTTAAAGGAAATATTTAAGACTATTAAGGATTTCTGGAAAGAAATAACTATAATTCTTAACTAACATTTGATATAGTTCTAATTCAAAGCAAAGAAGTTGATATTTTTTCCCCATGGGTTTGTGTTTTTTTTTTGGGGGGGGGTGTTGGTCTTTTAAAGACAGGGATTCCCTGTAGCCCCAGGTGTCCTAGAACTCACTCTATAGACCAGGCTGGCCTTGAACTCACAAAGATCCACCTGCCTCTGCCTCTCAAGTGCTAGGATTAAAGGCGTGCACCACCATGCCCTGCGAAGGTTTGTGTTTTGAGACAGTATGTTTTGTAGCCCAGGCTGGCCTCAAAAACCTTATATAGTAAAGGATGGGCTTGAATTCCTGCCCTCTTTTGTCTGTCTCCTGGGAGATGGGATTGCAGGTGTGTGGCACCATGCCTGGCTTCACTTTTAAGTAAATTATTTTTATATTTAATTAATTAGTGTGTGTAGTGTGTGAGGACAACTTGCAGGAGTCGGTTGGGTCCTGAAGACCAAGCTCAGGTTGACAAGTGTGGCACCAAGCACCTATAACTGCTGAGCTATCCTGCCAGTCTCAATTGGTATTATGATTTTCATTCTCCATATTAAACATCCCATTTCCATTAGGTTATTTCAAATTCTTTTTTTTTTTTTTTTTAATTTTTTTTTTTTTTATTATTTATTTTTGTATGTGTATGAATGTATTGTCTGCATGCAGGTCTGTGCACCCGTGTCGTGCAATGCCGCGGAGGTCAGAAGAGGGCGTTGGATTCCCCTGGAACTGGAGTTCTCCTGGAATTGGAGTTACAGACGGTTCTTAGCCGCCATGTGGGTGCTGGGGATCGAACCCGGGTCCTCTGCAAGAGCGTCGGTGCTCCCAACCGCTAGGCTATCTCTCCAGCCCCGGTTATTTCAAATTCTTGATGAACTCATGGATCCCCATTGGACTTCACATATTTCCATGCAGATCCACAGGTATCCAGGAGCTCTGGCTTAGAAACTTGCTCTGTGCTCATTGTACAAACTCCCCAGTGTGCCCATGCTCATGTGATTCTGTTGTCTACTCAGTGGGAAATAAAAGAATTATTTTGGGAGCTAGAGCTCAGCAGTTAAGAGCACTTAATATGGGTTCAGTTCCTAACACTCACATCATAGTAGCTAACACCAGTTCTTCACTCCAGTTCTAGGGGATCCTATGTCCTCTTGTGACCTCTGTGGCTACCAGGCACCCATGTAGTGCACATACATACATGTAGGCAAAACACTTAGGATATACAAAATAAAATGTTAAAAAGCAAGTTGTTTTTTAAAAAGTCCTTAATTTCATATGGAAAAACAAAAGAACCCAAATAGCCAAAGCAACCCTGAGTGAAAGAGCAATACAGGGAGGATCTCTATACCAGACTTTAAACTATACTATGGGGCTATAGTCATAAAAACAGCTTGGTACTGGCACAAAAACAGACCTGTTGACCAATGGAACAAAACTGAAGATCCAAACCTGAGTACATACAATTTCAGCCACCTCATATTTGACAAGAGGGCCAAGAAGACACAATGGAGGAAAGACAGCATCTTCAGCAAGTGGTGTTGGCAAAACTGGATCACCACTTGTAGATGAATGAAATTAAATCCCTGCCTCTCACCCTGTATAAAAGTCAACTCCAGATGGATCAAAGACCTCAATGTGAAACCCAAAATTCTGAAGGCAACAGAAGAAAAAGTTGGCAGCAGCCTACAAGACATAGGGGTAGGACCTCATTAACGGGTAGGGACCTCATTAAACTCAAAAGCTTCTGTACATCCAAAGAAACAATCAAGGAAGTGAAGAGAAAATCCACAGAGTGGGAAGAAACCTTCACCACAGATACATCTGACAAAGCATTGATTTCCAGAATATATAAACTACTCAAAAAAAACAAAGAAAACAAATGACCCACTCAAAAGATGGAGTAAAGAGTTGAACAGAGACTTCACAAGTGAGGAATTACAGATGGCTGAGAAACATCTTAAAAAGTGTTCAATGTTGCTAATAATTTTTATTTATTTATTTTTCTTCTAACATTGCTAATAATTAAGGAAATGCAAATTAAAACCACTTTAAGATACCATCTCACTCTGATAAGACTGGCTAGAATCAAGAAAACAAATGATCCCAAGTGCTGGAGAGGTTGTGGGGAAAGAGGAACACTCATCCACTGCTGGTGGGAATGTAAACTCATACAGCCACTATGGAAAGCAGTGTGGAGAACCCTTGGAAGACTCAAAATGAGCTTACTACCTGACCCAGTCACACCACTCCTGGGTATATACCCACAAGACTCTTCTTACTGCAGAGATACATGTACAGCTATGTTTATTGCAGCTCTGTTCACAATAGCAAAAAGCTGGAACCAACCCAAATGCCCATCAACTGACAAGTGGACAGAGAAAATGTGGTACATCTACACAATGGAGTTCTATGCAGCAGTAAAAAAAAGACAACATGATGAACTTTGCAGGTAAATGGATAGAACTAGAAGATATTATGTTAAGTGAAGTAATACAGTCCCAGGAAAACAACAAATGGTATCCCTCATCTGTGGATGCTAGCACCATGTTGTAGTTTGTCTTCCATTGCTGTGACAAAACACTCTGACCAACACCAACTTGGGGAGGAAAGGGTTTATTCAGCTTACATCTCCTGGGTCACAGTTCTCAGGGAACCCAAGGCAAGAACTCAGGGCAGGAACCTGGAGGCAGGAACTGAAGCACAGGCCATGGAGAAATGCTGTTCACTGGCTTGCTCCCCTGGCCCATGCCCAGCCTGACCTCTTATACAGTACACAACAACCTGCCCAGGGTGGTACCACCCATAGTGGGCTGGGCCCTCCCACATTGCTCAACAATCAAGACAATACTCTACAGACATGGCCACAGGCCAGTCCAATGAAGCCAATTCCCCAATTGAGGCTCCCTCAACCCAGGTGTGTCAAGTTGACACTAAAGCTATCCAGCACACACCAATAACCTAGTTGTAAATATTTCTTGTTGGGAGTGATGCATACTGGAAACAACACCACCACCACCTATAACAGAAAAGACTGCATCAAAGAACTGACTGAAACGGTGAATCTGGTGGGGTGGGGAGGTTGGGAAGGGGACACAGGTCTAGATTCGATTTGTAACATAATCTTGTACAAAAAATATAAAATAAATTTAAAAAATTAAAAAAAAGAAGATATCATGCTAAGTGAAGTAACACAGTGTCAGAAAAACAAATGACGAATGGTATCCCTCATCTGTGGATGCTAGCGCCAATTACCTAGTTGTACAGCAAACCGAGCAATCTTAATGTGATTTGAAAACAACTGTGTTTTTTATTCTGAATCCCTTAAAAATAATTTATTCTGAATATTCTGAATCCCTTAAAAATATTCTGAATCTTATATTCTGAATCCCTTAAAAATAATTTAAAAAAGCAAATTGTTTTTATTAACTATTATTGTGTGTGTGCATGTATGCACATGTGTACAGGTACAAACGTCCAAGCACATGGGTGGAGGTAAGAGCACAGCTTCTTGGAGCTGCCTCTCTCCTTCCACCTTGTTTTGAGGCAAGGTATCACCTGTTGTTTCTGCAGCACTGTGTACTCCAGGCTAGCTGACCCATGAGCTTCTGGGTGATTCTCCTGTCTCTGCAAGTACGGGGATTACAGATATATGAAACCTTTTCAAATTTTTTATATGTGTTCCAGAGGTCAAACTCGTCATCAGGCTTTGTAGCAAGTGCTACAAAGATACTGAGAAAGTGAGCCCCCCACAGGCCTTGACACTTTTTATATGCAAGGATTTGATAATCTGACATCTCCATTCTCTCCACTTTCAGACTACTTTGATGATGCCTGATTTCCTACTCTAGTCTACTTCATTCTTTAATTGTTTATTTCCACCAGAGTTACAGCTTCTCAAAGAAAAGATACTTATCAGCTCTCAGTACCTAACAGTGCCTATCTTAATAAAACGAATAAATGTTCATTATGTGAATTAATTATATGATGTACAGACATTAGCCACATCAAACAAAGAGGCTGAGAAAGTTGTAGAGATGTGACTTGCCTAAGAACATTTCACCAAACAAGTTTCAGAAGAGGACTGGAGAATTTAGGTTTCCTAACTCTACTATTCTGTCATCTGTAAGCCTGCCTAAGTGGCAACTATTACTGTAATATGCAAGGGGACATTGCTTCTAGAAATGTCATCAAGATATAATTTGTCTTGTAATTGCTTTGATCATGCCCTCAATTTAGTAGAAATGTCTTTATGCTATAGTGAATGCATGATTTTTTAAATTTATGTTTATACCTCTAGCTCCTTTTTATTATTATTATTATTATTATTATTGTTTATGTGTATGAGTGTACTGTCTGTATGTAGGCTGGTGCACCTGTGTCGTGCAATGCCGCAGAGGTCAGAAGAGGGTGTCAGATTCCCTTGGAACTGGAGTTAAAGATGGTTCCTAGCTGCCATGTGGGTGCTGGGAATCGAACCCAGGTCCTCTGCAAGAGCAGTCGGTGCTCTTAACCGCTGAGCCATCTTTCCAGCCCATGAATACATAATTTTTAAAGAACCATTTGCTCTGATGTAACTCACTTAGAACACCTGACAGTTGAGCCATCTCTCCAGCCTGAGAATACATGATTTTTTTTTAATTTTTTTATTATTATTTTATTTCTGTATGTGATATGATGTACTGTCTGCATGCAAGTCTGTGCACCATGTGTGCAATGCCGTGGAGATCAAAAGAGGGCATAGGATCCCATAGAACTGGATTTACAAATTGGAGCCTTAGATGGTTCTCAGCCGCCGTTTGGTTGCTGGGGATTGAACCTTGGTTCTCTATAAGAGCGGTCGGCGCCTTAACCGCTAGGACACTTCCAGCCGAGAATAATGTTTTTAAGAACTGTTATGCTTCTGATGTAACTCACTAGAACACTGAAAGATTAAGTTTACTGGATTTCTTGTAAATTACTTGATAATCCTTTCATAGGTTCAATTTCAAAAGGAGTCTTATCATTGGCACAAATATTTTTTTACATAATTTATTTTTATATTTTTTATCAAATCTAGACCAGTCTCCCATTCACCCCCAACCAGAGTCATGCATTCTGCCAAAATGTTTTTCCTCTATTTCTCAGTTTTCTCAATATTCTCCATGTGAAGTTGACTGTTTTTAGCAAGTTCACTTTTCAGTCAGTTCTTTGAATGCAGTCCTTTCTGTTGTTGTAATCAATATAGCATACTCTCAGCTGCTTTGGAAAAAGCTAAAGGGGCGGTGCACAAGATCTTACAACTAGTAATTGGATGCATCCACAGATGAGGGATACCATTTGTCGTTTGTTTTTCTGGGACTGTGTTACTTCACTTAGCATGATGTCCTCTAGCTCCAGCCATTTTCCTGCAAAGCTCATGATGTCATCTTTCTTTACTGCTGCATAGAACTCCATTGTGTAGATGTACCACATTTTCTCTATCCACTCATCAGTTGAGGGGCATTTGGGTTGGTTCCAGCTCCTTGCTACTGTGCCACAGATTTTCTAACAGGTGAAAAGAAAGCACTGTTTGGACTGAATAGCAGACATATTAACAACTGATGGCTTTAATATTTCCTATTTCTTTTCTTCTGGGGAAAACACTTCACAAAGCTGAAAATGTGGTTTGAGTAAAAAAAAAAATTCTTTTTTTAGTGGAGCCAAGAATCTTCCATACAAACATATGCTCTCAATTAAAAAAAAAAAAATAGTGCTGGATGAACTTTACTTCCTAGTCCTCACCTGCTAAGTAAATTTTTAAATCATATTTCCTGTATTTAAACATGTCACAAAACTAGCCAGGCACCAAATCAAAACAAATAATAATGCCCAATGCTTACCAATTATGCTTGATTACCTTGACATATCTGCTAGATCTTAAAAAAGTATAAGCTAATTTACAGGTAACATGATGGTAACAGATGGACCCCCCCCCTTTTTTTTTTTAGATCAGTCATTTTTCAGGCTGGACATGGTGGCATATGCTGGTAATCATAGCACCAGAGCACTAGGGAAGCTAAGCTTGGAGGATCATAAGTTTGAATCCAGCTTGGGCCACCTAATTAAAAAACAAACAAACAAACAAACAAACAAAATCCCAGGGCTGGAGAGATGGCCCAGTGGTTAAGAGCACTGGCTGCTCTTGCAGAGGAATTGAGTTAAACTCCCAGCGCCCACATGGTGGCTAACAATGGTCTATAACTCCAGTCCATCTTCTGATCTCTGTGGGCACTGCACAACACAAGTGCACTTACACGCACGCAGGGAATATACTCATACACATAAAATAAATATAATAATTAAAAAAAAAAATCCCAACAGTTAGGTAGTAGAGGCAGAGGATCAGGAGTTAAAGGTCAGACGGGTCTACGTAAGATTCTGTCTTGCCAGACCTGGTGGTGGCGCGCGCCTTTAATCCCAAGACTCAAGAGGCAGACTGACAAAAACTGCTACTAGAGGGGGCTGGAGACATGGCTCAGAAGTTAAAAGCACCTGCTGCTCTTGCATAGGACCCGGGATTCCCTTCCCAGCACTCAGCTGGGTGGCTTATAACCTTGTAACTCCAGCTCCAGAGGAGACCAATGCCTGGACCTCCAGCCTCTGTGAGCACCTGCACTCAGGTGCACATATCCACATGCAGACACATACATATAACTTAAAACAAAAATAAACCTAGAAATAATACTGATACTAGAAAAACAGGTTTACATTTTTGGAAAGAATGTTTATTCACTCAGTCACATGCTTGAGTCCCAGAGTGAACATGCTGAGTGACACGGATGAAATACAAGAAAGTCTATCAAGAGAGGGAAAATGTACTGGCTGGTTTCATCTTGTTTCTTAAGCGTCAAAAGACAAGGTACAAAAATACAGATCTTAATTTCCCACCTCCCTGCTGAAGAGTTTTGCATGCACCATAGTTCTTCACAGCTGTTTGTAATAAACGCTTGGTTAACTCAAATCTGTTCCTCTAATTCTCCTTGAAACAAACAGGATATTGCTCTGTTTTTATGGAACTGATATTTTCAGAGTTTTTTACTTTTGAATAGAGCACTTAGAAAAAACTTTTATTAAAGTTTGCATATTCATCTCTTGTTGATTCAACCTCACCCAAACTTCTCATCTGTTCAAATTACACTAATTTGACACTATCAGACAGACTTGGCATTTCTTCCTAATCAATTCTTCTTGCCAAGGATCATATACTCTCTTCCAAGCAAATATCTTCTATTTTTCACCATTGTTTATGATAGGAAACAGAACTCACAGCAATCCGTCTGCCTTACTTTCCCAAGATTACAAGCAAGTGCTCCTGTGCCCAGCTCACCTTCATCTCCTCCTTTCATTTTCAGCCTCTGTACAGGCTCGCTCCACAGACATCAGTGAGGCAAGGAGGGAATGGGGCAGAAAGGAATCATTACCGTTTGTCAATCTATTATCTCTGCTATTTTACTCAAACTATTAAGTGTGCTCACCACCAAGTCTGTCTTTCTAGCCCCTGTCCTTTACCTCCAACCTAGTCAGCTGTGTTTCTCTTTCCTCGGCTGCTTCCTCATTCTCTCTATAAGATAAAGACATTTCCTGAGGTTTTCTTAAAGGCATCTCTCCTCTTCTTCCTAACTTTAGCTATTGCCTTGTCCTCTTTGGATGTCCTGTCCATATCTCTGATACAACATCAAACTCCTTACCTTTTCTTCCCTGTCCCTGCCTCCAAAACCTCTTGATGTTCCTATGTTTGCTGTAATTAGCCAGGAACTAAGAATGTGCCTCAACTCTCTCATATCAGACCCATTAAATAGCATGTAATACTGAACTGCTATACTGCTACAATACTCTACTTTTGATAGCTTCACCTCTAATTTCCACAGGCACTGTTGCTAGAGAAATATTTCAACATACTTTTGTCAGGCCTACAACTCAAAAATACTCTAGATAACATTTCTCAAAGTTTTATATATGTATATATATGTATATGTATATATATATATATATATATATGAAATGTATGATGATCTTGTTCTAATGCAGATGATGCTGGTTCATTTAGTATGGGATGGTACCTGATTCTGGAATCCTAACATGTTCCGAGTTGATGATGATATACACGCACGCGCACGCACACGCACACAACACACACAAAGTACAGACAGGGACAAAATAGTACCTTGATACAATTTCCAGCCTATGTGCCTCTTGCCTCAAGTCCAATATCTGTCAGAACTCCCCCATTTTTTCAAGAAACAACTCATTCTGTCAAAGTCTTTTCTTATCTTCTAACTTACCTTACTCCCATGTCCTACCCACTGAATGTGGCAAAAACCTTGTGATACACATGACTGTTCATTTGAACTGCTTGTATTCTGCAGTAAGGCCTCCTGTTCTATCCTCACTGCTGGACTGCATGCTTCTGCCAAGGGCAGTAAGCACATGCTGAGATAGCATTAGTCTTTTTTTTTTTTTTTTTATTTTTTTTTTTAATTATATAAGTATGAGTGTTATGTCTGCTTGTATGGAAGTGAGTCCGTGTTGCACAGTGCCCACAGAGGCCAGACGAGGGTGACGGGCCTCCTGGAACTGCAGTTATGGACAGTTGTTAGCTGCCATTGGATGCTGGGATTCAAACCCAGGTTTTTTTGGAAGAGCAGCCAGTGCTCTTAACCACTGAGCCATCTCTCTATCTCCTCATTTTTTTTAAGGCATTAAAAAAATTGTGTGTGTGTGTGTGTGTGTGTGTGTAAGTACCCATGTTGGAGACCAGAAGCATTGGATCCCCTGAATGGAGTTAAAGTTGGTTGTGAGCTACTGAACTGTATGCTAGGAACTGAATTCCTGTTCTCTGCAAGAGCAATAGGCTCTCTTAACCACTAAGCCATCTCTCTTGCCCCCCACAAGTGTGTATACTAAGAAAAACAAACATCTTACTCCATGTAATTTACTTTGAGCAAACCTAAAAAAAACTTAGTCATACGTTTAAAAATATAAACATTCAAGTGGTGTACAGAGAATTTTAATATTTAGCCTATCTATACTAGTCTCCAGGTAAATGTATGAAGGTTCTGATATTAAGTTGAAATTGAAATGTAACTTGATATGATTTAGTAGTTATTATGTAATAAGCTTAAGATACTTTCTACCCCAGATCTGGCCCTTCCTGGCTTAACTACCTAATGCTCCTTTTATCATTCCATTTGTTAAACAGTATCATCACTTTCTCCCAGGTGTGCTTGATTGGCTTTCTGCAAAAACATCAGCATGTTTTACATTTCATGAGGACTGAAAAGGGCTTTAAAACTTGCTCAAATCACATTCTTCTAAGGCTAAGAAACGCAACTGAAATAAACATTTTGTTTATATGGAAAACTCTTTAAATATCAAAGAATTGCCAGTATACAAGAATCTAACCACAGCCCTTAAACTTCAGTATGTTCAAGAAGTGTTCCCGAGTGCTTCTTAAACATTCGGATTCCAGATTCTTACCCAGAAAACATCTGGTTGAGAAAAACCAGGGCGGAGCCTAGAAAACTGTCCACTTAACCTGCATCCCCAGGCAATTTTGATGCAGGTGTTCCCGAAGATCTCAATTAGAGAAACAGAGCTCACGACCGTCAACCAGGGATACAATATACTTGTATTGGAAGGGAAAACATGGACATCTCTTTTCAAAGTCCTTTCTCTAAACAGCTGTGGCAACAACTCAAACATAACGATTCACGTATGGAAGAGAAAAGGTATCGGGAGGATGGATAAACTCGAAAACAATGAAAGAGGAAACGTGACATTCCTTTCTAAGCTCAGGGCTCGGTTCGCCCAAGCACCCTGCACCCTCCTTTGAGGACGTTACTGCCGCCGGACGGCCGAGGACCAAGGCCGGCGCTCCGAGCCGGAGGACCGGACAGCGTCGCGGCTGCCGCGCCACAGGGACCCCGACCCTCCTCGGCTCTCAAGCATTTGCACCGTGGTCCCGGTCCGCAGCCCCTCACCTGCCGCGCGGCCGCAGCTCTGCCTCGTCGTCCGGCTCCGGCGTGCGCGGCTCCTGCTCGCCCGCCGCAGCCGGCAGCGCCTCCGCGTCCTCCACCGTCACTTCGGCCGCAGCCACGGCGCCAGCCGCCGGCACCCGCGCAGCCGAGGTCGGGGCGGCCGCAGCCCCCAGGCCGAAAGCCGCGTCCGCAGTGGGCGCGGGCAGGCTACGGGCACGCCCCGCCACCGCGGTCCCAGGCGAGAAGCCCAGCAGCAGCAGCAGGAGCAGCAGCAGCGGCGCCCGCGGCCCGGCCGCGGTGGCGCCCTCCATCACCGGCCCGCCCCGCGCGCAGGCATGGAGACCCGGCAGCCAGCGCCTACCGGTCCCGCCGCTGCGAGCCTCGGATAGCCGCGAGCACGCGCTGCCGACGCCGCCGACGCCGCCGACCCCTCCGCCTCCCGGATCTCCTCCGCCACCGGCACGCTACTCGGCCACGTCTCAGCCCTGCCCCAGCCACCACCACCTGAGTGACAGCCTCGCGCGGACAGCGCCCATTGAGCGAGCGTCCCGCATCTGTGCCCCCCTATTGGCTGCGAGCCCTGCCACTCAGAGCCAGGCGCACTGGTACCCCATTATCAACATAACATCTTCCAATCAAATGGTACTTTGGTTCCTGGAAGCCAGGCCCTTTTCCGGATGCGGTTGCCAATGAGAAATGCCCCTCCCCAGAGTCCTCTAACCTGATTGGTTGCTCGGCACAGATTCCCTGCTCCCTCTCCTGCAACAGATTGGCTGCTCATGGGGTTGGCTTCGCCCCTCAACCTGAGGCGCTGGAGAAGGCTTGTAGAACATTGGTACAAATGTATGTCCCTCAAAGAGCTGAGCTAACTGCTTCTTGATTGGTTGGAAGCGGCACTCAATACGTGGCCGATTCTGAGGGTGAAGAGAATGGTCCCCAGTGAAAGAGACCTTGGGAGGCTAGTCCCAAGTGGCCGGGAGGTGGCCGACCTTAAAGGGACTGATGCTTCCGCCCTCCCAAAGCCGAGTCATTTTGGAAGGGGCGGGGAGGTAGCTGTACTAGCCGTGTGTCCCTAGAAGTGGACTGAATGAAGAGGAAAGACGGGTTCCAGAGATGCTCCAATTAGTGGCCGGGACAGTACTGAGATAGGGATAACTCAGTGTATCCAAAACGCCTCCTAACGTGAACGGGAAGGAGCCGAAGCCCATGATCCCTAATCTGTCCAAGATCACATAGTCACAGAAATGTGACTTTAATTTGAATTTCCTGACTTGTCTGGCATGCTTTTCACCGCTTCATAGGGTTCTGCCTAAAAAAGAGAGGAAACAGAGAACAGCCAAAGCGAAGGTCTGAGTGTTGAGTTACGGCATCTGCATTTTTCTTAAAGCAAAGACCTGGCAGATTTCTGAGCAAGTGGATGGAACCGTAAGAAGTTGCGTCCTTCCGCAGGGTATTCAGAACAGCAACAAAGATGCGGCTGACCTAAACGCTGTGAAGATTTAAGATGTTGACTGTTCAAGGTGGTTAGTGAGCATTTAAACGCCCAACAAGAGAAGTCAAAGAAACAAGTGGAAAGAAGATTATAGCTGTGGATTGAAGGAGTTGATGAGGAAAGCAAGATCCTAGAGTATTTTGACCACACAGGGGCAGCTCCGCCTTCCATGTTGAATATAGAGATTTAAGAGTCTTCTCTAGAGAATAAATTATTTTGGAACATAGAGAAAATAGGTAAGAGAACAGGAACTAGTTGACGAGTCAAACAACAACCAAACAAACCCAGAAGAAATCCTGCCCAAGTGAAGGATTGTAGTAAATGATATGAGGACGTTGCCAGAAAATTAACACCATATGAAAAATGATTGTTAAATACTTGCAGTGGCCCATTTCAGATGAGCTGGTTCATATGTGTTAGAGGACATAGTCTTGGTGATTTTGCAGGATTTTTGAAAAACGATTATGGCATGAAAAAGGCTATTAATCTGAGCTAATGAATCGGGAGTCTGCTAGGCGTAAATAAAAGTTTGTTCACACGGTGGCTGACTTGTTTAGAAGTCAGGGAGTATTTCATGGTCACCTCCATGCAGTTGTGACCCTTGCTTTCCTGAAGCGCAGCAACTGGGCTCCCCACTAGGGAGACAGATTAGTGACTACGAATATGCTTTATTTATTTATTTATAACAACAAAGATAAGTGCTCTGATGGATGAGGTATGGCAGCAGCACACAGTGATGGAAAAAGCCAAGAAGGATCATTTCCTTTATACTCAGGAAAATAACAAGCAAATACTTCCATTTTAGAAAAGAAAAACAGTCCTTATCTTAGGGGCAGCTGACTGGGATATTAACTTAAAGGAGAGAAAAGGGATTCTGCCCTTTTTAGGTTGGCGTAGCAAGTCTTTGTGAGTAGATAGGAACTCAACCTGGGTCTGAGTGTCCTGGGAAGTGAAAGAGTGGAGCAGACATGATAGCTGGCCAGTGACTCCAGGTCAGGAAAGGAAGTTGGCACTTCTGTAGCCAGAGGCAGGGCTGCCCAGAACAGTTAAGATTCTAATACTGGACTTGGTCTAGAAGGTCTGCAAGAAAGATCTGGGATTTAGAAACTGGAAACTCAATCCACTAAGGGAGAGACTAAGTCTGAGTCTTTCAAATACAGTGGCTAAGTAACGAGTTTATTTTTCTCAATGACATAGCAGCTCTGTAGGGATTTAGACTTATGCTGTTTGTTTTTCTGTCCATCCTGTCATGAGATCCTGCTGTCACCTCACAATCTCAGGATGTCAACTGCAGCACCACATCTTTATTTTAGGTAAGTTAAAAGGACAGCAGTTTCCAGGCTGGGTGGTGCACGCCTTTAATACTAGTACTCAGGAGACAGAGGAGGGTGGATCTTTGTGAATTCAAGGCCAGCCTGGTCTACATAGTGAGTTCCAGGACAGCTGGAGCTACAGGAAGACCCTCTCTGAAAAAGACCCCCCCCCAAAAAAAAGACAAAAGCATATAGCCACCTGAATTTGCCCGTATCAAAAAGCAGAAACCCCACTCGGGGATTCCTACTTGCACTGCACAGAACAGACCATTTCCAGTATCCGCCCCAAGCTGCAAGGAAAGTATACTGCCACTCCAAACAAATTGGGGTTCTTTTACTGAGAGGATATAGGGGAGATTGTAATCCGTGCCACTGAAGTTAGTACATGGACACTGTATAATAACTGCTAAAGTATACACATAGGTGAGTTTCAGTAGATATATACAACACAGCATACATACACATTTGGATTGGCTAGATGGCTCACCAGGGAAAGGCATTTGCTGCTTAGCATGTCTACCTGAGTCTTAATTCCTGGGACCCCCATGATAGAAGAAGGGAACAGATTCCCACAAGTTGTTCTCTTACCTCCACTAGTGTGCTGTAGCATGGGAATGCATGCATGTGCACACATGGACACACAATATTACACACAATTTTAAAATGTATTAAAAATATTTTAAATGATACAAAGCATTGCCATTCCAATCCCACTCTTCTCTTGAGGTACTTTGAGGTCACTCTCCCTTCTCTTCTCCTCCCAGGTAAGCACTGAGTTGTTTCTAGACTAATCTGCAATTTCTGGAATCTCTTTTTTAATTTTATTATTTATTTGTTTATTATTTTTTATGTGTATGAGTGTACTGTCTGCGTGTAGGTTGGTGCATCTGTGTCATGCAATGCCGCAGAGATCAGAAGAAGGTGTCAGATTCCCCTAGAACTGGAGCTAAAGTTGGTTCTTAGCCAACATGTGAGTGCTGGAAATTGAACCCGGGTCCTCTGCAAGAGCAGTTGGTGCTCTTAATCACTCAGCCATCTCTCCAGCCCCCAATTTCTGGAATCTCTAATAAGTTAATCATACAGTATATGCTCTTATATCTGACTTCTCAATGTGTTTTAACTTATGTATGCTGTTATATATAGTAAAACTTCATTTCTTTCTACATTTTTTTGGTCTTTCTGAGACAAGGTCTCCCTGTAGCCCCAGCTTGCCTGGAACACTATGTAGACCAGGCTGGTCTTGAACTTCCAGAGATCCACCTGCCTCTGCCTCCCAAGTGCTGGGATTAAAGGCATGCACCACCACACCCAGCCATTTCTTTCTATTGGTGTACATTTAGGATATTTCTAGCTATTGGCTGTTACAAATAAAGCTGTTATTAATATTCATGTATTAATCTTTGTCTTTCTCTTGGCTATATACCTAGATAGAGAATAACTGTAGATGTATGTTTACATTTATGATAATCTCCCAATCATTTTTCCATGGTAGTTGTAAATGTTGCATGCCCACCAGTGGTATATGAGAGTTCCATTGGTTCTGGATCCTTACCAATGTTTGGTAACTTTGTCTGTTTAGTTTTAGTCATTCTAATGTATATGTAACATCTTGTGGGTTTTTAATTTGTAAAAACTGTTTATTTTCTGTGTATGAATGTTCTGCCTGCATGTATGTAAGTGTACCAGTGTCGTGCAGTGCTCAAGGAAAATAGGTGAGGGCATCAGATAGAAATGGAGTTATGGGAGGTTGTTAGCTGGCGTGTGGAAGTCTGGATTTGAACCCAGGTCTTCTGCATGAACAGCCAGTGCTCTTAACACCTGAACAATTTCTCCAGCCCCAGTGTTGTGGGTTTTTTTTTTTTTTTGGGTTGTTTGTTTTTCTTTTGATCATTTTGAGACAGGGTCTCCCTATAACCCCAAGTGTCCTGGAACTTTCTCTGTAGACCAGGCTGGCCTTGAGCTCACAGAGATCTGCCTGCCTCTGCCTCCCAAGTGCTGGGATTAAAGTCATGCACCACCACTCCTGGCATGTTGTGGTTTTTGACTTGCATTCCCCCAATGACTAATGACCTTGAGTTCCTTTTTTCAGCATTGTATATCTTCTGTAAAATTTCCCTCAATGTCATATGTTCAGGAAAGTGACCAAGACCATGAGAGACCACTCTGAGGCAAGATAAGAAAAGATTTCATAAGGAAAATGGATTTCTGGGCTGTCCTCATGGGAGAGAGAGCAGCAGCTTCTTGTCATACAGGCTGGCTGGGTTCTGTAGAGTTTTTGTGAGTAGGGGGAGGTAAGATAATAACAGGTGCCTTGGTGAGGAGGGGGTTTCAGTTGCAGGGGAGCTGATTAGGTATTTTTTAGTTTTGTTGGCTGGGCTATGGAAAATTGCCTGTGATGGATAATTGCAGTTGTATTGTTAAACACAGGAGAGAGTCTCAGTCACAGTTACTGAGAAACTAAGGTGGGTTAGTTTCTGTTTGCTGGAATGTTGCCCTCCAGGTTGTGGTCTTTATGCTGTTGGTCACCAGTGACTCCATCTTGGGGTCCAGTTTGGCCTAATATTCAAAGTTCTCACAAAGGGAAGAAATCAAACAGAGTTCGCCATCCTGCAAAATCTGTGGCTCTGTATTGGAACAACAGAAAGTTACACTCTCACATCCTTCATCTGGAGGTTACTCAGCAAGTCAGAGCAAGTTTTTCTTATGATAATACAGAAACAGAAAAAGATAAATGGAAAATTACAGGCTCTTGAAGGGTAGGGCCAGAATGGGAGTGCTATTACATCTACTCACATTCAGTTGGTCAAGGCAAGAAATATGATGTGGCCCAGCACTAATGAGGCAGGAAAATATGCTCTTCCTCAAGTGAGAGAAACTACAGAGGTACATGACAGAGGTGTGGGGGAAAAAGGCAACCTACCTCAAGTGTGTGCAAGGAGTCATCACATCTGTGTCAAAGGTTAGCATGAATTCCTTCAAAGCAGCTCACAGGATGAGGCTCCAGTAGCTACTTTAAAAAATACAACATCAGTCAGGTGTGGTGGTGCACACCTTTAATCCCAGCACTCGGGAGGTAGAAGCAGGTGGATGTCTATGAGTTCTAGGCCAGCCCAGTATATATAGTGAGTTCCAGGACAGCTGGAGCTACAGAGAGACTCTTTCTCAAAAAGACCAGATGAAAAAATACAACATCAAGTGAAGAGGGGAGGGTAATGGGAGTTACATGCTCAAAGTACAGGATTTACTTGCATGAAAATGGCCTTATATAGCCTAGATAATAAAAAGAAAAAAAAATCAAATGCTGGTGAGAATGTGAGACAAAACCCTCCTAGGTTGCTGGTCAGAGTGTAACAAGTTACAACTAATTTGGAAACAATTTGATCACTTTTATTACAGTTAAACACACACTAAGTGACCTGACAGTCTCTTTAAGTCTTTTTCTAAGAGAACTGAAAACTTATGCCCACACCAAGGCCTTTGTGCAAAAGTTTATAGTTGCTTTTTCATAATTATTCAAAACTGGAAGTAGTACTACCAATTAATGATTGGATGAGCAAATTATGGTATATTCACCATGTTCAGGAATACTACTCATCGATAAAAAGAAACATGTTGTTGATGCCTGAATGGTATGGAATGAAGCAGATATACAAAATACATGTATACATCTATATAACATCCTGGAAAATGCAAAACTATAGGGACAGAAGGGGTGAGATCAGCATAGACAGACACAGAAAACCTTTTTCAGCATGGTGAGAATGTTCCGAATCTTGTTTGTGGTGGTGATTATGTGAAGATCTAATTTTGTAAAAACTCATAGTTATGGACTTTAAAAGGGAGATTTTTATTGATATGTAATTCCTTAGTAAATGTGACCTAAGGCAAAGAGCAGTATGACTCTTCTACTCTGCCACACAAGGGCAGGAAGAGGGCCAGTGAGGTGGCTTGGTGGTGTAGGTGCTTACCTCCAGGCCTGCCGACTTGAGTTCCTTCCCTTGAACTCACATAGTGGAAGACAAGTTGATTCTCTCAACTTGTCTTCTGATTTCCATGCATGAAACCTCTTCTCTAGCACTGCCCAATAAGTGTTTAGAAGAAGAAAGAAAATGAAAAGAAAGGAGGGATAGAGGGAGGGAAGGAAGGAAGGGGAGAGAAAGAAAGACAGAAAGAAAAGAAAGAGAGAAAGAAAGGAGGGTATTCAGGAGGATATGAAAGCTGAGAACATTGTTGGAAAATAGAAATTTCAATGATTCTTAGTTATGGGACTGGAGAGCTGGCTCAGTAGTTAAGAGTATTGCCTGCTCTCAGAGGACCCAGGTACAGTTTCTAGCACCCACATGGCAGCTAACAACTATTGGTAAATCCAGTTCTGGGGAATCTGAAGCCCTCTTCTGGCTTCCATGCCATTGCATGCATGTTATGTGCTTACATACATACAGGCAAAAGAGTTATACACATAGATGAATGAATGAATGAATGAATAAATAAATAGTGATAAGACAAATTTAGATGTGGCTTGGTTTAATGTGACATGTAAATAAGTCTGGGTGCAGATCTTAAGCATGAGATGTCATTTGGATGGTGAGGATGGGAAGAATAATTCAGGAGGCTGAGATTAGGTAAGGCAGCATTCCTAACAATAAACCCATTTCAGGGGACACTTGGTATTGTGACTCTTCTTTAAGAAGCCCCTACCCATGCTCTTATGAGTGCACTTGTTTGCTTGAGAACTTTTCTTTCTATTTTTCATAAAATGCCTTCATCCTGCCTCATTCTGAATTTCTTTTCTGTGTCAAAGCCAAGAATCTAGGTTTGCCTGGGTTGAAGTCTAAAAGATTTAAGGGGACTTCTTTCTGGGGGTGAGGGTATGGCACCATGTTTCTGATCCTTCACCACAGAGAGTAGAAGAGTAATTGGTAATTAGCAACTCCCTTCCAACTATGTTGGAAAGGAGACGGTGGATATGTTCCAGTAGATTGTATAAATGTATGAAGTTCTCAATGAGTAAATTTATATTAAAAATAAAAACAGCTGGGTGTGGTGGCACACGCCTTTAATCCTAGCACTCGGGAGGCAGAGGCAGGTGGATCTTTGTAAGTTCAAGCCCAGCCTGATCTACAGAGTGAGTTCCAGGACAGCTGGGGCTACAGGGAGACCCTGTCTCAAAAAAGACCAAAAAATAAATAAAAAATTAAAATAAAAACACAAAACAATAAAAATATCTGTAGGATCCAATACCCATCAACTCAGCCCATGCGGGGGGTATCTATCTATCCAGTAGGTCATGTTAGGGGCCACCTGTAGGTTCTTGGGCTTCCTGAATAATCTGTATTCGTCATGGGTGGATAGGGTCAAAATATGTAATGGGGCTCCCTGTCCATCCTTGACCTGGATTCCCCCTGGTTCAAAATGTATTCTGGCTCTGCAGCTGGTCCTTCTCTCTTCTCTCAACCTGCCTCTTTCCCTCCCCTGCTCTGGACACTCATTTTTCCAATGTCCGAGCCTCTTGCAGTAAGCACACTGGTCCTCGCCCAATCGCTGGCAGTGAACCCCTCCTTTCAGATCAGGCCAAAGCGGTCCCCTGACCTCCACACATGCACCCCCACACAAATAAATGATGAAATAAATCTCAACAATAAAACAACAAAAACCCAAAACCAAACAGTCCAATTATTAAATGGGAAAAAACATAAAAAGGCATTTAATGGAAGATGGCATATTGAAGTCAGAAGATGCTCACCATCACTAGCATTTAGGAAATGTAAATGAAGACTGCCATTAGAAATTATTCCATACCAGAGGCTGGAGAGATGGCTCAGTGGTTAAGTGCATGCACTGCTTTTGCAGAGAATCAGTTTCCAGTCAATACCCATATTGGGTGACTCACAGCCACCTATAACTCCAGCTCCAGGGGATCAGTCACACCTCTGGCCTCCTCAAGCATCTGCGTTCAACATGCACATACCCACACAGAGACACATACACATAATTAGAAATGATAAAACATACAGGGCTGGAGAGATGGCTCAGCAGTTAAGAGCACTTGAAGCTATTCCAGAGACCCCAAGTTTGGTTCCCACCCCCCATCGTTAGAAGAGTTCTCTGGAGGCCGGATAGTGTCCCAGAGTATCATTCAACCTTCACTGCTCTCTCCAAGATTCATAAACAAATCTGGCCCATGGTCAGGGCATTTCATGAGAGTAAAGAGGGAAGAACCCCGGGAAATGATTATAAAGAAGGAGAAACAGTTTGGGTGAAAAGACATAGTGCCAAGACCTTAGAACCCCGTTGGAAGGGACCCTATGCCATTCTCCATGTTACCCCCACTGCCCTTAAGGTTGATGGAATTGGGCCATGGATACACTCCTCCCATGTCAGACAGGCAGGAAATCATCCATTGGAACATACAACAACATCCAACAAATCCTCTCAAACTCCGACTAGTTCAAGACCCTGGAAGTCAGGCCCTCGTACCCTCCACGGCTTGTTAACAGTAACACTGACTCTCTGTATGACTCTAACCCTACTATCTGGATTGGTTTCATCTGCCGACAACCACAGCCCTCACCAGCCATTTAAGCAGACATGGGTCGTCCGGAGTGGAGAGAGCTACGAAGAATACAACACCACTGTATGTGAGGTAGCAGCACTACATCAGTGCTTCCCAGAATTGTATTTCTCTCTAGAACATGCATGGACAGTTGGGGGATACCCAGGACCCAACGCGATGAGGGTCCAGGCCACAATGAGGCGGAATGGGTTCTTCACATGCCCTGGTTATAAAACCAGAAAGGAAGGCAGTAAAAGGTGTGGGGGGCCCGCCACCTATTACTGTGCAGAGTGGAGTTGTGTGGATTCCACTGATGGATGCTGGAAATGGAAGGTAACTAATGAATTGATTCGAGTAGAGTTTGTGGCCCCTTTAAAGTGCAGTTCCTGGGGAGTAAACTACAGCCCTCACATGACCCTGTTAAAAATCACCTTTACTGACAAGGGAAAACAAGATGAATGCTGGACTACTGGACTCAATTGGGGCCTAATGCAGTACGCCCGACCATGGCATGGCCTCATTTTTCAAATCCTACTCAGAGTGGAGCCCTTATCCAAGTCAATGGGTCCAAACCCTGTACTATGGAGCCCCGGCAGATTAGGCTCTGGGGCTCCATGGTCAGTAAAAACCCAGACACAGAAGCCAGTAAAGGTCCAGGCATCCGCACTCCCCAACTCCACAATCCAGGCATCTGCACTCCCCAACTCCACAATCCAGGTAGCCACATCAATCCACCCTATGCCCACTAGATCTCTTGAGTCCATTATGCAGGCCGCATATATGGCCCTAAACCACACTGCCCCAAACCTTACAGAAGCTTGTTGGCTATGTTTTACTGCCTCTCCCCCATTCTATGAGGCAGTCGGGACCAACGGTTCCTATACGGTCAACACCACTGCTCCTCGTGGCGGGTGGGACCCTCGCCCTGGCGTTGGGATGACTATGACTCAAGTAACGGGCATGGGACTTTGTGTGGGAAATGTCACTTCAAACAAAAGCAAGCTGTGTGCCCATACTATAACAACATCAGGTTGGAACAATTCTGTATGGGTAACACCAGATCAGGGTACTTGGTGGGTGTGCTCATGTACCAGACTAACTCCACACTTGGCCGGGTCTATGTTTAATCAATCCCAAGAGTTTTGCCTGATGATTGTAATTGTGCCCAGAATAATCTACCACCCCCCTGAGTACCTCATCCAATATTGGTCTGGTGGGCCCAACAGACAATACAGATGTAAGAGAGAGCCCATCACTGCGATGACCATAGCAACCCTGTTCAGAATAGGACTATCAGGAGCTGGGACAGGTATTGCCTCCTTAGTCACCCAGAACTCTGGCCTATCTTCCCTGAGGGCTGTGGTCGATGAAGACTTAGACCGAATAGAAAAATCCATTAGCCATCTAGAAAAATCTCTGTCCTCACTTGCTGAGGTAGTCCTCCAAAACAGGAGGGGACTAGACTTGATGTTCCTAAAAATCGGGGGGGGGGTGTCTGTGCAGCCCTGGGTGAAGAGTGTTGTTTTTATGCAGATCACACTGGGATTGTAAGGGATTCCATGACCAAGCTGAGAAAAGGGTTAGAAGAATGAAAACGAGAGAGAGAAGCTCAAGAGAGCTGGTACCAATCCTGGTTTAACCAATCTCCATGGTTGCAACCCTCCTCTCCGCCCTAGCCGGACCTATAATTATTCTCTTACTCATTGTCACAATCAGTTCATGGATCCCAAACCGGCTCATAGGATTCATAAAGGACAGAATTTACTCGGTCCAACTTCTAGTCTTGAGGCAACAGTATCAAGCTCTGCCCCAAGAAAGACCCCAGCATGAGGATGCATCCTCATTGTAACTAGAAAAAGGGGGGGATGTAAGGACAGACTCCAATGGACGTGCAGAGAGAAACCAGGCCATCAGGAGGAAAGTTTCCTGTTACGGCCCAAAGTAGCTAATTCATGGCTCGCTTAGCCCTGCCCACAAGCAAATGTTCAATGCTGTTGTCTACGTAACAGTTGGCAGGTTTCACTGCCCACCAGCAAATGTTCAAAGCTGTTGCCTATGTGACAGCTGGAGGGTTTCACTGCTCGAACGGGAACTATGCCATGTTAATTGTTAAACTCATTGGATGATAGGTAAGGCATGTTTAAACTGATAGGTAGCAACTATATGTGCTGGTACAAAATGGTTGGCCAAAAAACGCAAGCTTCAGGACAAAGGCCTGAAGGACTTATAAATATAACCCAAACCTTTTGTTCAGGGTCTTGCCTAGCTTATCCTGACCTGCATGTCAGGGATGAGGCTTGACCCTGGCTAGCCAGCTCTGCAATAAACGCCCATTTGCATATTGCATTCTTTGCTGTTCCTTTGTCGGTGCAGGGATTTTTGGACTTGGGTTCAAATAAACCTAACAAAAGAAAGCATCATATAGAACATTTCCAATTTATATATGTAAGGTTATAGTGTGCTCCCCCTGGAATGAAAGGCAATGAGGTCTAATTGGTCTGGAGCAAAGTTTAATTCAGGGTAGCCGGGGCTAGGCTCAGGGGAAAGAGAGAGCCAAGCACAGAATGGTGTCTGGCTTGGGAATTTAAGGGAGAAGTTGGGACTTCTCCCTTAAATTCAGTTTGAGTGGGATTCAATTTGAGTGGGGTGGGTTGGAAGGGAAGGCAGAAGATTCCTGAGTAATTGGTGGTGGCCTGCTTTAGCATAGCCAAAGGGGCTATCCTGGTAGAGCAGGTCCTTGGGCAACACGGATCTTAGGTGCCTCTGCATTCCAATGGGCTTCTGGAGCTCACACCCTGACAGTATAGACTATCTCTAGTATTTGAGCCAAAATCAAGTCATGTTGATAGATAGAACTAAATAACAGAAAATCAAAAGAAGAAAATAGAGATAGATTAAACCCAGTTTTATACATTGCTGGGAGATCTATATTGTACAGATACTTTGGAAAATATTTGGGCAGTTTCCCAAAATGTAAAACACAGAGTTATCACATGAGCCAGGAATTCTACTGCTACATATATAACTAAGAAAATTAGAGATTTGTCCACACAAATCTTGTAAACAAGCCAGGCATGGAGGCACACACTGATTTTCAGCACTTAGGAGGCATGGGCATGAGGATCTCTATGAAATGGAAGGCAGTCTGGTCTACATAGTCAATTCTAAGTCATTTGGGGCTACATGGAAACCTTATCTCAAAAAGAGCAAAAAAAAAAAAAAAAGTTGGATTCCAAAGCAACCACATGCTGGTTAACAACCATTTCTAATTCCCTTTCCAGGGCAATCCAATGTCCTCCTCTCACCTCCATGGGCATTGCACAATATGGGTGCACTTATATAAATGCAAATAATACTCATAAAAGAAAAATAATACATAAAATATTTTTAAAAGACAAAAACCCCTCTTAAATGAATGTTCACAACAACATCTTTCATAATAGCTAAAAAGTAGAAACTACTTATGTCCTTAAACTTAAGAAAGGATAAACGAGGGCTAGAGAGACGGGTTAGTAGTTAAGAGCACTGGACGCTCTTGCAGAGGACCCAAGTTCAGTTCCTGGCACCCACATGGCAGCTAACAACCATCCATAACTTCAGTTCCAGGGTATGCAATGCCTCCTTCTGACCTTCGCAGGCATTGCACAACACAGGTGCACTTACACATGTGCAGGCAATACACTCATACACATAAAAAATAAAAAGAAACGATAAACAAACTATGGTATATTCATTCAACTGAAAACTATTTAGCCACACACACACAAAATTTAAGACCCAGTGTATGTGCTGTGGTTTGAGTGTGCCTGTGTTAAAGACTAGGTCCAGAGGTGATGAGACCTCTACAAGGTGAAGTCCAGTGAGACGTATTGGGGGACCTCCTCCTCAGAAGGGATTAACATAGTTATCACAGGACTCTGAGCTAGATCTCTTGAGAGGATTGCTATAAAAAGAGCAAACACCTCACTGTCATGATTAGCTTTAAGTGACACAGCCTAGAATTACCTGGGAAGAGACTCAACTGAGGAATTTCCTAGGTCATACCGGCATGTGGGTATGTCTGTGTGATCCCTTGATTGTTAATTGATGAAGGGCCCAGCCCACTGTGGACATCACTATTCCCTAGGCAGATGGTTATAAACTATTTAAGAAAACTGGCATGAGCCCTACCTGCTTTGTTAGCAAGCAACGTCCTCCATGGCTCCTGCCACACTTCGTTGGCTATGAAGTGAGTTACTTAGAGATAATGCTGTGTGAAATAGCAAGCAAGCCTTCCTTCTAGATCTTGCCTTGAGTTCCTGCCTTGACATTCCTCAAGGATGGGCTATGACCTGGAAGTGTGAGACAAATAAGCCAAAAGTTGCTTTTAGTCAGGGTATTTTATCACAATGACAGAAATGAAAATAGAACATCTACGCTTCCTCCTCATGCTGGCTTCCTAGCTCACCATGCGATGTCTCACTCCTTACCGTGTGATGTCTCACTCCTTACCATGCGATGTCTCACTCCTTACCGTGTGATGTCTCACTCCTTACCATGCGATGTCTCACTCCTCACCATGCGATATCTCACTCCTCACCATGTGATGTCTCACTCCTCACCATGCGATATCTCACTCCTCACCATGTGATGTCTCACTCCTCACCATGCAATGTCTCCTCATCATGCAATGTCTCACTCCTCACCATGCGATGTCTCACTCCTCACCATGCGATGTCTCACTTCTTACCATGCGATGTCTCACTCCTCACCATGCGATATCTCACTCCTCACCATGTGATGTCTCACTCCTCACCATGCGATATCTCACTCCTCACCATGTGATGTCTCACTCCTCACCATGCAATGTCTCCTCATCATGCAATGTCTCACTCCTCACCATGCGATGTCTCACTCCTCACCATGCGATGTCTCACT
>VZQC01000005.1:5297029-5308346 GCA_009823505.1 Rhizomys pruinosus | reverse complement strand
GGGCTGGAGCGATGGCCTAGCGGTTAAGAGCGCCGACCGCTCTTGCAGAGGACCCGGGTTCGATCCCCAGCACCCACATGGCGGCCGAGAGCCGTCTGAAACTCCAATTCCAGGAGAGCTCCAGTTCCAGGGGAGTCCGACGCCCTCTTCTGACCTCCGCGGCATTGCACGTCACGGGTGCACAGACTTGCATGCAGACAATACATTCATACACATACGGAAATAAATAAAAAAAAAATTAAAAAAAAAAAGTATGAGTCTTAAGCCAGGTGTGGTGGTGCACGCCTTTAATCCTAGCACTTGGGAGGCAGAGGGAGGCAGATCTTTGTGAGTTCAAGGCCAGCCTGGTCTACAGAGTGAGTTCCAGGACAGCTGGGGCTATAGGAAGACCCTGTCTCCAAAAGACCAAAAAAAAAACAGTATGAGTCTTATGGTCTATAAATTATTGTTCAATGAAGCTTTACTTGAAAGAAACAATTAGGTCCATGTTTAATTCCAGTACTTGAAAGGCAGAGGCCAATGGATCTCTGTGATATCAAGGCCAGCCTGGTCTATGTAGCAAGTTCCAGACCAGTTTTCAGGGGGCAGGGAGGTTACACAGAGACCCTGTCTCAAAATAAAAATGGAAAGAAAAAACAATTGAAATTAATAATTGAGTAGAGGTGTTTAACAACAGAAAAAAAAGATAAGTGAACCGGAAGATTGGGGTGGGGGAATGCCTACATTCAACAGGGAGACTAGAGGGAGGAAGGAGGATAGTAGGAGGGAGGCTTTAGAGGGAACAGGAAAGAAAGGAAGTATATAGAGATGTTAAAAATGATCAGAGTACATGATATACTTGAAAGAAATAATAACGCATCTCTATATACAATGCGCATAAGCATGTCTATAAAAGATATGAAACATAAGTTTGAAACAAGTAGTGAACACTGTCAGTGGACAAGTTACAATCTTTACTATTCTTCAAGCGACTATCTTGGAATTAAGCATGGATCTTTTACCTATTACAATATGACTTAAATTAGTGCTTTACTTTCCTAAATAATGGAAATATCTTTTATCACTTTAATTGTTCACCTTCTCCTCTTTGTACGTTCAATATCTCAGCCCAGGGAATGGTCACTACCACAGTGGTGACTCTTCCCAGTTCAATTAATCTAACCAAGGTAATATCTCATAGGTGTGCTCAAAGGCCCACTTCCCAGGGGATTCTAGAGTTCATCAAATTGTCAGTTGCAATTATCCATCACAACTTCACCTCTTAACCTGACAGCCAAACATTATCTATTTATTTATTTATTTATTTATTTATTTATTTATTTATTTTTTGGTCTTTTTGAGACAGGGTCTCCCTGTAGCCCCAGCTGTCCTGGAACTCGCTCTGTAGACCAGGCTGGCCTTGAACTCACAAAGATCCGCCTGCCTCTGCCTCCCGAGTGCTAGGATTAAAGGTGTGTACCACCAGGCCCAGCCAAACATGTCACTTTAAATTATACCTTCTATTCCTTTTTCCCAAAGTCATCTTACAATGCAAAATACAATCCTACTTGCACAGAACTACGTGCAGACAGTACATTCATACACATACAAAAATAAATAAAATAAAAATACAATCCTACTTTAAAAGTCTCTGTATTCTTTAAGAATAGTTTGAGTGTTTGAAGTTCATGTCTAATCTGATACTCAAACAATGTCTTTATATTTATTCTTGACTTATTTATTTTTATTTTATGAATATGAGTATTATGTCTGTGTGCATGTAAGTGCACCCCTGTCAGGCAGTGCCCTCAGAGGACAGAAAAGTGCATCACACGCCCTGGATCTGGAGTTACAGGCAGTTGTTAGCTGCCATGCCGGTGCTGGAATTCCAACCTTGTCTTCTGCAAGACCAGCCAATGCTCTTAACAGCTGAGCCATCTCTCCACCCCTCAAGGCAATATCTTAACTATAAACTTCTACAAAGTTAAAAACAAGTTACATAGTTACAACATACAATGATACAGAATAAACATTCTGGTAAAATGGAAGAATAATTGGATCAAAGTTAGACTAAAACGCAGCAGGTAAAACAAGTCCTGCAGCTCCTATTTGGCATTTTAGGCTTGTGATAAAATTGTCTGGGTCCTAAAAGGCTTAGGCAGCTTCACCTCTCCATTTCTAGCAGCTGAAGCCACACATAGCCTCTCTTTTAGGCCAATTCCACTCTATGCCTGCAACTGTCCTCAGCAGATTTCCCATGGTTCTGGCATCTCCAATATTCTGGGGTCTCCACTGCAACTGAGGCTTCATCTTCACAGTGTCACATAATGGCCTCTCAGGGCTTCTTTGCAGGGACTCCAACCTTGCCAAAAATTGCCTGGCCTCAGTTGCTCTCTGGACCTGCAGAATGGGACTTCATGTACTCCTCAATCTTGTATATTCTAGGACTGCAACCAAGTGGATGATGCTGACAAATTCTGTTGCCAGCTTTAGTTCTATCAGCTTCTGTGTGTGTTTCCTGGGGACACACTTCCATAGGAAGTTGCTTTCAAGGAACAGAAAACCCCTTCAGTTTAGGGTTTCTTCAAATGAATTTGGATCTTCAAAATATGGAGCCTCTGATGTGGGGCCCTTGCCCTCAGGACAGCTTTCCTGTTGTCCCAACACAGCACAGGAGATTTCTTTTCAGTGGTGCTGATCTCTTTTTTTATTATTTTAATTTATTTTTGCTGACATATACAAATATAAAGTTGTACATAAAACATAGGGTCACATGATGTTTCATGCTCATGTACATTGTTTAAAACTTAAAACTGCTGAACATGTCTAGGTCATTAAACATGNTGAGACAGGGTCTCCCTGTAGCCCCAGCTGTCCTGGAACTCGCTCTGTAGACCAGGCTGGCCTTGAACTCACAAAGATCCGCCTGCCTCTGCCTCCCGAGTGCTAGGATTAAAGGTGTGTACCACCAGGCCCAGCCAAACATGTCACTTTAAATTATACCTTCTATTCCTTTTTCCCAAAGTCATCTTACAATGCAAAATACAATCCTACTTGCACAGAACTACGTGCAGACAGTACATTCATACACATACAAAAATAAATAAAATAAAAATACAATCCTACTTTAAAAGTCTCTGTATTCTTTAAGAATAGTTTGAGTGTTTGAAGTTCATGTCTAATCTGATACTCAAACAATGTCTTTATATTTATTCTTGACTTATTTATTTTTATTTTATGAATATGAGTATTATGTCTGTGTGCATGTAAGTGCACCCCTGTCAGGCAGTGCCCTCAGAGGACAGAAAAGTGCATCACACGCCCTGGATCTGGAGTTACAGGCAGTTGTTAGCTGCCATGCCGGTGCTGGAATTCCAACCTTGTCTTCTGCAAGACCAGCCAATGCTCTTAACAGCTGAGCCATCTCTCCACCCCTCAAGGCAATATCTTAACTATAAACTTCTACAAAGTTAAAAACAAGTTACATAGTTACAACATACAATGATACAGAATAAACATTCTGGTAAAATGGAAGAATAATTGGATCAAAGTTAGACTAAAACGCAGCAGGTAAAACAAGTCCTGCAGCTCCTATTTGGCATTTTAGGCTTGTGATAAAATTGTCTGGGTCCTAAAAGGCTTAGGCAGCTTCACCTCTCCATTTCTAGCAGCTGAAGCCACACATAGCCTCTCTTTTAGGCCAATTCCACTCTATGCCTGCAACTGTCCTCAGCACATAGCCTCTCTTTTAGGCCAATTCCACTCTATGCCTGCAACTGTCCTCAGCAGATTTCCCATGGTTCTGGCATCTCCAATATTCTGGGGTCTCCACTGCAACTGAGGCTTCATCTTCACAGTGTCACATAATGGCCTCTCAGGGCTTCTTTGCAGGGACTCCAACCTTGCCAAAAATTGCCTGGCCTCAGTTGCTCTCTGGACCTGCAGAATGGGACTTCATGTACTCCTCAATCTTGTATATTCTAGGACTGCAACCAAGTGGATGATGCTGACAAATTCTGTTGCCAGCTTTAGTTCTATCAGCTTCTGTGTGTGTTTCCTGGGGACACACTTCCATAGGAAGTTGCTTTCAAGGAACAGAAAACCCCTTCAGTTTAGGGTTTCTTCAAATGAATTTGGATCTTCAAAATATGGAGCCTCTGATGTGGGGCCCTTGCCCTCAGGACAGCTTTCCTGTTGTCCCAACACAGCACAGGAGATTTCTTTTCAGTGGTGCTGATCTCTTTTTTTATTATTTTAATTTATTTTTGCTGACATATACAAATATAAAGTTGTACATAAAACATAGGGTCACATGATGTTTCATGCTCATGTACATTGTTTAAAACTTAAAACTGCTGAACATGTCTAGGTCATTAAACATGTATAATTTCTTTGTGGTTAAAAATTCCACAGTTCTGAACAAAATTACACACTTTCTTTGAAGCTTTTGAAATGCATGCAATATCACTTCTATATTGATCATAATGTAAAACTGTACACCAAAGCATCATGCTATATGTAATCAACTTGGTATTCATTGATCAGTTTCATCCACACATACCTTCTTTTTTTTTTATTATGTTCGGGGATTCAGATTTTTTCTTTTAATTATGTATTACTCTAAAATATGAATATATTCCTCCTACCCATGAACATTAATTACCATGCCTGAAAGTAGGTGGTAAGTTAATCCTAGGGCTCAATAAGATATTCACATTATAACATCACAGTTGTTTTCAGATAGAAAGTAATATAACAGGGCTGGAGAGATAGCCTAGCGGTTAAGAGCACCGACTGCTCTTGCAGAAGACCCGGGTTCGATCCCCAGCATCCACATGGCGGCTAAGAACCATCTGTAACTCCAATTCCAGGAGAACTCCAGTTCCAGGGAAATCCGACACCCTCTTCTGACCTCCGCGGCATTGCATGACACGGGTGCACAGACCTACATGCAGACAGTACACTCATACACATACAAAAATAAATAAAAAATTTAAAAAAAGAAAGTAATATAACAATAACAATAACATTGCTTAGCTTTTCTTTTAATTGGGGGATTTGATACTAGCATCCACAAATGAGGGACTGTGTTACTTCACTTAGCATAATGGCTTCGAGTTCCATCCATTTACCTGCAAATTTCATGATGTCATCTTTCTTTACTACTGCATAGAACTCCATTGTGTAGATGTACCACATTTTTGTTATCCAGTCGTCAGTTGAGGGGCATTTGGGTTGGTTCCAACTCTTCGCTATTGTGAAAAGAGCTGCAATAAACATATATGTGCATGTATCTTTGCAGTAGGATGAGTCTTATGGGTATATACCCATGAGTGGTATGGCTGGGTCAGGTGGTAGGCTCATTTTGAGTCTTTTAAGGGTTCTCCACACTGCTTTACACAGTGGTTGTACGACTTTATATTCCAACCAGCAGTGGATGAGTGTTCCCCTTCCCCACAACCTCTCCAGCATTTGGTGTCTTTTGTTTTCTTGATCTTAGCCAGACTTATCCGAGTGAGATAATATCTTAGAGTGGTTTTAATTTGCATTTCCTTAATTATTAAAGATGTTGAACACTTTTAAAGGTTTTTTTCGGATTGGGGATTTCCTAAGACCACCTGAAGCACAGGTAAGAGCTGGGTGCTTCAGCCAGGTGAATTGTTTGGTTTGATTTAATTGTCTTTGGCTCAATTGGCTTGTGTGGCTGTGGAGGTGAAGTTGTCCTCCAAGCTGGTATAAAAGGTGGGTCTGTGTGAGTCTTGAGATCAGGGATTTCCCAAGACCACCTGAAGCACAGGTACCAGGGCTAACACTAACAGCAATACCCCCCCCACACACTCCCCCACCCCCCAACCCCAACTGGGATTTCGGAAGGAGTGTCCAAATGTATTCTTTGGAGAACCTTCAGAACAGAAAGGGAAGAGTGAGTTAGACTTCCAATAGAAAGCCTAAAGCTTAGACAAGTCAATACTCCATAAGCAAGGAGAAAAGGGAAAAACAAATCAATCAAACAAACAATGAAGGCATCTGAAGGAGGCAAGCAAAGCAAGCCTTCAATACAGTGAAGAGGCATTTGGGATTCATATTGGAATACAGGCAAAGAGAAACCCATATGCCAGGGACACAAAGAAGAGACAACATTGGAAAGGTGCAGGATAGTCCCACACCAAGCTCTACCAACCCTGTGGAAGATTCCTACAGTCGGATCCCCCTGGGGATGGCCCAGGACACAGATATTAGAAGTACAATTGTGCACATACTTAAAGAAGTCCAAGACTATAAAGAGCAAATCAAAGAATTAAGAAAAGAGAATGAAAAGCTCAAGAAGGACCTAGAGAGAGAGAATGACAAACTCTGGAAGGAAGTGGAAACACTGAAAAGATCCCATGTTGAAAAAGATAAGAAAACCAACCAGCGAAGCAAAGAGCTACAGGAAGAGATTGAGAAGCTCCAAAAGGAGGTGGAAATACTTAAGAAATCAGAAGACGAGGGCTGGAGAGATAGCCTAGCGGTTAAGAGCACTGACGCTCTTGCAGAGGACCCGGGTTCGATCCCCAGCACCCACATGGCGGCTGAGAACCGTCTGTAACTCCAATTCCAGGAGAACTCCAGTTCCAGGGGAATCCGAGACCCTCTTCTGACCTCCGCGGCATTGCACGACACGGGTGCACAGACCTGCATGCAGACAGTACATTCATACACATACAAAAATAAATAATAATAAAAAAAAATTAAAAAAAAAAGAAATCAGAAGACGAAATGAAAAAGGAAATCAAACATTCATCCAATCAATAGGAAAGGAATGGAAAAAGCCTCAGAAGCAGAATGGAGGAAACAGAACAAAGAATATCAAAAATTCCAAAGACCTGGAAGATAACACAGAACAACTAAAAACCTCAAGGAAAGATTATGAGAAATTTAAAAATACACAAAAGTGGAACAACCAGGAAATGTGGGACACTATGAAAAGACCAAACCTCCGCATCATAGGAATAGAGGAAGGAGAAGAATCCCAAGAGAATGGTATTGATCAGATCTTCAACAGAATAATAGATGAAAACTTCCCCAAACTAAAAAAGGACAAACCAATACCAATACAAGAAGCACATAGAACTCCAAACAGACAAGATCAGAAAAGAAATTCTCCACGCCACATCATAGTTAAAATGCTAGACACCCAAAACAAAGACAAAATCCTTAAAGCCACAAGAGAAAAACAACAAGTGACCTATAAGGGGAAACCTATCAGAATTACAACTTACTTCTCAGTGCAAACTATGAAAGCAAGAAGAACGTGGAGCAAAGCATTCCCAGTGTTAAAGGACTATAGATGCCAACCAGGTTACTATACCCAGCAAAAATGTCAATTATAGTTGAGGGAGATAGAAAAATATTCTATGACATAAACAAGTTGAAAGAATACATGTCTGGAAAACCAACCCTTCAGAGACTACTGTAAGCAATTCAAAGGACAGAAGAAAAGAGCAACCATCCTCAGGCACCTAGAAAGAGAAATCAATAAAAGCATAACTGCAGAAGTAGAAACCTAGACCAAAACCACAAATAGATAATAAGGTGAAACACAAACCTATCAGTCATAACGTTAAATATTAATGGACTAAACACTCCAATCAAAAGACATAGACTGGGAGATTGGATTAGGAAACAGAATTCATCTATATGCTCTCTACAAGAAATGCATCTTGCCTTCAAGGATAGGCACCACTTTAAAGTGAAAGGATGGAAAAAAATATTCCAAGCAAGCAAATGGTACCAAAAAGGAATCAGGTGTTGCAGACAAAATAGACTTCAAAGTAAAAGAAATCAGAAGAGAAGAAGGCCATTACATTTTTATCAAAGGAACAACTCACCAAGAAGATTTCACAATTATGAACATATATGCACCAAACTCTGGTGCACCAAACTTTATAAAGACAATTCTCCAGGACCACAAGGCACGGATTAACCCCAGTACACTCATAGTAGGGGACTTCAATATCCCCACTGAGCGCTTTGGACAGGTCAAGAGGACAAAGCATAAACAGAGAGACATCTGAACTGAATGATATGATACACCAAATGGACCTCACAGACATCTACTAGATATTCCACCCTAATACCAGAGAATACACTTTCTACTCAGCACCCCATGGAACATTCTCCAAAATCGACCACATACTGGGACACAGAAGAAACCTCTACAATTACAAAAAGATTGACATAATTTCATGCATTCTATCAGACGACAGTTCAATAAAGCTCACTATCAACACCAGGATAAGCCCTACTATCTACAAGAACACATGGAGACTAAACAACATATTCTTGAATAATGAGTGGGACAAGGAAGAGATAAAGAAATAAAAGTATTCCTGAAACTGAATGACAATGATAATACAACACAACAAAACCTATGGGATAGTTTAAAAGAAGTCCTAAGAGGTAAGTTTATAGCCCTGGGTGCCTACATTAGAAAAACAGAAAGAGCACAAATGAATGATCTAACACTGCAGCTAAAAGCACTTGAGAGGCAACAACAGATGAACCCTAAACACAGCAGACAGGAAGAAATAACAAAAATCGGAGCAGAAATCAATGAAATAGAAACAAAGAAAACAATACAAAAAAAAAATCAATGAATCCAAAAGTTGGTTCTTTGAAAGAATAAACAAGATAGACAGACCTCTAGCCCAGTTAACAAAAAGAAAGAAGGAAGCAAAAAAACTAGAAGTAACAACAAACTCTAGATGAATAGAATCTTTGATGAAAGGTGAAATATCATAACAGACAAGTAAAAGATCCAGCCAATCAATGTGAATACTTCAAAAACCTCTGCTCTAACCAAATTTTTAAAACCTAATTAGAAATAGAGGTAATATCTGAAATCCTTTTTAACAACCCCAAACTAAAAAACCCATCAACAACCAAAGAATAGCTCTACAAACCTCATCTCCTAACAACACCGCCAAACTAACACGCAATCATCTGCCAAGACGTGACGAGACGAAAATTAAATCTACAACCCAACAACACTACATACCGCCTAACACCATACCCTATGATAAAGAGAAATTGAATATTTAACAAAAACAAACCTCACTCCCAAAACTACAAAACTAAAAAAAGAAGCCCAGAGCCCAGATGGTTTTTCACATCAGAATTCCCTATTAAACATTTCAAAAAGACTTTTCAAAAAAAACCATATCTAAATTGGTTTATAAAGGAACTAACAAACAGAGGGAATTCTCTTCCCAAATTTCCTCTATGAGCAGCATAGCCTACTCCAAAAGGTACTTTACCAACACTAGCCGCCTAATCACTAATACATACAAAAAACAAAAAACCAAAAAGGGGTACTATTAGCTGTCTTTTTTCGCCCCTCTCCTCCTTATCATCTCCAGTTGGCTCTACAGAAGCTCCAGCATGGATTCAAGAAATTCAACGAGTAATACTAGCAAATCAATTGCTATGCGATACATTATGTGTACCGTCCACAGTCAAAACATGACTTACCAGGATCATTTCACTCATCACTGACTTGAAAATTGGATTATATAGATTCCAAGGAATTATGCAGGGTATTAGGCTCTCACAGCATAAGCACTTAGGAAATGAAACCCCAGAAATACTGCCATTCTCAAGAGCTATATCATATGGAAAAGGTTCAAAATATAAAAAGGCCTGAAAAAGAAAAAAAACCAGGCGATCCCATCCAAGCGTCAGAATTATCAGATGTCCCCGGCACACTGCCGCATGAATCGACAAACTCGCTATGCACCTCCCTGTTCATCCCGGCGTGTAGAACAGGTCCTAAGGGACTGGTACGTGGGAAGGAGATCCAGCTAACTGTGATTAATTCTAAGGCACCTATTACCTCCATACACGGCGACAATAGCTTCCTATACTAGTGACTCAACGCCTAAGTGTCGCTCTTATCTCTACTTAAAGTGATTGACTATGACTGAGTAGGATCCCTAAATGAGTCGGTGTAAATGTAAAAGAAGCAATTGTGGCCCTTATAAAAAGAGGTTTACTCGGGAACCGACTGGGGGGGACAAAACTCAGGCAATGGTCTAGGCTCTACCCTGTCAACCCATTCAATCCATCTCAACTATAGTGTGGTGGTAATGCATTCAAATGAACGCGTCGCTTGAAACACTTGCTAGGTCGATAAGGCAAGAAAAGGAAATGGAAAGGGTTGGGTAGGACTTGATAATTATGAAAAGAAGGAAAGATCAAAAATGCTATCCCTTTTTGGTTGATAGGATGATTATTTACTGAAGGGGCATGTTGCACCTTGGACATTCAATAGACCGAACCTACTCACCAGAAAAACTCCAGAAAATGATTAAGGAGCGTCATAACAAGTGCGGAAGAAATTTCTTAGTTCATATCTGTATGCCATACCAAATTAGAACCTAGGAAAAATCAGTAACGCTTCTTCTAACATACAAAAAAGAAAGATGGAGCGAAGCCTGCTGCCACCAAACAGAAGCAAGCTGAAGAAGGATTCAGGAGCCGTTCCATTCAACAATAAGCCCGTCAAAACCAATCAACCTGGGAACAAACTAACCAAAAGACAACAAGATCTCTACAACAAAATTTTTTTGTTTCAAACCCCGAAAGGAAATTGAAGAAACAACTTTAAGAATTGGGAAATCGTCCACATCCATGAGATTGGGAAAATAATAGTAAAAATGTCCATCTAATCTAACCAGAAACTCTTGTATGATTTAATGAAATCCCAATTAAAATCCCCAAGAGTTTTTCACGCTTGGAAAAAAAGTCCTTAATTTTTCATATGGAAAACCAAAAAGGCTCATGAATACCAAAATACCCTGATGAAAAGAGCAATCAGCGGGTGATCCTATACCAGACTTCAACTATAACTACAGGGCTATAAGTCGTTTATAAAAACAAAAACAAGCTTGGTACTTGGTAACAAAACAAGACCGTGTACCCAATGGAACAAAACAAGATCCCAAACTTGAGCTACATTTGCAGCCATCTCATATTTGACAATGGGGGCCAAGGAGACCACTGAGAAAAGACAAAAAAAACGAAGCGTTCAAGTGGTGTTGGCAAAAACTGGATCACCATTGAAATGAATAAGATAAAAACCCGTAGAAGCCCTATCTCTCGCTCGGTACAAAGTCAACTCCAGATGGATTACCAGACTCAATGTGAAAAACCCAAATTCTGAAGGCGATAGAAGAAAAAGTGGGACAGCCAACTACAGGACAGACAACTACAGACAAAGAGGTGTAGAAAGGAAAGAACTCTTTTTCCGAATTCAGACAGGAGCTGCACAAGATTTAAGGTTGACAATTGACAACTG
>VZQC01000005.1:5246512-5289646 GCA_009823505.1 Rhizomys pruinosus | reverse complement strand
AATTTCAGCCATCTCATATTTGACAAGGGGGCCAAGAAACCACAATGGAGAAAAGACAGCATCTTCAGCAAGTGGTGTTGGCAAAACTGGATCACCACTTGTAGAAGAATGAAATTAAACCCCTACCTCTCACCCTGTACAAAAGTCAACTCCAGATGGATTAAAGACCTCAACGTGAAACCCCAAACTCTGAAGGTGATAGAAGAAAAAGTTGGCAGCAGACTACAAGACATAGGCGTAGGAAAAGACTTCCTAAATCAGACAGCAGCTGCACAAGAATTAAGGTCGACAATTGACAAATGGGACCTCATCAAACTCAAAAGCTTCTGTACATCAAAAGAAACAATCAAGGAAGTGAAGAGAAATCCCACAGAGTGGGAGGAAACCTTCACTGCAGATACATCTGACAAAGCATTGATTTCCAGAATATATAAACTACTCAAAAAACAAAGAAAAAAGAAAACAAACGACCCGCTCAATAGATGGAGCAAAGAACTGAACAGAGACTTCACAAGCGAGGAATTAGAGATGTCTGAGAAACACCTCAAGAACTGCTCAACATCACTAATCATTAAGGAAATGCAAATCAAAACCACTTTAAGATATCATCTTACTCCAATAAGACTGGCTAGGATCAAGAAAACAAATGATACCAAGTGCTGGAGAGGTTGTGGGGAAAGGGGAACACTCATCCACTGCTGGTGGGAATGTAAACTCGTACAGCCACTATGGAAAGCAGTGTGGAGAACCCTTGGAAGACTTGGAATGAACTTGCCACCTGACCCAGCCATACCACTCCTAGGCATGTACCCTCAAGACTCACCCCACCACAGAGATACATGCACGGCCACGTTTATTTCAGCTCTCTTCACAATAGCAAGGAGCTGAAACCAACCCAAGTGCCCCTCAACTGATGAGTGGATAGAGAAAATGTGGTACATCTACACAATGGAGTTCTATGCAGTGGTAAAGAAAGATGACATCATGAGCTTTGCAGGAAAATAGCTGGAGCTAGAGGACATCATGCTGAGTAAAGTAGCACAGTCCTAGAAAAACAAACGACGAATGGTATCCCTCATCTGTGGATGCTAGTGCCAATTACCTAGTTGTAAGTATTTCTGGTGCACGGCCCCTTGAGCTTTTGTCCAAAGCAGTTGGAAGTGATGCATATATGAAACAACAACAACAACAATGGCAGAAGGGCCTGCATCGAAGAACTGACTGAGACAGTGACTTCTGCTCAAAACAGTCAACTTCCACATGGAGAATATTGAGAAAGACTGGGAAAGAGATGAGAGGTGTGTTTGGTAGAGTTCATGAGCTCTGGTGGGGTGGGGGAATGGGGGGGACATGGGTCTAGATTTGATAAAAAATTAATTAATTAATTAATTAAAAATAAAAAAGATAAGTGAAGATTCCACTGAGTATCATTGGGGGCCGAGGTGCTGGGATCTGTGAGGTAGGTGGCAGGTTTCTCCCATCTGTATGTGGTTAGAGGCTGAGAGGATGAGGCTGGATGTCTCATCTGGACAGAAAGATCCCTGACACCCAGGTCCTGGGTGGGTGTCAAAAAAGAGGTCAAGAGCACTGTTTATTCTTGCAGAGGACTTGATTCCTAGCACCCAAATAGCGGCTAACAACCATCTGTAATTCCAGTTCAAGGGACACCATTCCAGACCAGGTGGAAAATGTAGATATTTTTGGAGGACATTCTACTTGAGGGAAATTGTGCTGAGACAGTTTATTGGTTGAGGCTATAGTTAGATAGAGAGCTGCTCAGACACTTGGTCTGGAGTAGACAGATCACAAGTTATCTGTAGTGTATAATAGTCCCATTGTTGTGACCTGAGAGAACAAATTTAAGAGAGGAAATATTCAGCCTTTCATGCCAGGGAGAGCAGAACCGATCACCTGACAGCCAGGAAGTAGACAGAACAAATGCCTGTACCACTGGCTTCCTCCTTTTCCTGCTTTGATTCTCTCCAGGACTCAGTATGTAGGATTGTAACACCCACAATCATAGGCAGATTTCCCTTTTTATAAATCCTTCCTGGAAGTGTCCTTCCAGACTAATCTCCTAGGCTTCATCCCATCAATTGGCAGTCAAGGTTAACTAACCATTACAAGCTCTATCCTTGTAAGGGTCTGCCTGTCTTTGGCAAAGTAGTGGAGGTGACTGCAGTCAGGCAACAATATGGCTGTTTTCAGGAGGTCCAAATTTTGTAGCTGATGATACTCATGCTATTTTAGGACAACTGACTGTAAGGCTTGAGGAAATGTTAGGACTTTACTGTGGTGAGCCACAGGAACCTCTCACCATTTTTAGAGAAAACTTTAAAAGGGAGTTCCAAGGTTATGGATACCTCACAGAATTAAAGGGAGAACACTATGTTTGGGATGCAACATGTATTCCCAAGGTTTTGAGAGTTTGAGAGCTTGGTTCTCAGTGTTGTGGAATTGAGATGGTAGAACATTTAAGAGGTGGGACCTAATGGGAGATACTTAAGCATCACAGATCTTATTCTCAGACAAGTTTTAGGGAGTCATGTGACTTTGAGTTGTTTCCCACAGGAATGAGTTATAAAAGTCTGAGTCTGACTCCCTGAGCTGCTGTCTGGTTTTCTGTCTGGCAATGTGGTATCTCCCTCCTGTATGCTTTCCTTACAGATATGATGGCCTCAGTAAAACTGAACAGACAATGAACCTCTAGAACTGTGGGCTAAGTCTCAGGTAATTATTATAGTTTTTCTTAGTCTCAGGTATTATAGTAACAGAAAAGAGATGAACAACTAGCCAAACCTCTGAAAGTACAAGTTAATGTAACCTAATCAGGTTAGCTTTGGGGGGCCTCTAGGAAGCAGGAGCTAGAGGGAAGTCTTTTCAGAAGCATATCCTCAGGAGTGAATCACCTCAATTATTTTCTTTCCCCATATCACTCTGTCAAAGTTCACATTCCCTGGAGAGGGGGAATGGACCTAGCTTGGGTTATTAGTCCATTCAGAGGTAAGGGACGGGTAGGCCTTGAACAGAGGGTTGGAGAGCAGAGCATTCATACAGGGAAATCAAGGTTCTGTTATTAGCTGAATAGTGGGATGATGCTGGGCAGAGGGAAACCACAGATGTCCACCACTGAAGAGAGGAAGGCCTCTGATGAGCAACCTTGGAACTGGAGTTCCTGGAGGGTTCACAACTCCTTGGACGGACACACACACACACACACACACACACAAAACCCATCCCTCTTTTAAGTAATTTGGGTCATGATTTTTATCATATCAATAGGAAAGCAAACTAGAATCTATACTTCTAAAACTTTTTTAAAATTTTATTTTTTTATCTTATGTATTTGAGTGTTTTATCTGCATGTGTGTAAGTATACCTGTGTGATTCAATATCCATGGAGGCCAGAAGAGGGCGTCAGATCCCCTGGAACAGGAGTTACAGACTGTTGTTATCTGTCATTCAGGTGGTGGGAATGGAACCTGGTGAGAAGTATAACCGATACTAAGAAAAGGCTGAATCAGTCCGAATTAAAAAGTATATAAAGGTAGGCATTTATTCCAGGAAATGCAGTCCGTGTCCATCCCCCGCCCCCCATGTATCCATGGCCACCAGCCATCCTGAAGGCCGTGGAAAGCATGCTTCTGAGAGGAGGGGAGAACCTTTTATGGGGGGAGGGGAGATGGTAACCTGTTGGAATCTGGCCAATTAAAACAGGCCAGGAGCTCAGATCTGGAGGTGGGTCTCAGGTCCAGAGGTCTCATGGGAATCTGGCCTGACTGGAAAAGGAGGGTCTTTCCAGTCTATGCCATCTTGGCTTTTTGCTCCCAGCCAGACCTAACACCTGGGTGCTCAAATATACATTTATGATCTTGAACTTCTGATCTTTCTATCTCTATCTTCCAAGTGCTAGGATTACAGAGATGGGTGCTGGAGACTGAATTTGGGTTTGTGCCTTTTCGGTAAGCACTCTACCAACTGAACTACATCCCCCAGCCATGGAGAGGTGGCATATTTTTTAAACTAATAAAAGAAAAAGGACAACATGAAAAGTTTCTGATTAAGAAGATGTAAAATGACTCAAAATCTCTCTGGGCCAGAGCACTGCTAGCTTCCTATGATAAGGAAGGCTCCATCCATTGTCCATTTACAGAGGGCTGCCTGTTTGTGTCTGTGAGAGGATGGATTCAGGTGAGAGCTGAGGAAGCTGCTAAACATTGAAGTGACAGGAAGCTGTGGAATTTCCTTTTTCATATCTGTAAATAACAACAATAAAATAAATTTCTAGCTAAAAACGCAACATCAAGATGGCTTTTCTAGGTGCCTCCGCTCATAAAGCTTTTTGTTTTCTTAAGAACCAAAATATATACCAGCACTTGGGAGGCAGAGGCAGGTGGATCTTAGTGAGTTCAAGGCCAGCCTGGTCTACAAAGTGAACTCCAGGCCAGCTGGGACTAAAAAGGGAGACCTGCCACAAAATATAAGCCAGGCATAGTGGTACTTTAATCCCAGCACACAGGAGGCAGAGGTGGATCTCTGAGTTCAAGGCCAGCCTGGTCTACATAGGGAGTTCCAGGCCAGCTAAGGCTATAGGGAGACACTGTCTCAAGAAGACCCCCCCCCCAAAGAGAGAAGAAACAAAATATAAAAAAGAAAAGAGAATGCATCTTTCAATTATCATTTTGATGCTACTTTTGTGACATTATGTAATTCCATTATGATCTAAAACTTTGTTACTGAGATTTTTGGTCTTTTCGAGTCAGGGTCTCCCTGTAGCTCTGGCTGTCCTGGAACTCACTCTGTAGACCAGGCTGGCCTTGAACTCACAAAGATCCACCTGCCTCTGCCTCCCAAGTGCTAGTATTAAAGGCGTGCGCCACCATGCCTGGCAATAGTATTACTTATTAGTCTTCAGAGAGATCTAAAACTTCCAGCCTAGTGGGTATGAGAAAGTGGCAGATAGAATTATTCCATTCCAATCTGGCTGTGTCCACACTGTGGCAAGGTTCTGGATTCTTTCTTCAGCTCCATTCTTCCCTACTTCTCTTCCCATCATTTCTACATGTATAAGGCCATTATTATTGAGTGAAATCACAAAATGATACAGGTGGTGTGGTGGTTAATCTTGATTGCTAACTTGATTGGATCTGGAATCAACTTAAGGGACACACCTCTGATGCTGGGCATGCTGGTGCATGTCTTTAGTCCCAGCAGAGGCAGGCAGATCTGTATGAGATTGAGGCTAGTCTGGTCTATATTGTGAGTTCCAGGCTAGGGCTACAGGGAGACCCTGTCTCACAAAGGAGAGGGAAGGAGGAAAGGAGGGAAGGAGGGACGGAGGGACGGAGGGAAGGAGGGAGGGACGGAGGGAGAGAGAGAGAGGAGAGAGAGAGAGAGAGAGAGAGAGAGAGAGAGAGAGAGAGAGAGACACTCTGGGCAGGTCTGGGCATTTACAGAAAGGATTAACTGTTAACTGAGGGGGAAGTCTCTCCCCCAGAGTGGGCAGCTCCTTCTGACCCAGGTATAAAGATGTCCAAGGGAAAGCAGTGCTGTTTGCTGCCGTCTTCACTTCTTCCTGGTTCCTGTGTCCATCTTGTTGTTGCTGTGGCTGCCAATAGAACTCAGCTTAGGCATTCCAATGTGGACTGAAGATCAGAGGCTCTCCTAGAATCTTCCAGGTCTTTAGGGCCAGATTGGAACTGCGGAGGCATCCAGCAATAAGGTTCTCAGGCATGTAGACAGCCAGTATTGGACTATCCAGCCTATCGAGTAAGCCAGTTTAGTAAGTTGCTGTGGGATAATTTTTTCTTTCTTTCTTTCTTTCTTTCTTTCTTTCTTTCTTTCTTTCTTTCTTTCTTTCTTTCTTTCTTTCTTTCTTTCTTTTTTTTTTTTTTTTTTTTGAGACAGGGTCTCCTGCTAGCCCCAGCTGGCCTGGAACTCACTTCGTAGACCAGGCTGGCCTTAAACTCAGAGAGATCTACCTCCCAAGTGCTGGGATTAAAGGCCTACACCACCATATCCAGCCAATTTAGACTTTCTGTTTAACAGAGCATTCCTGGACTCCAGACACCTCCATGGAGACAGTGCTACTGAAAGAGAGGGAGAGGAGAGGCAGAGCTATGGATCCAGCAACCCCTCCCAGCCAGCTTTTCATAGGAAGGGACTAAGGGCTGGAAACCCGGGAGTGCTGGCACTCATTGTGCTCTGGGATCCCGCTGGTGCCATGCCCTGAAGAGAGTCTGGGGTGGGACCTGCCCAAGATGGGCATAATTGGAGCACCCAAGGGGCCATGTAAGTCAAGTTCCCTCATTTACTCTGTAGGAAAAACCCCATTAAACTCCTCTTAAACAGAAGTTTTCAGATCCTCTGTTCCTGGGTCCATCTTTGAGCCTGGAGTGGAGGAGGGAGGCTGTAGGAGCGTGTGTCTGAGTGTATGCTGCTCTCCTGGGAAGGAAAATTTTACTAAGACAGTCAGTCCCCTTTGTCAATACATTTTTTCCCCTCTCAGTTCTGTTCCTCCACAGAACCCTAACGGTTGGTCATGAAGAAGTCTAATGGGAAGAGTTTGAATCAGGGATGATGCAGAACTAGAAAAGGTTTCAGGATCTGGAGAGATGGCTCAGTGGTTAAGAGTACTAGCTGGTCTTCCAGAGGACCCAGGTTCCATTCCCAGCACCCACATGACAGTCAACCAGGGCAACTGATGCACTCTTCTGGCCTCCATGGGCATTGTATCGCATAGGTGCACTTACAGACATGTGGGCAAAACACTCATACACATAAAATAGCAATAAATAACATTTTCAAAAAGTTTGCAAAGTGTATATCTAGTTTGCTTCTTTATTGCTGTGATTAAAAAATTGACCAAAAGAAACTTATTTCATTTTATACTTCCAGGTCAGGAGCTTGAAGGAGAAACCATGGAGGAATGCTGCTTGCTGGCTGGCTCCCTGGCTCATGCGCAGTAGTCTTTTTATAGATCCCAGGCCCACCTGCGTAGGGAGGGTGCTACCTACAGTGGGCTGGACTCTAGGTTTCTGTCAAGTTGATGATAAAAACTAACTAGCCCAGTATGTATTATAGGCTCTTGATAAGAGTCCATGGTGCTATTTCCATGCATATAACAACAACATTCTTAGGTGAAGAAGCTGATGTAAACCATTCATCCTGACTCATAGCTCATAGGACACCATGTTTCACCCCATTTGTCCCTGGACAGTATGTGACAACTTATTAATGCTGTCAGTTCTTCTACAGCACATTGTGTCAGGATTGTACCCAGCCTACCCACATCCTGTAGATGAAGGAACAGATTGACAGGAGGCTCCAGGCTCTCAGCACTGCCTGGCACTTAGTAAACACTAACTAAATATTGGATGATATAAATGAAAGGTGAGGGGCTGGAGAGATGGCCTAGCAGTTAAGAGTGACAACTGCTCTTGCAGAGGTCCCGGGTTCAATCCCCAGTACCCATAGGGCAGCTGAGAACCATCTTTAACTCCAGTTCCAGGGGAATCCAACACCCTCTTCTGACCTCCGCAGCATTGCACAACACAGGTGCACAAACCTGCATGCAGACAATACATTCATACACATACAAAATTTAAAAAAATGACAGGTGAATAAATGAGTGACTAGCATGAAGAATATTTGCCTGGACTTGTTCCGGAACTGGGAATCTGGAACCTCCACCGTGTAATGCTGAGTATGGAGTCTCCAGGAAAAGGACCTCAGTAAAAGTCAGGGATGTCCCACACTTCAATGCCTCTTCAGCATCCACACTCTGAAGGAAATGGTCAGTAGACTATGAGTTGACATGTATGACTGTCATTTCAAGTCTGCCTCTCAGATCTCTGTATAGGAACACAGGGGAGATAGTCCCATACTTTCCAGTCCCTGCTGTCTGTGGCTCCTGAAATCCCTTCATTTGGAAAACAGCTTCCTTATAGTTCAGAGGCAGGAAATGTGTTGCTAACCCCTGTCTCTTCCTGATTGGTTTGGAAATTGTGTTCTCAGTGTGGTGACTGTCACCTGACCCTGCAGCAGCACTTTTGCTCCTTCAAACCAACAGTGACTCAGATATGCTTTCCTGGAATGCCAGAGGCTGACAGGGCTGGGGCAGGCTGTTCACGGGTGGGGCTAGAGAACTGTATGCCTTTATTTTCTAATTTATTCTGTGAGGAAAAGCAGAAGCTGAAAAAGAGATCAGAGAGAGGCTTGAGTAAGATCCTCCTCCCCATCTCCCCTTGGCCACCTCTCTGGTGGTCACCTCTCTTCAATAGTTTGGAGGTGGAGAATTGCCACCTCCTTTTAAAAGGAAGGCTCTACTTTTAGATCTGAAAAGAAAGCAAAATGAAGGACAGTTTCCATGCACAGCTGTAGGACAGTTTCCATGTACAGCTGTGGTGGCCCACATTCCTCAGAATTGTCTTGATGTCTTGAAGTCCAAGTGCAGCCTGAATAAGAAAGCTGTTTGAGATGAGCAGCTCAGCAAGGAAGATAGATACCAACACCATTAGGGTTCTTTGATGGGACAGAAAACCTCTCTGAGAGGAGACTCTGTAGCGACATAACAGGTTGCAAGTGGAGAAATGCCTGCTGGTATTCATAGCCAAGTCAAACTCCTGATCAGTTCTGGCCATTTCATTCGACTGTGTGCCAACATCTGGGTATGTGCTTCGTGCTTCTCAGTGTGTGTGCCTTTACGAGACTTCTGATTTTTCTCTTTCTTTTTTTCCCCTCCCCCCACATCTTTTAATTTTTTTGGAGGTGGGGTTCTTATGTATCACAGGCTGACCTTAAATTTGCTACGTACTCAGGATGACCTTGAACTTTCGAACTTCTGGCCTCTGCCTTCTGTGTGCTAGAATAACAGGGGTATGGCACTCTGCTTATTTTATGCAATGCTAGGGATTAAACCCAAGGTCGCATGCATACCTAGTGCTCTTCCACCTGAGGGATATTTTTATCCCCGTTTTGTTGTTAGTTTTTTATTTCCTTTTTTTTTTTTTTTTGGTCTCACTATGGTAGATAAAGAAGGACTCTATAATTGTTCTTATGCATTATATATATATATATATATATATATATATATATGTAAACAGAGGAGGGAATCTTCAAGAAAAGTCCTTTAGTCTCTGGTCCCATGACTGGTTTTAGTTCAGACTGAGTTTCAGAGCAGCAGAGCTCTCACAGAGCAGCCAGATAGCTCTGTTTGTTTCTTTGTAAAATCTAGAAGTCCCTTTGTGCACACACATCAAAGAAGTGTGGAGAGAAGCTGTTTGGGGCCCCTGCAAAGCTAGTGAAACCTTGTGTGAATGAAAGAAGGGCCTGGGCTCCTGGAATGGCAATTTTCTGCAGAAACAAACCGTTGAGCAGAAATCATGGGAGATACAGCTGGAGGGATGGGGACAGGCCACAGAGGGCCTCTCATGTTTGACTAAGAGATTTTTTTCTACTAGCAAAAAGAACAAGTTGGAGCATAGGGATAATAGGAAAGGCATCTTTTAAAAACTTTATGGGGCTGGAGAGATGGCCTAGCAGTTAAGAGCACCGACTGCTCTTGCAGAGGACCCGGGTTCGATCCCCCACACCCACATGGCGGCTGAGAACTCCAGTTCTCGTCTTTAACTCCAGTTCCAGGGGAACTCGTCACCCGCTTCTGACCTCTGCGGCATTGCACAACACGGGTGCACAGACCTGCATGCAGACAGTACACGTATATACATAAAAAATATAAAAAAACTATTAAAAAAACTTTATTTATTTATTTATTTATTTATTAATTATTTTATTTGCCTGTGTGTGAATGAGCACATGCCATTGCTCGCACATGGAGGAAAACTTTCAGGAGCTTGTTCTCTCCTTCTACCTCATGTGCCCTAGGGACTGAATACAGGTTGTCAGGCTCTGCAGCAAGTGCCCTAACCCACTGCACCAGCCCAGGAAAAGCATATTTGAAGGAAGATGACTTTACTACTAGTGTTCATATGTTACATGAGACATGAGTCTCAAAAAAAATGGGTCTTTAAAAAGAGCCATGGGGGCTGGAGAGATGGCTTAGCAGTTAAAAGTGCTGACTACTCTTGCAGAGGACCCAAGTTCGATCCCCAGCACCCACATGGTGGAGAACCATCTTTAACTCCAGTTCCAGGGGAATCCGACGCCCTCTTCTGATCTCCTTGGCATTGCACGACACAGGTGCACAAACCTACATGCATACAGTACATTTGTACACATACAAAAATAAATAAATAAAATTAAAAAATATTTTTAAAAAAGATAAAAAAAGAGCCATGGACAAATATGCTTAGAAAAATCTGTGTTTTCATGTTCCAGAATCTCCTGGTGATCTATAAAGCACGTTTGCTCTCAAGACTCTGAGAAGTCAGTAGAAATTTATGTTAGTCTACCTAGCCCAGAAGAAGAGGGGAAAATGGAGAATATATTGCTGAGGATCTGATTTTACTTTTCTAGCCAATCTCACAACAAAGTAATTCCCTTTCTTCTGTCTTTGAGATAAAATTTTAGGCAGCTCCCTTCTCAGTAGTGTGTTGGCCAACAGTTTAAGAGCAGGCAAACCTAACTAATGTGTCTAAACACCACTGGAAAGTACCTGAAAAGCTCCCTGCATGCCTGTTGTGCACATGAGCTCACAGCTGATGTGGCTACCCACAGAAGACTTCCACAAGATCAATCTGGTTAAAAATTCCAGCTTGGTAAAGCATGGGTCCCAATGCCCTACCCTAGCTGTGGAGTTGGGGCTATGGAAGGAGGGACTCAGAGGTGGCCACACCTCAGTGGATGACCTCACACACATGCACATAAGGGCAACACTACCTGGATTTAGTGGATAATTTTTTAAAAAAAGACAAAGATGGGAGGAGGCTGGGACATACTGCAGGTATGTGGGAGCTGGAGAGAGGAGTGGAGGAGTGGGTATGACCAAGATACGTGGTATATCTGTGTGCCATTTTCAGAAAAGGTAAAAAATGTCCACTGATAGTAATACTGTAAAGTACTGTAGTGTGTTTAACAGTCTTCCTGTGATGCTTACAGACAGCCAGTCCCTCCAAGGCACTGCCAGTTTGTGGTTCTAGTTTTTTTTCTTTCTCTGGTTTGGGGACAAAAATATTAAAAGAGCAGTTGCTCCTATGGCCAAGCTCACACAGTCCTGCCCCGCCTACTTCTGCTACCCCTCACTGCCCTTCAGTGCCTGGTCTCATCCACGGCTGCTTCCAGATCTCTGGCTACCAGGGAGACTCATTTCAGATGTATTCCTCCTGTAAGAGCAGCCCATTATTTTCCTTGTTTTCCACATTTCTCCTAAGCTCTGAGCATGAGTGTAAACACTGACACATGGAGGACGGGGGCTGGAGAGAGCTGGACTTGTGAGTGGGGAGAATATGTTGGTCAGGGATTCCAAAGAAAAACGGAACTAATGGTGTGTGTGTGTGTGTGCGTGTGTGCGTGTGTGTGCGTGCGTGTGTGTGTGTGTGTGAGTGTTGTGTGCGTGCATGTGTGTGTGTGTGTGTGATAGAGAGAGATCTTAAGGAACTGTCTCCTATGATTATTTTTTTGTTGTATTTTAGGGAGGTTGGTTTTTTTTAAAACAAGTTTCAAATTAGCATATGAGTAAAATGTACCTATGACATTTTCAAACAGTGATTTAGTGATTCTCCTTCCCACATACCCCACCGTTCCCATCCACGATCCCCACTTGTAGCCTCCTAGTCCCCACCTTTTATTCTGTCTCATATTCTACATGTCTTTTTGTTTTTGAGACAGGGTCTCCCTGTAGCCCCAGCTGGCCTGGACCTCACTCTGTAGACCAGGCTGGACTTGAACTCACAGAGATCCACCTGCCTCTGCCTCCCGAGTGTGAGTGCTAGGATTAAAGGCATTTGCCACCATGCCAGGTGACTTAAAGACAGTTCTTAACTGCTGTGTGGGTGTTAGGAATCGAACTCAGGTCCTCTGCAAGAGCAGTTGGTGCTCTTAACCCCTGAGCTATCTCTCCATCCCTTCATGTCTTTTTATCTACCCCTCATCTTTCATCATCATCACTTTTTTTTTTTTTTTGGTTCTTTTTTTTTTTTTTTTTTTCTTTTAGGAGGATAGCCCCAGCTGTCCTGGAACTCACTCTGTAGACCAGGCTTGCCCTTGAACTCACAACAGATCGCCTGCCTCTGTCTCCCCAGTGCTCGGATTAAAGATGTGAGCCCACCACGCCCGGCCATCATCGCCTTTTTTAAAAAAAATTAATTTTATTTTTTATTTTTTTGTGTATGAGTGTACTGTCTGCATGTAGGTTGGTGCGCCCGTGTCATGCAATGCCACGGAGGTCAAAAGAGGGTGTCGGGTTCCCCTGGAACTGGAGTCAAAGACAGTTCTTAGCCACCATGTGGGTGCTAGAAATCGAAGCCACATCCTCTGCAAGAGCAGTAGGCGCTCTTAACCGCTGAGTCATCTCTCCAGCCCCCATCACCTTTTTTTATTCTTTTGGTTTCCTTTCCAGATTTTAAAAATACCATTTATTTTTATGTTTTACATATGTGTATGTGTGTGATGTGTAACTGCCTGCCATGTATGTATGTCTAGGGTGGGGGTTCTATACATGAGTGCAGTGCCCTTGGAGGACAGCAGAGGATGCTGGATCTCTTGGAGCTGGACAGGTGGTTGGGAGCCACCCAATGTGGGTGCCAGGAACCAAATGGGGTCTTCTGGAAGAGCAGCAGGTGCTCTTAATTTCTGAGCCATCGTAACACACTTTGCGTTCTTTCATTTGCTTTTCATGTGTGTATTGTGTATTGATTGCTTTCGTATTGATTGCGTCGTGCTTTAGGTGGTAGGAGGCTGGGCGAGGGGAGGTGGTCGTCTGGTCTGGAGTCTCCTTCCTTCCTTCCTTATTCCTTCCACTTCCGTCCGTCCTCCGTCTTCTCTCTTTCTGGCGTGGATTTCGTTCGTTAGTGCTTGCGGCTTGATTTATGTCGGTATCTCTTATCTTCTTTCTTTCTTTCGTTCTAGTTCGTTTGTTCTCTCTTCTGTCTCTTTCTTTCATTTCTTTCTTTTTTCTTTCTTTCTTTCTTTCTTTTTCTTTCTTTTTTCTTTCTTCCTTCTTTCTTTCTTTCTTTCTTTCTTCCTTTCTTTCTTTCTTTCTTCTTTCTTTCTTTCTTTCTTCTTTCTTTCTTCTTTCTTTCTTTTCTTTCATCTTTTTTAGACAGTTTTCTCCTGTAGCCCCAGCTGGCCTGGAATCACTATATAGACCAGGCTAACTATGAACTGCCTGCCTTTGCCTCCCTAGTGCTAGGATTAAAGGCGTGCACCACCACGCCTGGCCAACCACCTGTCTAGATTTTAATGGCTTTACCCACAGTTATACCTGTTTATGTGTTTATACATGGATACATAAAGCACACATATATTATAGGTAGGATCTACCTAGGCGAGTACACATATAAGTATACATACATTAAGGCTAGGATCCACATATGAGGGAGAACAGCAGTTTTCCTCCTTTTCAGTTTGGGTTACCTGGCAAAATACTATTCTTTCCAGATCATCCATTTTCTGAAAACTTTATTATTTTAGTTTTTTTACNAAAAAAAAAAAAAAAAATTGGAAATATGGAAAGATTAAAACCCTAATACATAAAAAAACCTAATACATAATATGGCAGGGGAACTAGCTCAGTGGTCAAGAAGACTTGTTCTTTCAGAGGACCTGGGTTCAATTTTCAATATCCACATGGTGGCTAACAACTGTCCATTATTCCAGTTCCAGGAGAACTTGACACCTTCTTTTTTATGTGTATGAGTGTACTGTCTGCATGCAGGTTGGTACACCCATGTCATACAATGCCGCGGAGGCCAGAAGAGGGTGTCAGATTCCCCTGGAACTGGAGCTAAAGACAGTTCTCAGCTGCCATGTGGGTGCTGGAGATGGAACCTGGGTCCTCTGCAAGAGCAGTTGCTGCCCTCAACCACTAGGCCACCTCTCCAGCCCCGAAACAGGGTCTTTCATTGTCCTGGAACTCATCTTGGTAACCAAGGCTGGCTGGCCAGTAGGCCTCAAGGATCCCTCCAACTCTTTCTTCCCAGATCTGGGATTATGAGTATGCCCTACCTATCATGCATGGCTTTCTTTCTTTCTTTCTTTCTTTCTTTCTTTCTTTCTTTTTCTCTTTCTTTCTTTCTTTCTTTCTTTCTTTCTTTCTTTCTTTCTTTCTTTCTTTCTTTCTTTCCCTTTCTTTCTTTCTTTCTTTCTTTCTTTCTTTCTTTCTTTCTTTCTTTCTTTCTTTCTTTCTTTCTTTCTTTCATCTTTTTGAGACAGTGTCTCCCTGTAGCCCCAGCTGGCCTGGAACTCACTACATAGACCAGGCTAACTATGAACTGCCTGCCTTTGCCTCCCTAGTGCTAGGATTAAAGGCGTGCACCACCACGCCTGGCCAGACCACCTTTCTAGATTTTAAGGCTTTACCCACAGTTATACCTGTTTATGTGTATACATGGATACATATAAGCACACATATATTATAGGCTAGGATCTACATAGGCTAGGTACACATATAAGTATACATACATTATAGGCTAGGATCCACATATGAGGGAGAACATGCAGTTTTCCTCCTTTTCAGTTTGGGTTACCTGGCAAAATACTATTCTTTCCAGATCCATCCATTTTCTGAAAACTTTATTATTTTAGTTTTCTTTACAGCTGGTATATGTCCACATTTTCATTACCCATTCATCTGCTGATAGAAATTTAGGTTTTATTTAATTTACTTATTTACTTATCTCTCTCTCTCTCTCTCTCTCTCTCTCTCTCTCTCTCTCTCTCTCTCTTTATGCCCACATGCAGAGTCAGTTCTTGCCTTCCACCTTCCTGATCAGGATCTCATTGTTTCTGTGGCTGTGCTGCATAATACTGGCTTAGCTAGCCCACGAGCTTCTGGGCAATTCTTTCTGCTTCTTGACTCTCTAGGAGTGCTGAAATTACAGATGGATCCCACCACCTCCTGCTTTTTACATGGTTCCTGGGAACTGAACTCAGGTCATCATGCTTGTGTGGCTAATGCTCCACCTCCCTTGCTTCTCCCATGATTATTAATACTAGATAGTCTTAAATTTGCAGTGCAGGTTAGAAATCTGGGGAAGAGTTTTCTCATGGGAACTGCAGTCTTTTTGTTTGTTTGTTTGTTTTTGTTTTTGAGACAGGGTCTCCCTGTAGCCCAGCTAGCCTGGAACTGGCTGTATTAACCAACTGGTCTCAATCTCACAAAGATCCACTTGCCTCTCACTCCCCAGTGCTAGGATTAAAGGTGTATGCCACCAGGCCTAGGACATCTCAGTCTTTTAATGCTGTCATTTGACTGTAGGAGGCCCACACACAATGTAGTGGTTAATATGGTCACTTAGTATTCACTGTCTGGAATATTCATTTCTTTGAAAACATCCCTTCACAGTGATACCAGGATTGGTATTTGACAAAAGTGGTTACAATGGCCCAGCTAATTTAACACTTAAAATTAACTTTCTCCCTAGGAGTCTGTGGAATTGGATGCATTCCACCAGGCTCCTGGGTCTTGTGTCATGATTTCCTTTTCAGGTGACTGTCCCTTTCTGAAGTCTGATTTCAAATGAGGTCAGATCCTAAGTAAACACTTAACTGGTAAAGCTGAGGTAACATTGTAAAGTAGAGAGAGCTACTCTTTTAAAAGCTGCCTTAGTTTGCATGAAATTTTGTAATTTTCTCTCAAAAACCCCATCAAAAGGTTTTCTTCATTATTCAAACATCAGAAGCTTTAAGTTTATTAAAAACTCAATAGAAGGGCAATAGAGAAATGGAAGATTAGGAGCTGGTGGCCAGGCAGCAGCAGGAAGGCAGCCAACCAGCCAGCACTTGATGTTTGGAAGACCAAATGGAAAGAGTTTGGGGGTCATTGTGTATTGGGAAAAAGTGGGTGGGACAGGAGACTGGACAGTCTGCGTCAACCTCTCTGAGTCCAGATGGGGACAGAGAATATGTTTTTAGTGTACTTTTTTTAGTGTACTTTTTTTTTTAGTGTACTTTTTAAAATTGAAAACTGTCTCTATGAGACTATGGATGTAGCTCAGTTTGATAGAATGCTTTTTCTAAGAGCCTCTTAGTTGGATCCCTAGCACTGTATAAACTGGGCACAGTGGCATATACCTATAGTAGGGGGAGAAGGAGCCAGGAGGATCAGAAATTCAAGGCCATCCTCAGCTATGAAGCCAACTCAAAGCCAGCCTGGGATTCATGAGACTATCTAAAAAAGTCTTCACATTAAAACAATGTATTTAACTTATTTTTTATACATGAAGGCTTGCTGAATGTCATAATAATCATACATGTATAATGTACAGTATAACATTTAAATCTATGTAAACAATGTTTAATGGTCAGATCAAGGTAGCTGGCTTGAAGAAGACATCAGAAGATGGAAAAACCTGCCATGCTCATGGATTGGGAAAATTAACATTGTAAAAATGTCCATTCTATCTGGGATGGGGTGGGGGTAGGGGGGAAGGGAAAGGGAAATATGCCTGATCTGAATTGGAAAATGATGTATGAAATGTACAAAGCACCAATAAAAAAATATTAAAAAAAATGTCCATTCTACCGAAACGCTTGTATAGATTTAATGCAATCCTAATCAAAATCCCCAAGAGTTTCTTCACAGGCTTGGAAAAAAAAGTCCTTAAATTCATTTGGAAAAACAAAAGACCCCGAATAGCCAAAACAACCCTGAGCGAAAAGAGCTACACAGGGGGATCTCTATACCAGACTTCAAACTATACTACAGGGCTATAGTCATAAAAGCAGCCTGGTACTGGCACAAAAACAGACCTGTTGACCAATGGAACAAAACCAAACATCCAAATCTGAGCACATACAATTTCAGCCATCTCATATTTGACAAGGGTGCCAAGAAGACACAATGGAGAAAAGACAGCATCTTCAGCAAGTGGTGTTGGCAAAACTGGATTACCACTTGTAGATGAATGAAATTAAACCCCTACCTCTCACCCTGTACAAAAGTCAATTCCAGATGGATCAAAGACCTCAGTGTGAAACCCCGAACTCTGAAGGCAATAGAAGAAAAAGTTGGCAGTAGACTACAAGACAGGCATAGGAAAAGACTTCCTAAATCAGACAGCAGCTGCGCCAGAATTAAGGTCGACAATTGACAAATGGGAACTCATTAAACTCAAAAGCTTCTGTACATAAAAAGAAACAATCAAGGAAGTGAAGAGAAATCCCACAGAATGGGAGGAAACCTTCACTGCAGAAACAGCTGACAAAATATTGATTTCCAGAATTTATCAACTACTCAAAAAACAAAGAAGAAAGAAAACAAATGACCCACTCAATAGATGGAGCAAAGAGCTGAACAGAGACTTCACAAGTGAGGAATTAGAGATGGCTGAGAAACACCTTAAGAGGTGTTCAACATCACTAATAATTAAGGAAATGCAAATCAAAACCACTTTAAGATATCATCTTACTCCAATAAGACTGGCTAGGATCAAGAAAACAAATGATACCAAGTGCTGGAGAGATTGTGGGGAAAGGGGAACACTCATCCACTGCTGGTGGGAATGTAAACTCATGCAGCCACTATGGAAAGCAGTGTGGAGAACCCTTGGAAGACTTGGAATGAACTTGCCACCTGACCCAGCCATACCACTCCTAGGCATGTACCCTCAAGACTTATGCCACCACAGAGATACATGCACGGCCATGTTTATTTCAGCTCTCTTCACAATAGCAAGGAGCTGGAACCAACCCAAATGTCCCTCAACTGATGAATGGATAGAGAAAATGTGGTACATCTACACAATGGAGTTCTATGCAGCAGCAAAGAAAGATGACATCATGAGCTTTGCAGGAAAATGGCTGGAGCTAGAGGACATCATCCTGAGTGAAGTAACACAGTCCCAGAAAAAGAAACAAATGGTATCCCTCATCTGTGGATGCTAGTGCCAATTACCGAGTTGTAAGTATTTCTTGTGCGCAGCCCCTTGAGCTTTTGTCCAAAGCAGTTGGGAGTGATGCATATTGGAAACAACAACAACAACAACAACAACAATAACAACAGAAAAGACTGCATCAAAGAACTGACTGAAACAGTGAACTTCTGCTCAAAACAGTCAACTTCCACATGGAGAATATTGAGAAAGACTGAGAAAGAGATGAAAAGCATGTTTGGCAGAATGCATGAGCCCTGGTGGGACTGGGGGAGGGACATGGGTCTAGATTTGATAAAAAAATATATATATCAAAAAAGGTAGCTGGCATGTCCCCTACCTCAAACAGTTACCATTACTTGGGGTTGGAGTGGTAACTAGTTTACTAGACAACAATGCCTGGGCAGACAGTCAAGTCAAGAGCATGACAAGAATTCTGAAGAGCTCAGGCACACATTGACCATTTTTTCCAGTCTCTGTGTTAGGAATGTTCAAACCCTGTTTACTAGCTTTCAGAATAGTATTATATTTTGAAAGACACAATGAGCTAGTGTCAATTACAATTATCTTACTGTTCTGTAGAGTTTATTCCTCCTAGTTAGATGTCTTGGCACTCACTGATGGGCTGACCTGGCTGGTGAGCATGTTCTGGGGATCCTCCCATCTCTGCCTGACCAGAACATTAGAGATGTTTACCATCACACCCAACCTTTTTAAAGTTTGGATCCCCCCACTGCTGGGGATCCAAACTCAGATCCCCATGCTTACACTTCACTGAGTGATCTCCCCAGCACTTAACCTACTATTCTTTTCCCAAGATTTCTTTTTCTTTTTCTTTATGTGTATGTGGAGTTGGAGTTGCAGGTGGTTGTGAGACACCCAGTGTGGACACTGGGAACTAAACTTGGATACTCTGAAAGGGCAACAATGCACTCTTAACCAGTGAGGCCTCTCTCTAGGCCCATATCTACCTTTTCTTGTATAAACTTTACCTCAGGCTGACTAGAGTCAACAAGGACAGGATTATGTAGACCTCTAAATTTGTGCCCTTAGGGCCCAAGAATTAGCTGAAACAAGACTGTACTTTATTTAGGGTGGAGGAGAAAATGAGGTTGTTTAGCAATGCCTGTAGTTAGCCCAAGCTGGATGTAGTTTCTCCCAAGGGTGCTTGGATGGCCTCTCAACTCCTTTCCCAGCTGCTGCCCTACTCAGGTGCTTTCATTCCCAGGTGATGTCAATAGTAGAGCTGTGAGTCATTATCACGGGTTGCCTGTGTCTATTTCCACTCCAGTCCTAGCCAGATCAAACGTACTGACACAGAAGCAGCTGGCCCCAGAGCCCAGTGCCTTGGAAAGTCAGCATAGCCTTTGTAGCCCAATATTGATTTAGAGGTTGTGTGTGGATGCACCTTGCTGAGCTCCACTCTGAGGCCCAGCTTCCTGTTTTGCTTCATTCTCTCTCTGTACCTCCTTGTCCCAGCTCTGCTGATCCCCCCTAACTTATTTCTAGCATTTATTTGGTGGCTACTCCTAACATGCATAATTGTGTGTTTTGCAGAGCAGAATGAAGAGTTGTGTGATATTCTTTTTTTTTTTTTTTTTGGTCTTTTCGAGACAGGGTCTCCCTGTGGCCCCAGCTGTCCTAGAACTCACTCTGTAGACCAGGCTGGCCTTGAACTCACAGAGATCCGCCTGCCTCTGCCTCCCAAGTTCCAGGATTAAAGGCGTGTGCCACCACGACTGGCTGTGACATTCTTAAACTCGGTGTTGGAAGGATGTTCAGTTGAAGACCGGCAGCGTTTAGGGGAGTGTTTTAATTAGCACCACCTTGCAAACTCATCTCATCGTGCCCCCTGCCCCAATCTCATCCCTAAATAACTGCCCACATCCTCATGTCCAATCCAAAGGTGAATGGAGTACCCTTGAAGGGCAGGTAAGATGGCCTTACCGGGAACCTTCTGACCACGGTCTTCAGAGCTCCTGCCTTTGCCACCAGATTCCCAGCAATGCCCTGTATACATGCCTCAGAGGCTTTATACTTCTCTGGATCCTGACCCTCTGAGGACCTGGCATGTCACAGTCATGGTCGTGCTCCTGGTAGGGAGACTATCTGGTCTTGTGCATGTTCCCATTCATTTTAAAGACTGTAACAACTGCATTCTGAGATTCTGCAGAAAATTTGGCATCATCTTCTGGTCAGCTCTGACATCTGACAGGACAGAGGAAAAAAGCTGGTGGAATGGGCACTGAGTGTGTATTTCAGGACTATGAGTCCTAAAAATGTCTTTGTATTTGTTTCTATAATTTTTCTGTAAAGTTGAACTGTACCCACAGCTTCAGCACCGATAAAATCAATCTTTGAAAATACTCAGAAATAAAGACTTCATCATCCTGAATATGTTCAGCCATTTAAAAAGATTTATTTTTATGGTATGTGTATGAGTGTTTTGCCTGCATGTATATATGTGTACCACATGCATGCCTAGTACCCATGAAGGCTAGAAAACAGTGTTGGATCCCTCAGAACTAGAGTTATGGATGGTGGCTCTTGACCCACTAAGCCATTTCTCCAGCCCCTTGTCATTACTTTTAAAAAAAAATACTTTTATGGGGCTGGAGAGATGGCTCAGCAGTTAAGAGCACCAACTGCTCTTGCAGAGGATCCAGCTTTAATTCCCAGCACCCACGTGGTGGCTAAGAACTGTCTTTAACTCCAGGTCCAGGGGAATCTGATGCTCTCTTCTGACCTCTGCGGCAGTGCACGACACAGGTGCATCAACCTACATGCAGACAGTATACTCATACACATAAAAAAATAAATAATATTTTTATTTATTACATTTATTTTATGTGTATGAGTTTCTTGCCTGTATGTAGGTAAGATGCACCTGTGCAGCTCAGAAGAGGGCATTGGATCCTCTGGAACTGGAGTTATGTGAGCCATCATGTGGGTCGTGGGACTCGAACGCAGGTTCTCTGTAAGAGCAGCCAGTGTTCTTAACTGCTGAGCCATCTCTCTGCCCCTCATTGCTTCTTTTTTTTAAAAAGTTTATTTATTTTATTAGGTGTATGAATGTACTATCTGCATGTAGGTCTGTGCACCCATGTCGTGCAATGCCACGGAGGTCAGAAAGGGTGTCGGATTCCCCTGGAACTGGAGTTCTCCTGGAATTGGAGTTTCAGACGGTTCTCGGCCGCCATGTGGGTGCTGGGGATTGAACCCAGGTCCTCTGTAAGAGCGGTCGGCGCTCTTAACCACTAGGCCATCTCTCCAGCCCCCCCCCCTCATTGTTTCTTAATACAATATGACAACTATTTCTATAGCGTCTATATTGTATTAGGTGCTATAAGTCATCTAGGATTATTTATAGCAAAGTGAAGGACATGTGAAGGTCATAGGTATCAACTTGACAGGCTCACCCATCAGAGAAGTCTTTGGGCCCACTTGTGAGGAATTATGTAGATTAGGTTAGCCTCTGGACATACCTGGGAGGGTTTCTGTGATTAGGTTAATTGGGATGCAAAGACCAACTCCACATGTGAGTGGCATCTCCAGCACAGAAATAAGGAAGTACAAGGGAAAAGCTTTTGCTTTGCCTACTTGCCTTCCCACCTTGCTGGTAAATTCATCCAATCAGTTGTTGCCACTGGTACTACCATGCTCTACTGACACTGGAAACCAGCTTCCAATATGGAGTGAAGACTATTGGCTCTCCAGGAATCCTCGAGGCCTTCGGTGCCACATTGGGACTACTGAGGCATCCATCCTTGTGGGATGAGTAGCTATGACATTATGAGCCTTTTCAGTGTGAGGGCAGCCATTGCTGGACTACCAAACCATATTATGTTGGTCAATTTAATAAACTCTTTTAAAATATATATATTCATTTTATTCCTCTAGAGAACCCTAATACATTGAGTCATTTTATTTTTTTTAATTTTTTATTAATTTTTCTCTCTATATATGACTGTACTGTCTGCATGCAGGTCTGTGTAGCCGTGTCGTGCAATGCCGCGGAGGTCAGAAGAGGGTGTCGGATTCCCCTGGAACTGGAGTTCTCCTGGAAATTGGAGTTTCAGATGGTTCTCAGCCGCCATGTGGGGTGCTGGGGATTGAAACCCGGGTCCTCTGCAAGAGCAGGTCGTGCTCTTAATCACTAGGTCATCTCTCTAGCCCACATTGAGTCATTTTATAGAAGGAGTTTGAGCATCATATAGTTTGATATCCATGGCGGGGAGGGGGCCTGGAAACAATCCCTGCATATGCAGAGGGCTGACTGCCACCCTCTTAGCTCTCCATAGTTATGCTTTCAGAACAAAGTAATGTGGACATTGGTATTCTAGCACCAAATATCATCTTTGGAGGAATCCTGGGTCCACTTCCAACTGCGGGTCTCAAGCTGAGCCTTGGCTCTAAAATGAGGGTCAGTTTCTGTTTGTAGCTGTTCTGAATGACAGAAAAGTTTTTCTTATAAGCACCTTGGATTGCACCCTTGAGTGATGGGGTAGGAGCTCCTGTAAATCGGACACCAGGAGTTTTATACACATAGTGGGAATTTCCTGAAGGCTTTCCTTGCCCAGTCCACAAGGCCAAGCTGGCCGGGTGATTGCATTGCAATGCAAGGTAAAGTCCTTCCTCTTCTTAGTACCTTCTCCTCTTATGACTGACATCCAGAGCTTCTCTTTAAGGAAAAACTTCCTAAATCCTTACCAGGAACCACAAGATGTGAGATGAATTGGGTAGTGCCAACCTTACCTCCCACCTTCCAGACTCACCCCCACCTGCCAGACTCACCCCCCACCTGCCAGACTCACCTCCCAGTGTTCCTTTTCACTAGACACACTGAGCATTTTTCAGTCAGACAAACCTAAAATTTTTTTATTCATGGCCTTGACACTGATTGTTCCCTTATCTGTAGTGCTTTCTCTTTATAACTTCAGATATTTGCTTCCTTCTTTTCATTCAAGGCCAAATTCAGGTGCTATTTCCTCAGGGTAGGTTCCAGGGAAACCAAACTACAGCCCCTCCTCTCCTGGCAAGATTTTGTTTTTTTTTTTTTTTTTCTATCTCATTGCTTAGGTTTTCCAGGCTTTGGTGACTCAGATTTGCCTGTGGATGTTGTCCTAGGATTCAAAGGGCAGCTTTATGCTCATCTGACAACCATACATAAAGCTGTTTGGTTGTCCCCATGAAAAGACAGAGTTAGAGGCAAGACAGAGAAAGCATTCCTGAAATCTATTCCCATGTTTCCCTCTGACATCCTCTTAGTCTGGGAGACAGGCCATCTTTAGGAAGAGTGGCCAACCAACTGTTCTTATCTCCCAGAGTTTTGTTAGATTTGAGACTTTAACATTTAGAGATGAGAAAGTTCCAAGAACACTGCAGTAAGCTGGTCACCTTATGAACAGAAATTTCCTGAGGAAGTTCAACAACTGCTTTGAAATCCAACTGAATCCTCATTTGTCCCCATTTAAACTTTTCTCAAGTTGTAGAAGTTAGGTCCCAAAGATGAACTATTGTAGTACCTTTATATGGGGTGGGGGGGGGTCCTATAAGAAAGCACCCTGCAGTAAACACACATAAGCAAATGTGCTGGACAGCTGGGCATTTTAAACAGCGCTGGCCCCATGTCCTTTTGGATTGCTTTCAAAACCTTTGGGTCAGAAAAATCTAAAGAAATGCATTGTTCTGGAAAGTCTTCACAGCAGGAAATACAGAAACTCTCACAACCTAAATATAGCTAGTTACCATTTCCTCTGGTGACTAAATTGGTGTCAAAGGAGAGGGTAGTCTGCCATCTGGTGGCCATCCTCAGCCTTGCTTCTTGATAAGCCTCAATCCGTGCTTGGAGTGAAATCACTGGGCGCAGGTGATTCTGGGAAAGTCCTTATTTCCTGACTTTATTTCCAATGAAAGTAGAAAAATCTTACAAAGAATATTTAAACTATTTATTAATTTTTGTTGTGAGAGATCTTGCAACTTGGTAAATGAAGAGACCCTAAACAAAAACCTGTAGAATAATCACATGAATAGACATTGTCTGTAGATTATCTTCCCTCACAACACTTGTAATATGTATTTATTATATTAATTATATATATTAATTATATTATATTATATATTATAAATGGCCAGTGCGACTAAGTGAACTTTCATTTCTCTTTGATTAAACAAGAAAGCAAATTCGCAGCAAAGATTCAGGCTCGTTTCTCTCTGTTTCTAAAAGAGGAGCTTGGGCTGGTATTCTGGATTTTGTCACATTTTTAATAGATTACTTGATGTTTCAGTAACTTCACTGAAATATTGAAATAATTATGTATACATAGGAAGCTGCAAATGCATCTTATGTAACCATAGCACAAAATCAAAATCAGGAACTGGACACTGGTGCACGGCTCCTGCTTTTATCAGGAGTGTAAGCTCATTAACTGTGACTGTGGTTCATTGCAGACTGCTCCATCCCCACACAGATGTCCTCCAGGCTGCCCTTTGCTGTCAGCCCCCATAACTTTCCCATCCATCAACCCTAACTCTTGCTGGCTCTACTCATTCTTCATCTCTACGATGCCATTTTGATGATGTTCTATACAGGGAATTATACAGGATCTGACTTTTGAGACTGGTCTTTTTATTCAGTATGATAAATCTTCAGATTCATTAAAGGTTTTTTTGTGTTATTATTTTCACAGTCATATTTATATTGTGAGTGGGAGTTTTTGGAACTGGATATACCCACAGTTTGTTTAACCATTTGTCATTTAAAGACATTTTAGCTATTTCCACTTTGTGTTTTTATGAAGCATCTGTGAACATTTATTCTGGGTTTTTTGTGTAGGTGTGGTTCCATTTTCCTGGAAGAAATGTGCAGGAGTGCAGCTGATGGGTCGCATAGTGGCTGTATGTTCGTTTACCCCCCACTTGCCTCTTATCCTGGCAAGCATTTAGTATTGACAACATTTAATTTTAGAGATTCTAATGGATGTGGAATAATTATTTTAAAAAAGGCTCATTGATTATGTAAATTTTATTTTGTATTTAATGTGTATGCTGTGTGTGTTTTACATGTGTGCAGGTGCTCACAGAACACCATAGGAGATAGAAAGGTCTCCTGGAGTTGGAGTTACAGGCAGCGAACCACTCAACGACAATTAGGTGGCTGGGAACCAAACTGGAGTCTCTAGGAATAGCTTCACAGTGCTTTCTTAACTGCTGAGCTATCTCTCCAGCCCTGTATGTTTTCATTCAATTATGTGTATGTGTCTCTATGTGGGTATGTGCAGTTTGAACGCAAGATGCCTGAGGAGGCCAGAAAAGGTCATGTCTGATCCCCTAGACCTGGAGTTGGAGCTGGCTGTAGAGTCACCCAATGTGAGGATTGACTTGGAAACTGATTCTCTGCAAAAGCAGTGCATGCACTTAACCACTAGAGCCATCTCCCAGTCCTCTGGTATGATATAATTTCTAATGGCAGTCTTCATTTACATTTCCTAAATGCTAGTGATGGTGAGCATCTTCTGACTTCAGTATGCCATCTTCCATTAAATGCCTTTTTATGTTTTTCACATTTAAAATTGGACTGTTTGGTTTTGGGTTTGTTGTTGTTTTATTGTTGAGATATTTCATTTCATCATTTATTTGTGTGGTGGTGCCAATGTGTGGAGGTCAGGGACAGCTTTACTGGAGTGGTGTTGTCTCCTACCATATGGGGTCTTGGGGATGGGATTCAGGTCCTTGGGGCTGATAGAAAGCACTTTACTCACTGTGCCATCCTACTGGCATACTATTGAGATTTGATTGATTGCATATATTCTAGACACATAGCCTTCAGATTTATTGTTGGAGAATTTTTCTTTTTTTCTGCTAAATTTATCTATTTCTCACACAAGCAAGGCACAAGTCCTTTTCACAGATGCTATGGTAAGGTGAAGTCTAATTTATCAATATTTCTTCATAGGTTATATTTGGTGTCCACTGAAGAACCCTTCCCTGGTCAGGTATGGGTGCATGTCTTTCACACCAGTACTTGGTGAGGGAAGTCAGAGGTAGGTTGTAGATCTTCTATGGATTACTGAGTCCAGCGGTCTACATAGTGTTAGTTCTCAGGCCACGCTGTGTGCTCAGGATAAAACCCTTGTCCTAAAACAAACTAAACATAAACAAACAAACAAAGCACTCTTTGGGCTGAGTGATTGTCCTGGGTAGGTCTTGTCAGCTAGGTAATCACAAGGGTCCATGTGGGAAGGAAGGAAAAAGCCAGAGTGAGTGGAAGGAGATGTGACCATAGGACCAAGATGCAGGAGTGATGCAAAGAAGGTACCCTGGGCACTAAGAAATGTAGGCAGCCTCTTACAATATATGACAAAGATGGTCCTAAAAATTGGTTCTTCTAATTCAATTCTTCCTTTCGCCTTTTTGGTGCTTTTCCATTGCCCACCATTCTCTAATATGTAAGTGTGTAGTGATGGGTGGAAAGCTAAAACAATTTTATACAATTTCATATTGGAATTTCTCTATGGAAATTTGATCCATTAATCATCCATTCAATCACCATTCATTCGTCATTCTTNCACTAAACACAGATACACAGAGCACCACTGAATGAACTCTAGTGTGTATGCACGCATTTGTGTGTGTGTGTGTGTGTGTGTGTGTGTGTGTGTGTGTCTATACTCTGTCCCCATGGTTGGGTCTCATTCCTTCACTTTTTTTTATTAATTTTATTTATTTCTGTATGTGTATGAATGAATGTACTGTCTGCATGCAGGTTTGTGCACCGGTGTCATGCAATGCGGCGGAGGTCAGAAGAGGGTTTTGGATTCCCCTGGAACTGGAGTTCTCCTGGAATTGGAGTTTCAGATGGTTCTCAGCCGCCATGTGGGTGCTGGGGATTGAACCCGGGTCCTCTGCAAGAGCAGTCGGCACTCTTAATCACTAGGTCATCTCTCTAGCCCACATTGAGTCATTTTATAGAAGGAGTTTGAGCATCATATAGTTTGATATCCATGGCGGGGAGGGGGCCTGGAAACAATCCCTGCATATGCAGAGGGCTGACTGCCACCCTCTTAGCTCTCCATAGTTATGCTTTCAGAACAAAGTAATGTGGACATTGGTATTCTAGCACCAAATATCATCTTTGGAGGAATCCTGGGTCCACTTCCAACTGCGGGTCTCAAGCTGAGCCTTGGCTCTAAAATGAGGGTCAGTTTCTGTTTGTAGCTGTTCTGAATGACAGAAAAGTTTTTCTTATAAGCACCTTGGATTGCACCCTTGAGTGATGGGGTAGGAGCTCCTGTAAATCGGACACCAGGAGTTTTATACACATAGTGGGAATTTCCTGAAGGCTTTCCTTGCCCAGTCCACAAGGCCAAGCTGGCCGGGTGATTGCATTGCAATGCAAGGTAAAGTCCTTCCTCTTCTTAGTACCTTCTCCTCTTATGACTGACATCCAGAGCTTCTCTTTAAGGAAAAACTTCCTAAATCCTTACCAGGAACCACAAGATGTGAGATGAATTGGGTAGTGCCAACCTTACCTCCCACCTTCCAGACTCACCCCCACCTGCCAGACTCACCCCCCACCTGCCAGACTCACCTCCCAGTGTTCCTTTTCACTAGACACACTGAGCATTTTTCAGTCAGACAAACCTTAAATTTTTTATTTCATGGCCTTGACACTGATTGTTCCCTTATCTGTAGTGCTTTCTCTTTATAACTTCAGATATTTGCTTCCTTCTTTTCATTCAAGGCCAAATTCAGGTGCTATTTCCTCAGGGTAGGTTCCAGGGAAACCAAACTACAGCCCCTCCTCTCCTGGCAAGATTTTTTTTTTCTATCTCATTGCTTAGGTTTTCCAGGCTTTGGTGACTCAGATTTGCCTGTGGATGTTGTCCTAGGATTCAAAGGGCAGCTTTATGCTCATCTGACAACCATACATAAAGCTGTTTGGTTGTCCCCATGAAAAGACAGAGTTAGAGGCAAGACAGAGAAAGCATTCCTGAAATCTATTCCCATGTTTCCCTCTGACATCCTCTTAGTCTGGGAGACAGGCCATCTTTAGGAAGAGTGGCCAACCAACTGTTCTTATCTCCCAGAGTTTTGTTAGATTTGAGACTTTAACATTTAGAGATGAGAAAGTTCCAAGAACACTGCAGTAAGCTGGTCACCTTATGAACAGAAATTTCCTGAGGAAGTTCAACAACTGCTTTGAAATCCAACTGAATCCTCATTTGTCCCCATTTAAACTTTTCTCAAGTTGTAGAAGTTAGGTCCCAAAGATGAACTATTGTAGTACCTTTATATGGGGTGGGGGGGGGTCCTATAAGAAAGCACCCTGCAGTAAACACACATAAGCAAATGTGCTGGACAGCTGGGCATTTTAAACAGCGCTGGCCCCATGTCCTTTTGGATTGCTTTCAAAACCTTTGGGTCAGAAAAATCTAAAGAAACTGCATTGTTCTGGAAAGTCTTCACAGCAGGAAATACAGAAACTCTCACAACCTAAATATAGCTAGTTACCATTTCCTCTGGTGACTAAATTGGTGTCAAAGGAGAGGGTAGTCTGCCATCTGGTGGCCATCCTCAGCCTTGCTTCTTGATAAGCCTCAATCCGTGCTTGGAGTGAAATCACTGGGCGCAGGTGATTCTGGGAAAGTCCTTATTTCCTGACTTTATTTCCAATGAAAGTAGAAAAATCTTACAAAGAATATTTAAACTATTTATTAATTTTTGTTTGAGAGATCTTGCAACTTGGTAAATGAAGAGACCCTAAACAAAAACCTGTAGAATAATCACATGAATAGACATTGTCTGTAGATTATCTTCCCTCACAACATTGTAATATGTATTTATTATATTAATTATATTATATTAATTATATTATATTATATATTATAAATGGCCAGGCGACTAAGTGAACTTTCATTTCTCTTTGATTAAACAAGAAAGCAAATTCGCAGCAAAGATTCAGGCTCGTTTCTCTCTGTTTCTAAAAGAGGAGCTTGGGCTGGTATTCTGGATTTTGTCACATTTTTAATAGATTACTTGATGTTTCAGTAACTTCACTGAAATATTGAAATAATTATGTATACATAGGAAGCTGCAAATGCATCTTATGTAACCATAGCACAAAATCAAAATCAGGAACTGGACACTGGTGCACGGCTCCTGCTTTTATCAGGAGTGTAAGCTCATTAACTGTGACTGTGGTTCATTGCAGACTGCTCCATCCCCACACAGATGTCCTCCAGGCTGCCCTTTGCTGTCACCCCCATAACTTTCCCATCCATCAACCCTAACTCTTGCTGGCTCTACTCATTCTTCATCTCTACGATGCCATTTTGATGATGTTCTATACAGGGAATTATACAGGATCTGACTTTTGAGACTGGTCTTTTTATTCAGTATGATAAACTTCAGATTCATTAAAGGTTTTTGTGTTATTAATATTTCACTCATTTTAATTGGTGAGTGGAGTTTTATGGAATGGATATACCACAGTTTGTTTAACCATTTGTCATTTAAAGGACATTTTAGCTATTTCTACTTTGTGTTTTTATGAAGCGTCTGTGAACATTTATTCCTGGGTTTTTTGTGTATGTGTGGTTCCATTTTCTGGAAGAAATGTGCAGGAGTGCAGCTGATGGGTCGCATAGTGGCTGTATGTTCGTTTACCCCCCACTTGCCTCTTATCCTGGCAAGCATTTAGTATTGACAACATTTAATTTTAGAGATTCTAATGGATGTGGAATAATTAATTTTAAAAGGCTTATTATTATTTAAATTTTATTTTTATTTATGTGTATGCTTGTGTGTGTTACATGTGTGCAGGTGCTCACAGAAACCAGAGAGAGCATAGGGTCTCCTGGAGTTGGAGTTACAGGCAGCGAACCACTCAACGACATTGGTGCTGGGAACCAAACTTGGAGTCTCTAGAATAGCTTCAAGTGCTCTTAACTGCTGAGCTATCTCTCCAGCCCTGTATGTATTATCATTTCTAATTATGTGTATGTGTCTCTATGTGGGTATGTGCATGTTGAACGCAGATGCCTGAGGAGGCCAGAGGTCTGTCTGATCCCCTAGACCTGGAGTGAGCTGGCTGTGAGTCACCCAATGTGGGTATTGACTGGAAACTGATTCTCTGCAAAAGCAGTGCATGCACTTAACCACTGAGCCATCTCTCCAGTCTCTGGTATGGAATAATTTCTAATGGCAGTCTTCATTTACATTTCCTAAATGCTAGTGATGGTGAGCATCTTCTGACTTCAGTATGCCATCTTCCATTAAATGCCTTTTTATGTTTTTCACATTTAATAATTGGACTGTTTGGTTTTGGGTTTTTGTTGTTTTATTGTTGAGATTTATTTCATCATTTATTTGTGTGGTGGTGCATGTGTGGAGGTCAGGGGACCACTTTATGGAGTGGGTTGTCTCCTACCATATGGGGTCTTGGGGATGGGATTCAGGTCCTTGGGGCTGATAGAAAGCACCTTTACTCACTGTGCCACCTCACTGGCATACTATTGAGATTTGATTGATTGCATATATTCTAGACACATAGCCTTCAGATTTATTGTTGGAGAATTTTCTTTTTTTCTGTAATTTATCTTTTTCACACAAGCAAGGCACAAGGTCTTTCACAGAGCAGGTTTTAATTTTGGTGAAGTCTAATTTATCAATATTTCTTCATAGGTTATATTTGGTGTCCACTGAAGAACCCTTCCCTGGTCAGGTATGGGTGCATGTCTTTCACACCAGTACTTGGGAGGGAAGCAGAGGTAGGTAGATCTCTATGATACTGAGGCCAGCTGGTCTACATAGTGAGTTCCAGGCCAGCTGGTGCTACAGGAAAACCCTGTCTCAATAAACAAACAAACAAACAAACAAACAAAGCACTCTTTGGGCTGAGTGATTGTCCTGGGTAGGTCTTGTCAGCTAGGTAATCACAAGGGTCCATGTGGGAAGGAAGGAAAAAGCCAGAGTGAGTGGAAGGAGATGTGACCATAGGACCAAGATGCAGGAGTGATGCAAAGAAGGTACCCTGGGCACTAAGAAATGTAGGCAGCCTCTTACAATATATGACAAAGATGGTCCTAAAAATTGGTTCTTCTAATTCAATTCTTCCTTTTCCCTTTGTCTTTTCCATTGCACCAGTCTCTACATATGTTAAGTTGTATGTTGGAAAGCTAAAGCAATTTTATACAATTTCATATTGGAATTTCTCTATGGAAATTTGATCCATTAATCATCCATTCAATCACCATTCATTCGTCATTCTTATTTGTTTTTGTTTTGTTTTTTTTTTTTGTCTTTTCGAGACAGGGTCTCCCTGTAGCCTCAGCTGTACTGGAACTCACTCTGTAGACCAGGCTGGCCTTGAACTCATAGAGATCTGCCTGCATCTGCCTCCCGAGTCCTAGGATTAAAGGCATGTGCCACCACGCCCAGCTTCATTCATCAATCTTATAACCACATGCTGGGTGTTTAGCTAAATGAGCCAGTCCTAAGGTACTGATGACAAAAAGTGCAGCTCTGAACTTAAGGAGCTTGTCGTCAAGTGGGCCAATGTAGGTATAGGCTAATTATGATGCAGTAGAGAAAGATGTGATAGAGGATGCATAGGCAATATAGACATAGATACAGGTGATGTATCTATGTATCTGTAAAAAGTACTGTGGGTGGGGCTGGAGAGATGGCTCAGTGGTTAAGAGCACTGACTGCTCTTGCAGAATGTATGAAACACTTGCACACTTGTAGGAAACACTTGTATGAAGCCGCAGCAACAAAGCACCTCTCGCTCGTTCTTCTCAAAGCGGTTTATTCAGGCAGGCAGGTCTTGTCAGAATGGTTTATTCAAGCACATCTTTTCTCCTTCTCCAAGCTTCTCCCTCTAAGCCTCAGGTCTTTCCCTCTAAGCTTTCTCCTTCCTCAGGCAAGCAAGCTTCTCCCCTAAGACTAGAAAGTCCCTCTATTTATCCACCTTCCCAGCCCAGGTTGCGTGGCCTCAGTCTATTGGTATCATCTGGCCTGATCTTGTATACTGGGTGCACCTGCACAGCTCAAACGGTGATCGTGGCTTTACTTTGAGGTAGGAGGGAATCAGGTGTTAATCATAAGACTCAGGTGTTAGTCATAAAACTTGGCTAAAGTCTCGGGTGCCTTCTTAGGACTGTTGCCACACCCGCTCCCCACAGCAGAAGACCTGGGTTATTCCCAGTACCCACATAACAGCTAATAACCATCAGTAAATCTATTTCCAGGCCTTTTTCTGGCCTCCGTGGATGTTGCATGTAAGGGTGCACTTACATACATGCGGTCAAAACACTCATACACATAAAATAACTAATTAAAAAGAAAAGTAGTACTGTGATACATTTTATTCAGTAGGTGGGGCCCATACCAGGATGAATTGGCCAGATGAAGGTGAAGGATGCTAGGATATGAGGGTGGTAGAGAGGATACCTGGGTGGAGGCACCAGATCTTGCAGAAGCATGAAGACATGACAGAACACTGTGTACCAGGGAACTTTGGCTGGCTACAGCTGGAGTTTCAACCATTCAATCGGGAAAAATGGTGCTGATAGAAAAGACTGTTCATGTTAAGGTTCTGCATGTTCTGATAAGAAACTTGGACTTTACCCTCACCCCCAAACAATGCAGCACATTAAAAAATTTTTTAATTTTATTTTCATATGTGTATGAATGTACTGTCTTCATGCAGGTCTGTGTACCAGTGTCGTGCAATGCCTCGGAGGTCAGAAGAGGGTGACGGATTCTCCTGGAACTGGAGCTAAAGATGGTTTTCAGCCACCACGTGGGTGCTGGGGATCGAACCTGGATCCTCTGCAAGAGCAGTCAGCGCTCTCAACTGCTAGGCCATCTCTCCAGCCCACAATGCAGCACATTTTAAGATTGGACAACTTGATCAGATTTTGCTTTAACAAATTTCTCCTATTGCTGAAGAAAAGAATTAAAACTGGGATAAGCAAGAGGAATTATGAAGCTTTTGCAGTAACCTAGAGTTGATGAATAACTGCCCTGAGCAGCTGGTGCTGCTGAGAGACTGGAGTTAGAACGTGGGCAGAGCATGACGGATGGCTTATAGTGAAAGAATGGCCCTAAAACCCTGGCGTGTACATTCGCTCATTCATTGCAAATGGTTCCTACCCCCTGCTTGTTTAAATCTACCATCCTCAGGGAACTACAGACACCCACAAGGAACTGATGTGAAATGCCCAGAATAAGACTGGCTCACACAAACATTTGAATAATTCTAGCATTTTTCCATTGCTACCTTGGTCACTCATGGTCCCTGAAACCAGCAGATAGTGGCTGTGTATACAGAAGATGCCAAACACTTTAGTATTTTATTAGGCATTTAATAAGTTTATAATGCCATCTGTTTCCAAAATGAATTTGGAGCTGCCTGCTGTAAAAGCACAAGGACAATGAAATAAACACAATAGACACAAAGCAGAAGAGTGTACCCTTGGCACTACCGGGCATACATGACCATGTGCTGGTTTTAGTTTACCTGTATCTGCTGCTTCCTTCTTATAAGAGATGGTGCCCTGGCTGTAATTTCACACCTCCTCTCTACTGTCCATGGGCTCTCAAGGAATATAACCATTCTGATTTGAATGTGAAGAGTCCCCACAGGCTCAAATGTTTGAACACTTGGTCCCCAGATGGTGACACTGTTTGGGGAGGTTGTATAACCTTTGGGATGTGATGGAATGAGGTCCCTTTGGGCTGGCCTTTGAAGGTTCTTCCTACCTCTGGTTCCAAGTCTAAGCCATGTGAACAACTCTTGTCTTGTGGACTGAGTCTCTTCTATAGTGATGGACTAGAACTGAGCTAAAATGAATCTTTCCTTCTTTAAGATGTTTTTCTCCTGTACTTTCTTACAACACCAAGAGTAAGTAATGTAATCACTATAGCTCTAAAGGATTTGGGTCTCAGACTAAAGAAAATCCATCCCTGACAAATGATTATGAACTGGCGTATTTCCCAAATTGATGTAATTAGAAGCAGTATTGTCCCACCTGTGGCCCAAAAGCCACTTGCATCCCAGGACAGCTATGAATGTTGGCCAATGCAAAATCATAAGCTTACCTGAAATATTACAAGATTTTGTGTGTGTGTGTGTGTGTGTGTGTGTGTGTACCCCAATTCTTTTTTTTTTTTTTTTTGTTGTGTTTTGAGACAGGGTTTCCCTGTTTAGTCTGGCTGGCCTGGAATCTTATTGTAGATCAGGCTAGCTTGGAATTCACCTTTGCTCTTTGCCTCCCAAGTGCTGAGGATTAAGGCAGTGCCACCCTGCCCAGGCTTATACCCTTATTTCTGAGCAATGGACTTTCTTGTAGATGTCAATATTGTGTTGTAATGATACAAAATAAAGGTAGGTGTGCTATTGCAACTTGTGGCCTATGGGTTGCGCAAGCCTTTGCTTGGTGAGTGAGAGAGACACAGCCACTGCATCCAGCAGCCATCTTGGGCCATGAAGGTGAAGTGCATCTGATCCTGAGCCAAGTAGAAGGACAGTAATTACACCTGGGAATGCAGCTCATAACTTTATATAAATCTAGGATCATTGCCACAAACTACTAGATCAATTGAGCAGAAAACTATTTGGGATGCAAGTCATTTTGGGCCAGGTTTTGGCACCTAGACACCCTAAGGAACTTCTTGCCCTGAGAAGACCATGGCCCGGGAGACAATGAAGTGAGAAGAGGCTTGAAACTTGCCGACTGAAACCTACTTTAGTTTGGTGAAAGGAATCCTTCGTGAATAGTACTTTCCTCCTTCATTACCTTGGGCGAGGGAAGAGGAAGGCTGCGGCACCCCAATGGAAGACCCGTTCAGAAGTGCTGGCTTCCTCAACAGAAAGCATCTGAGGGAACATGACTTGGCTTCAGCAAGAGCACTCAGAGATGCTGGGTTCTCAGAGGGCACTGGTGTGGGCAGCCTCTAGAAGGGGCCTCCTCCAGACTTGATTCCAACATTCACTCTATTTTCTTTACTATATAGAGAACTTCTGTGAATAAATCCTTCCCTATAGCTCTCCCTGCTTCTGTGGTCCTGGATTACAAAGGCTCTAAATTTGTGGATTTTAAACCACTAGTCACCACCAAACTAGGGCTTGCGGAAACAGTCCTATAGATATCTTATTCTGTTTTATGCTGCTATAACAAAATACTGCAGAATGGACAGCTTATAAAGAACAGAAATTTATTTTCTCACAGTTCTGGAGGCAAGGGAAGTCCATGATCATGGGATTGGCTTTTGGTTTGGGCTTTCTTGCTGCATTGCAATGTGAAGAGAAGCAGAACAGTAAAAGAGAAACAGGGTCAGACTCACCTTCCATACCTGAACTAATACCATCTATTGGCCTGGCTCTTTAACAGTGATGGGGCCTTCCTTAGTCCAGATATGCCTCATCCTGGGAGTAAGGTGCCACATCAATGAGGAATGAAGATCTGGACAGGGGAGACATAAAGCAAAAGCAGATTTTAGTAAGGAAAATTAAGGAAAAGAAAGAGAAACTCCCAAGAGTGAGAAGGTCCCAGAAGAGAGAAAACCACTGTGATGCTTGCTTAGGGGCGTTTTGTAGGACTTGGGGTAGAAAGAAGCTGGACAAAGACTAAGGCGATTTCTATAGAGATTGATTAAATTTCTGAGGCCATCAAGCCAATGGTGGGAGGCAGAGCACACATTCTACAGGTCCCTTTTGCCCAGTCTGGGAGATGATCACATGCTGCTTGCCCTGTTATAGAGGTGGTCAGGTGTTGACCCCCACTGTCCATTTTTGACTTCTGCTTTGCTAGCTATTGGCCTTGCTTCCTCCAATGGCTGCTAGCCCTGGCCAGCTTTGCTAGCTGCGGGCTTGGCAGGTGTTGCTGGTTTTAGACCTTGGCTGATGTCTTGCTGGATGTTAATTAAACTATGTTTCCGTCTTTTTGATCAGTTTGGAGTTTTCACTATGGGCCTATGGAGAACTAAATTTTGCCTCGCCATGAGGGCTCTTTATTATAGGGGACTGCAACAACCCCACCTTTAACCACTAGGTTGCAGCTGACACAGCTCAGCTGTGACAACCAAAAATCTTTTGATGGGGAGATGGCTCAACTGTTTAGAGCACTTGCTGGGTAAGTGCGAGGACTTGGGTTCAAGAGCCACATAAAAAGCTGCTTGCAACCCAGTGCTGCATGTTGAGCAGAGATAGGGGAATTGGGTCCAAGTACCCAGGATCCATGTAAAAAGCTGCTTGCAACCCAGTGCCGCATGTTGAGTGGAGATAGAATTGCTAGGGCTTGACTGCCGGTAGTAGCCTTAGCTCCAGGTTCAGTGAGAGACCTTGTCTTAAGGGAATAAGGCAACAGTGCAACATCAGGACACAGAAGTCCTCTTCTGCTCTCTGCATTCACACATATTAAGTGTGTACACCACCCCAACACACACACACACACACACACACACACACACAAAACCTCTCCTTCCCCAAGTATAATGTGGCATATTCCCTTATGATCTATCAGCTCTGAAAAGTTCCACCTCTTTATTTTATTACAATATTAGAAGCGAAAGATTTGCTTACTTGAGGACCTCCCTGGAAAGGGCTAGTGAAGACTGAAGAGAAAAGAGGCTTGAAACTGCTGACGGACCCCTACTTGATCTCTGTGTTAGCACCATTACACTTTTTTTTTTTGGTCTTTTTGAGATAGCTCTGGCTATCCTGGAACTCACTCTGTAGACCAGGCTGGCCTTGAACTCACAGAGATCTGCCTGCCTCTGCCTCTCAAGTGCTAGTATTATTATTATTATTTTTTTTTAATTTATTTTTGTATGTGTATGAATGTACTGTCTGCATGCAGGTCTGTGCACCCGTGCAATGCTGCGGAGGTCAGAAGAGGGTGTCAGATTCCCCTGGAACTGGAGTTACAAACGGTTCTTAGCCGCCATGTGGGTGCTGGGGATCGAACCCGGGTCCTCTGCAAGAGCGTCGGTGCTCTTAACCGCTAGGCTATCTCTCCAGCCCCCTCAAGTGCTAGTATTAAAGGCGAGGTTGTTAGCCTAAACAACTGAGCCACTGGGAGTGTTGTTGCCACCTGCTGGGAGAAGGCCAGAAGTGTGCCTTTGGTGAATTCTGTGCTTTCTCCAGTAGTTTTACAGAAGAAAAGTTCATGGAAACCTTGAAATTGGCATTTCATTGGTGATTAAATTTCATGATGAGTTTGCGAGGGGAAAAACATTCAAGCTGTAGCTGTGGGTATCAGTAAACATCTGGTGAGGAAATAATAAGGAATATCAGCATTGTACATGTACAGAGTGTAAGTGCTGTTTTCATGAATATTTTTTCAGAGTTGCTGTAGAGAATGTGCTTCTCGATATGGGTTCTAGGTGAAAGCTTGCATAAGTTTGGCTGAGATTCTTCCCAGAGGACTTGGAGTGGGAGATGGAAGAACAAGGGATAGATAGACCGAGGGCAAAAATTTGCTCCTAATTACAGCTTATTTTCTGTTTGGTTTTATTGGCCCAGGAAGAGACGAAGTGTGTGGCTACTTCAATGTTCTAAGATTCTTTTTTTTGGTCTTTTCGAGACAGGGTCTCCCTGTAGCCCCAGCTGTCCTGGAACTCACTCTGTAGACCAAGCTGGCTTTGAACTCACAGAGATCCGCCTGCCTTTGCCTTCCGAGTGCTGGGATTAAAGGCGTGCGCCACCACGCCCGGCTAATGTTCCAAGATTCTTAAGACAAATATTGTGTACTGGGATAGTGTTTGTTGGTATAGAAATGTGACTGGCCAGGCGTGGTGGCGCATGCCTTTAATGCTAGCACTTAGGAGGCTGAGGCAGGTGGATCTTTGTGAGTTCAAGGCCAGCCTGGTCTACAGAGTGAGCTCCAGGACAGCTGGGGCTACAGGGAGACCCTGTCTCAAACACACACACACACACACACACACACACACACACACACAAAAGAAATGTGACTGTATTTGTGAATTAGTTCAAAATGAGAAGTTTCTGCAAAAGAAGGAAAACAGAAAATATCTGTAATTATTTCCTAAACTCACATTCTCTGAAAGACAGGGGAAACCAAATGGCATCCTGTTTGGTTTGTGGGTAGGGCTGGATGTTTAGTACACATTAGCACTTAGGCTGACAACTTAGTAGCTCTTGAATAGGGACAGTTATACCCCACACAGCACATTTGGCAAAGTCTTGTTTTTTGGGGGGGTTAATCACAACTGAGAGCCATGGGGTTGCTACTGCCACCTAGTGGGAAAGGCCAGGGTCACTGCAGAGGCCTCCAATACAGACACAAGAATTCTCCAGCTCAGCACTTGGGAGGCAGAGGCAGGCGGATCTCTGTGAGTTCAAGGCCAGCCTGGTCTACAGAGTGAGCTCCAGGCCAGCTGGGACACTAAAGGGAGACCCTGTCTCAAAAGTACCAAAAAATAATAAAAAAAAATAATAAAAATGAATTCTCCAGCTCAAAATGTCCACAGTCCTGTTTTAAAATCCTGAACTATCTGCTTCTAGGTTTAGAGAACAGGATGCATGGGAACCTGGAAGTTGACACTGTATGGAATATTTTGTGCTTCTACAAACAACAACATTGCCTAGACTGTCCAGGGCACTCCTCCAGGTTATTTGACACTGAGAAAGCTTTTTTTGCTAATGTTGTAAACTACAGATAAGCAGTAGCAATATAAAATAATTAAAAAATATATTTAGACATGAAAAATCATCTGTTCAGCACATGTTCAGTGGAGCTCCTTGCCCAGTGTGACGCAAACTTGTTATGCCTCCAATGGCATGTTCATTTCAGCATTCCTTCATTCCATGTAATTTGGGGATTTAAAAAGATCTTTACGGGGCTGGAGAGATGGCCTAGCGGTTAAGAGCGCTGACTGCTCTTGCAGAGGACCCGGGTTCGATACCCAGCAGATGAAAACTGTCTTTAATTCCAGTTCCAGGGGAATCCGACACCCTCTTCTGACCTCCGCGGCATTGCACAACATGGGTGCACAGACCTGCATGCAGACAGTACATTCATACACATATGAAAATAAATAAAATAAAAAAAAAAGATCTTTACACACCTGGAGTTCTGGACTACTTAGTGCCTTAAGGCAGAAGTAGGTGACCAACTTCTTAGACAACATCCCCAAGGCCAAAGTATACACGAAAATGTTATCACCTTGACATGAACCAGACATGCAGGACTGGAAGAGGCCACAGTGGAGTGTCCCAAAGAAGGACTTACAACCTTCCATCCCATGCATCTCACAATCCCACGAACACTGAGGCTGCAGAGACAAAGGCTCTCCCTCCTCCATTCCTCCTTCCCTTGCAGGAGTATGGGAAAACTGCTAGAGCTAGAGAGATCGGAGAACTTCATCTTTCAGTTCCATGCAGCTCTGCCAGGAATTGCCTAGTCAGAGAAAATTTTCCTTCCCCAGAGAGCAGCATGTGCAAGCTCACTCAACAGCAGCCCGATTTGTCAGATGAAAAGTTCAGATGGTCTGTTAAGGAGGGTGGAGCCAAGCTTGTACTTCTCCAGTTGAAGCTGGAGAAAGTATTTTGATAATTATGGGTGAGGCTGAACTTTAGACACAATTCCAGGCAGGGACAGGGTTCCAACAAGACAGGGTTCCAGGAGGCATAGAGTTCCAAGAGATATTTAGGGGAACAAATGTCCTCTGAGTTGGAACCATTGTTAAAAACTAAATTTACGAGTTAAACTTTTGGGGTTGGAGAGGTGGCTCAATGGTTAAGAGCACTGACTGCTCTTGCAGAGGACCCAGGTTTGATTCCCAGCACCCACATGGTGGCTAACAATCATTTGTAACTCCAGTTCCAGGGGATCCAATGCTCTTTTTTTCACCTCCATGGGCAATGTATGGCATTGTTATTATGCAGGACCACTGGGAGAAAAAGAGCCCACAGACTCCAGGTTCCAATTAGCCAAGCTGGGTTTTTAATTTTGATTGGCCAGGACTGTAGCCCAGGTTGGGATTTGGAGGGTACAGCCCCGACTCAGAGTTAGGTTAGGCTTATAAAGGCAAGTACCATATCCTGGTGAATTTTTTTTTTTTTTTTGAGAAATTCCAGCCAGACAATAAAAAACTCAGTTCCTACCTGCTACAGGATTACAAAAACTAAGATAAGAAGTGGGTGGGCTGCAGGCAATTGTAAAACATTGACAAAAGATAAGGTAGGTAGTTAGGTATCCTGGAGAGGAGATTCCAAAGATCGAGATAACCCACTGGCTCTTCCTGGACTTGTTCCGGGCCAGGGTTTGGCCATTAAGATTATCACTAAAACAAAATGGAGTTACCTAGGCAGTGGACACCATAACATATGGGTACAACTAACATCCGTGCAGGTAATATATTCATATGCATAAAATAAAAATAACAAGTAAAATATAAAAAAGAGCTAGGCTTCTATTTGTTGAGGTGATCAAACTGTCAGTGTAGTAAGGCCACAGAATAGAAGGAACACATCTCAGCATAATAAGGCTATATATGACAAATCTATAGCCAACATTATATTAAGTGGGGGAAAAGACCCAAAACATTCCCACTACAATTGGGAACAAGAGAAGGGTGTCCATCATCTATACTTTTTACATATAGTTCTGTAACTCTTAGAGAAATAAGAGAAGGGATACAAATAGGAAAGAAAAACGTCAAAGTATATGTTTTTGCACATTTATGACTGTATACATAAGAAACTCTCCAGACTGTACCAGAAAACTCTTAGAAATGATAAACATTTTTGGCAGGATACTAAATTAATGTGCAAAGATCGGTAGCCTTCCTGTATGCAATGACTAGCACACTGAGAGAGAAATCAGGGAAATAAACTCAGTCATTTCAAAAAGTACTTTGAAAAAACCTAACCAAGGATGTGAAAGACCTCTGAATGATAACTTTAAAAGTCCGAGGAATACATTAAAATATAGAAAAGCTGCAAATGTTCATGGATTAGTAGTATTAATATCGTGAAAATGGCCATCCTATCAAAAGTAATTCAACAATTCAACACAATTCCAATAACACCAGTTTTTTCCCACCGAAATAGAAGAAAATCTTAAAATGCATATGAAAACACAAAAGATACCAGATAGCCAAAGTAATTTCAAGCAAAAAGAATACTGCTAGAGGTGTCCCCATGCCTGATTTCAAGTTATATGACAGAACCATAGCAATAAAAATAGCATGCTCAAAAAAATAGCATGGCATGTAGATAAATGAAATAGAATAAAGAACCCAGATACAAGACCATATAACTACAGCCAATGATTTTTGACAAACAGGCCAAAAATAGATATCAGAGAAAAGACAGCTTTTTCAACAAATGGTGCTGGGAAAACGGGATGTCTACATGTAGAAGAATGAAGTTAGAATCTTATGTCTCACCCTGCACAAAAGTCAACTCCAAATGGATAAAAGACCTCAACATAAGACTTGAAACCCTGTAACTGCTACCGGAAAAAGTGGAGATATATTTTAATATTGTTAAGGATTTTCTGAATAGGCCCCTGATTGCTCAGGAAATAGGCCAACAGTTGACATGTGACCTCATGAAATTAAAAAGTTTCTGAACAGCAAAGGAAATTGTCAATCAAGTGAAGAGACAGCCCACAGACTGAGAGAAAAATCTCTTCCAGCTATACTTCTGACAGAGTATTACTGGAATACAGAAAGAAGTCAAAGAAATTAAACATCAAGAAAAACAAACTTGGGCCTGGAGAGATGGCTCAGTGGTTAAGAGCATTGACTGCTCTTGCAGAAGAGTTTTGATTTCAAGAACCCAGGTGGTGGCTAACAACTGCCATAACTCCAGTTCCAGGGGATCTGATACCCTCTTCTGACCTCTGCAGGCATTGTATGACATGGGTGCACTTACACATATGCAGGCAATATACTTATAAAATAAAAACAATAAAATATTTTAAAAAAGAAAACAAACAGCCGGGCGTGGTGGCGCACGCCTTTAATCCTAGCACTCGGGAGGCAGAGGCAGGTGGATCTTTGTGAGTTCAAGGCCAGCCTGGTCTACAGAGTGAGTTCCAGGACAGCTGGGGCTACAGGGAGACCCTGTGTCAAAAAGACCAAAGAAAAAAAAAAAAAAAAAAAAAAAAAAAAAGAAAACAAACAACTGTAATGAAAAAATGTGTTGTGGTTCCCCCCCTATTGTTTGCTCCAAAATATGCCTATCTAAACATACAAATATTGCATATATAAACCAGAATAGACTTATGTCCTTCAACATACGGCTGGGTCAAAGACACGACTGTATAGTTAAATTCTGCCCCACAACTAAACCTTTGTAGAGAAACATAGACAGGAGGAACATGCCGGACATTTATGGAGAATGCATGATCTGGGATGGTTGTGGGGGGGAGGGGAATTGTCTAATGAATGGAACAAATGTGTCTGATATTACCACTCAATAAAAATTTATTAATGTGTTGTGGCCGCCAGTCGAGAGTTATTAGACAGATGTCTGACATTTTTTTTTATTTTTTCTTTTTTTTTTTCTGTATGTGTATGAATGTCCTGTCTGCATGCAGTTTTTGCCCCCGTGTCGTGCCTGCCGCGGGGTCCGGGGGTGTCGGCACCTGAGAACTGGAGTTCTCCTGGAATTGGAGTTTCAGGACGGTTCTCAGCCGCCATGTGGGTGCTGGGGATCGAACCCGGGTCCTCTGCAGAGCGTCCGCACTCCTAACCGCTAGGCCATCTCTCCAGCCCCGACTGACAAACATTTTAAAAATTATTCAGCACCATTAGTTATTAGGGAAATACAAATTAAAACTACATTGAGATTCCATCTCACCCTAGTCAGAATGGCTGTAATCAAGTAAATAAATGGCAATATATGCTGGTAAGAATGTGAGGAAAGAGGGATCCTTATCTACTGTCGGTGGAAGTGTAAACTGGTGCAACCTCTATGGAAATCAACGTGGAGGCTTCTTGATGGTGCCCACCGGGCCAGCCAGGTCAAGGTGTCGCTGAGGGGAGGTAGAGGAGGAGGGGACCTGGTTGTTTGCCCAAACCTCTGGTTGGAAAGATAAGGACAAGCGGCATGAGTTACAACTTGTCAGCCAGTGTACATCCAATCATCCGAGAGGGTCAGAGG
>VZQC01000005.1:5235192-5246098 GCA_009823505.1 Rhizomys pruinosus | reverse complement strand
CCGACCGCTCTTACAGAGGACCCGGGTTCGATCCCCAGCACCCACATGGCGGCTGAGAACCGTCTGAAGCTCCAATTCCAGGAGAACTCCAGTTCCAGGGGAATCTGAGACCCTCTTCTGAACTCCGCGGCGTTGCACGACACGGGTGCACAGACTTGCATGCAGACAGTACATTCATACACATACAGAAATAAATAAAAAATTAATTAAAAAAATATAAAAAAAAAGAAATGGAATCGGCCTACATGTCCATCAGTTGATGAATTAATTGATAATGAAAATGGGAAATATATACACAATCGAATTTCATTCAGCTGTAAAGAAAAATGAAATTATGAATTTTTAAGGAAATTGATGGAATTGGAAAATATTTTACTAAATGAGATAACCCAGGGCGCAAAGCACAAACACCACATGCTCTCTCTCATATGTGGATCCTGCTTCAAACTTTTAGCTTTGTATATTTAATTTGGAATGCTACAAAGGTCAGTAATCCACAAGAAGCCCCTGAGAGGAAAATTAAAATAATTCCTTGTATTGTATATGATCGCAATGGAATAAGCCTGCACATCACCTGCATTAAGAAATCAGAGAGATCTCAAGTAAATGATATACTTCTGGCAAAAGAAGCCAAGCCAAATCCCAGTCACCAGACAGTGAAGGCTATTCCACTGCTCCTGGTTTCCCACGGTAGTAGATGTTAAGACCCTATTGCTGAAAACACCACACATTTTAGTTTCAGGACATAAAGAAATCAATGTAGAACTGATCTGGAATGTTCCCGTTAGCTAGATTTCACAGTGCTATAAGATGCTCTGTAGCCCATTGGAGAAGAAAGGTACCAATCATCTTATTTGCTGCATGCTACAATAGTGACATGCTCTGCACAATGTACCAATAGTGGCATGATTTTTATGGGAGTAACCAACCAATTTCTGATTGGAATTGAGTCTTAATCCACAAGGGTGAATTCGTGCCTAGTACTGAAAACCTGATCAGAATCTCATGGCTAGGGAGATTATAGACCCTAGGGAGGAACCTACTAGTGTTGTTCTGCTAAACAGCCATGTTATCCAACTATCCTCTAAATATTTATGCTCATGTCCATGCTCATGTCCATAGATTTGCGCTGCTCTCAACCTTGGTCAGAGAAACTTCTTTTTGCGTGGGGTCAGGGATTGATGTGCTGAGAATAAGTGACTATGAATACTCAACCCTGAACCTGACATCATATCAACCCTTTTTCCCTGAGGCTCAGGGAACTCCTTTGAAGAGGAGGCAGAAATAATGTAAGAGCTGAAGGATAGGGAGGAATGGTGTGAAATGTGGTTTTCTGGACGTGACATGGTCATTGCATTCACAAATTCACAACAGCTATGGTTACTTGCACAAGATCAAGCCAGTCAAAATTCCAGCATGAATGGGAAGGGCCCATGAGGCCCCCTCTCTAGCTGAGAAGCAGGTGATGGCTGCTAGGGAAGGGAGAGTTATTTTTTTCTATGGGTGTTAGAATAGCAAAAAGCTCCATTATATTAACTGGTCCAAAAAAAAAAAAAAAAGTCTGTCTGTTGGAAGACCCAGCATTCCAGTTTCACTGGTCAGTCACCGGGTCATAGGCCCATCCATCCCTAGGAAGCCAGTTCACCTTAAGTCATGCTAAATAGATGGGTGGACTATCTAGTGTGTTAATGGAATAATGAACTTTCCCTGCCTGGAATCCCACCCAGTGCTCTGGACCTGACATAGGCATGTAGCTGTCTAAGTCTGCAGGAAGAAAAGTGTAATCTTTCTCCATTTCTTCTTCATATCCCTTTTCTAAGCAAGCTTTCCCTAATGCTTTGGGCTGTATAAGCATCTTATATTAATTTACTTTTTTTCTAAAGCTTCCTTCTTCTCACCGTGTGGTGGTCACTCTGCCCCCTGTCTGAGGTCAGCCTCCATGCAGTCCTGACCACTACATGGTCTAATAGCTTTTTTCCTTCTCCCCTCCATTTTCCTTTTCAAGGCAGCTTCTGAGATTTCCAGCTTGCCTGCCCTCAGTATTTTTCTTTAAATTTGAATAAAATTGTCCTAAAGCTTCAGTTTGAGTCAATTCTTAAATTATTTTATTATTTATTTACTTATTTATTTAATTTTTGGTCTTTTTGGGACAGGGTCTCCTGTATTTCCAGATGGCCTGGAACTTGCTAACTTCCTACCTAGACCAAACTGGCCTTGAACTCAGAGATCTGCCTGCCTCTGCCTCCTGAGTGTTGGGATTAAAGTCATGTGCCACCACACCTGGATTTAATTCTTTTATTAATGAGGGTAAGAACTGTCTAGGGGATGCTCTTTCTCCCCTGTATCATGAGGTTGTAGCCACTAGTAGATTTCCAATGCTTCAGTGGATGGTCCCACACTCATGCACATATGAGCAGGATATAGGCTCAGTGGGCTATTGAGAAGATGAAGAGGTGGAGGACCACTGAAATTAGGAGAGGAATGTGTTTGAGAGAGACCAGGATTGGGGAGTTTAACCCATTCTCTCTCAGTAAAGCCTTCATGCTTCCTAGAACAACCTCCTCTGACCCCTGAGGACCTGTCACTAGATGTCCAGAGAAAACCAACTTCCTGAAGAGCTCATGGGATTGCTTCAGGCAGACAGAATTACTGCCTAGCCTAGCCAGCATGCCCCCCCTTCGTGCACCTAGGACACCACAGCTAAGGGCTTGGCACAGAGTGATAAAGCCCACACTCAGCACATTTCCACTGCAAGGAAATGGCTTCTGACCACTCCGTGATGCAGTTCTAACTACATATGCTGCTCTGTCAGTTAATCTGCTGAAGTGGGTCTCCCAGAGCCATTTTTGGATGACACAGAGAAAGAGCAAACATTCAAAATACCGAGCTTTACAAACAGCAACCTAAGGTATTTTACTGAGTGAAAAGCACATGAATTTTATAGGGCAAATATCCTAGGGCTAGGACCCCCATGCTGTGACCACTAGCATCTTGATGCAAGTCCCTTTAGGCCACGCATAATCCATATAGTGAGGCTTAAACATTGTCAAACACCCCAAAGGGACCAGAATGTTCTCACGAGTTCCGGTGGTGTTCCGTTTGGCTTTTCTTTTTCTTTTTTTTTTTAGTTCTATTTTTTTTTTTTTTTTTTTTTTTATGTGTATGAGTGTACTGTGCATTAGGTTGGTGCATCCAGTGTTGTGCCATGCGCGTGGAGGTCAGAAGAAGGCGTCGGATTCCTGAACTGGAGTTAAGAACGGTTCTTAGCTGCCATGTGGTGCTGGGGAGTCAAACCCAGATCCTATGCAAGAGCAGTCAGTGCTCTTAACCACTCGACCATCTCTCCAGCCCCTCGTTTGGCTTTCTTATGCATTCCAATAACTTTCCAAAGATCAACTTTGAAATGAAGACACAGAGGCAAACTTTTAGGCAGAGGGGCTGACTGGACATCTCCCCAGGATCCCACTCTGCAACTGCTACAGAAACCCTTCTCAATCAGCCAGCCCAGGAGGTCTTGATGTACTAGGCTGGAGCGCCTCCTTCTGGCCATAGCATGGAAGGACACTTGGCTCTTTCAGTCCAGAGTCACTAGATTCTCTAAATCTTCACTATTTCACTCATTTGCATATGTGGGAATGAACTTCTTCAAAATATTATTTAAAAAAAAACACACACAATTGCCACTTTAATAATATTGTTCAGGCCAGGTGTGGTGGTGCATGCCTTTAATCCTAGCACTTGGGAGGGCAGAGGAAGGTGGATCTCTGTAAGTTCAAGGCCAGCCTGGTCTACAGAGGGAGTTCCAGGGACAGCTGGGAGCTAAGGAAAAAAACAACAAAGAATAATAATAATAAATAATAATATTGGTCAGGTTCTATTTTAAAAGAGGAAATAAGAGCTAGCTATCAACCCACCAGCAAAGACAACTACTTTGAACATCATTTGGAATGTGTCATTTTTATGTAGTGGCATGTCGTGTGATAGTCATTTTCCATTTACTTCCAGTTTTTTTAATTTTTATTTTTTTCCTCTTTTATTGTTATTTTTTAAGGGATTCTACAATATAATAAGACATTGTTTATATCAGAACCAGTTGATCATTGAGAAAAAATACTCACATACAATCAGGACGTAATTGGTGCATTTTTTTTTGAGTGAGCCAAATTATTAAGCCATAAGCAATGAATGTAAGTAACATTCATGTAAAACAAATTTGCAAGTATCTATGTCCATATTTTGAACAACCCAAGGTTCCATAGTCCAGTTGGAGAAGCTTGTATGCACAGGCATGTGTGATCAATAGGAGTCCAGTCTATATTGCTGTAGTCTCATGATTCACCCCAATCTTCTCCACAGCCCTTACATTTCTACCATGCCTCTCTTCTGCAATTTGTTCCTAGGCTTTGGGAAAGTGAGCACAAGTGGGTGAAGTAGTAAAACAGTCTTATTTCTTTGGAATGTCATTTTGGACTCTAGGACTGTTCAGGTTGTTTCCTTCATGGGTTTGACAGCTTATCCAGTGATACCTTTTCAGTCATAATAACAAAGCACAAGCAATTATATGTACAGGCATTTAAGCAGTACTAATTATTATGGCAAGCTAAGCTGTGAGCATAGACACAGATGCTTGGATGGTATGCTAATCCACAAACTGTGGTTTTCTATAAAGGGTGACAAGTTTCTTATTGTGGCTTATAACATCCAACCACTAGAGGACATAAGCTTTGTGGCATCCACTGTGAGTTATTCTCCAAGGAGAGAGATAATAGCCAATTAGATTTGGGATTTGGGATATATATATTATAGATATATATATATATATATAAATATATATGGCTGCCACTGTTGCACACAATATCTCCAGGCAGTTGAGGTGTAGCTGATACTGAACGAAGGAGTCTTGCTTGTCTAGTAGACCAATATTTTGCTGTATGCTTTAGTAGCCTTTGGTAACGCTCTCTGGCATTTCAGAGGCCAGTTGTACATTAGCAAGTGACTATCCCCTCATACATTTTTCATGATCACACCAGTGTCTTCGATCGACAGGGACTTACTGCCTTTCTCCTTGGCATATATCCCACTTAAGGGAAAAGGCCTTTAATAATGTGGGAGTGCTTGATCCCCTAGCCAACTCTCCTAGGCAGAATAATTCATTGCTGATGTCAGAGCTTCCTGTACTATATATTTTGGTTAATTACACTAGCTTATAAAGACTTTACTATTGAATTGGCTCTAGATAGAGAATATCCTTTCACAGTTTCTATGCCTATCAGTCAATTAAAAAAGGGTAGTTTTACCTGTTTTATAAGAATTACCACTATTACAGTTGGCTGTAATTTACAGTTATGGAATGATTTCAGTACCATCAGGTTTTTCTTTTTCCTATAAAGCGGGAGAGGTAGGAAGGTTTTCATCAGCATCTGAAGGTAAACTTCATTAGGGCCCTTATAAACAGTTAACCCCAACAGAATTCAGAGAGATGCTCAGTGTCTGTGACTCAGGCAATCTGAGGTTCCTCTTTCTTTAATGTTCAGATGGGTCAGCATACTCCTGGCATTTTCGCACTCCATCCTGCACAGCCGAATTGTTACATTTTCAGGCATTTAGATTGGTGTTTAACCGTGGGACATACAAATCTCCTCCCATTGTTAGCTTCGAGATCTCAATATTGAAAATTTATCAATAGGATTGGAACACAGAGTTTTCCATTTGTATCCCAGAAGGGATACTACCCCACCTCCCACCTCCCTCTTTTCGTTTTTTAAATTTTATGTTTTGACCTATAGATAGGCCTAAGTTGTATCACATACCCATAAACAGGGGCAAGGCATAAGTTTTCATTAAATTTACCCAAACTGTTTTTCATTGACTGTATGCTACTTATTTGGAAGTAAATTTAAACTTAATTTCTTAAATGTCCACAGGTAAAAGAAGTGTTACAATGTATGTGCTATGATTCAGAAAAATATAGAGACCATTTGTGTACCTAACCACAACGTTTCTGTTGGCAGTTTAATACAATTATAAATAAACAATTAACATTTTATATTTTATATTCCCAATTACTTTAAATGTATTACCATTTTCAAAAACTGAACCTACAACCAAATTTAAACTAATCTAACCTAAACACTTGCTTTAGCTAACTGAAATGCTTAAAAATTTTCAATAATCCATTTAACTTACATTTTTATTTTTATTATTATTTTTAATTTATTTCCATATGTGTGTGAATGTATGTGTCTGCATGCAAGTCTGTGCACCTGTGACAGCAATGCCGCGGAGGTCAGAGGAGGGTGTCGGACTCCCCTGGAACTGGAGTTCTCCTGTCATTGGAGCTTCAGACGGCTCTCTGCCGCCATGTGGGTGCTGGGGATCGAACCCCGGGTCCTCTGCAAGAGCAGTCGGCGCTCTTACGCCTAGGCCATCTCTCCAGCCCTATTTTGTATTTCTGTATAAATCTCTATTGAAATACCTCTCTATATAAATATATGTTATTTTTAAGTATACCCTTTTAAACTGCAATCTTACAGAGTGGATTTTAATGACTATCTTCCTCCAAGCTCTTGGCTTCTTCAGGCCTGGCATGAAAACCTGCTTTAAAAGACTTTTCAGTATCTAGCTCTTTTTTTGAGTACAAGACATCCTTCATATAAAACCAATTTTCAAGCAGTTGTGCCAAACCCACACAGCCCAAGGTCCCACCATCCAGGCAGGGGGGCTTGAAGTTCAATCAAGTTGATCAAATAAGTGTCCAGACTGTATTGCTGTAGTTTTACCGTTCACCCAATTGCAGCCCTATATTCTATCACTCCGCCTCTCTCCGCAGATTGTTCCTTAGGCTTAGAAAAGGGGCACAGGTGGACGAGAAGCAGAACAGTCTAGTTTGCTGGAGATGTCGTTTTGGACTCTGATCAGTTCTGGCTGTTTCCTTTCATGGGCTGACTGTTCGTCCAGGAATAACCTTTCAATCCTACTAATGAAAGTGATTAGATATATAGGTATTTAAACATTGCTAATTACTATGGTAGGTTATTGGTATAGACACAGATGTTTGATGGTGCGTTAATCCATGGAATTATTCTTTTTTCTGTGAAAAGATGACAAGGTTCTTACATGTGGCATAAAACTAGCCTAATCAATAGAGGATATAAGCTTGTGGCACATCCCATGAGTTATTCTCCAAGGAGAGAGCTAATAGCAAATAGATTTGGGATAAACAGACATATGCTGGCCACTGCCTGCACAAGTTATTACTCCAGCAGGTGAAGTGTAGCTGGTTGCTGATGGAGGAGTCTTGGCTTGACTCAAGAGACCAAAATTTGCTTTATTGGTTCAGTGGCCTTTGGTAACCCGCTGGGTATTCCAGAGACTCAACTGACACTTGCGAGTGCATTCTCAATACAATCTTCCCATGCTTACATCAGGTCTTTGACAGCAGGGACTTACCACTCTCTTCTTGCAGGTATCCCATTTACAAGCAAGAAGCCTTTTACTTTTTTTGGGGGGGGGCTTGGATCCCCTGGCCAACATCTCCTTGGCAGAGATAATTCAATTGCTGCTATCAGTGCTCTCTTTTATAGTATATATTTCTATATGCACTACTTAAGACGACTTTAGTATTATATTTGGTTCTGAATAGAGAATAATATCTTTTTACAGTTTCCTATGTCTATTAGTCAATTAAAGAAAGCAGTTTTATGAGTTTTTATGTAGAGATTACCTCTATAACAGTCAGCTCTAATTTACCAGTTAGAGAGATGACTTTATTACCACCATGTTTTTCTTTGTTCTATGAAAAAGAGTAAGGAGGTCTCTCATATTAAAACGTCGCGGCACCTAGAAGGTAACGATTCATTAGGAAAAGAAATAAAAAACATCACTGAATACAGTTGTTACACTATGACCCTCAGAGATGTTTGTGCCTGTAGGCATCTGAGGCCTTTCTTCCTTTTAGTGTGAAAATGGGCCAACTTCTCTGCTGGTATGTTCTTGGTACAATGACAATACACGATGGAAGGCTGTATCGTTTTTTTTTTCTTTCTCAGCATGAGTTGGTGAGTTGACCTGTGGGAACAGACAAATCTTTTTCCCATAGTTGTTTTAAGATTTAAATTGAAAGTTTTTGATCAAAAGGTTTAATATGTAAATGTACCCCTCTTTTTTAAATTTTAGGTTTTTTATTTTTTGACCCATGGAGTCTCAAAAGAGCAATTGTAGTACAGTCAACCTATAGGGAGGGATCAAGGTGTAAATTTTCCATTAAATTTTATCCAGCTTTTTTGTTTTTTTAATTTGATTTATTTCTGTATGTGTATGAAATGTAACATGTCTGCATGCAAGTTGTGCACCCATGTCGTGCAACGCTGTGTGCAGGATCAGAAGAGGCTCGGCAGATCCCTGGAGCTGGTAGTTTCCTGGAATTGAGCTTCAGGAGGTTCTCTGCCGCCATGTGGGGTGCGGGATCGAACCCGGGTCCTCTGAAAGAGCAGTCGGTGCTTCTATAACCGCTAGGGCCATCTCTCCAGCCCTATCGTTTTTTTGTTTTTTTGTATGTTCTTAATTTAACAAACTTATAATTCTCTTAAGTTAAATAGATCTACAGGGTAAAAGAGGAATGTTACAGAGATGATAACATGCATAACCAAAAAAATTATTAGAGAATAATTTGCCAGTGTAATCCCAAAGTTATTGTTATATAAATTTAAGAAAATACATGTAATTTTAAATTAAATATACATTAATAGAATATAGACCCATATCCCTCTACCNTGTCAGAGCTTTCCTGTACTAATATATTTTGCTTAATTACACAGCTTATAAAGACTTTACTATTGAATTAGGCTCTAGATAGAGAATTATCCTTTCACAGTTCCTATGCCTATCAGTCAATTAAAAAAGGGTAGTTATACCTGTTTTATAAGAAATTACCACTATTACAGTTGGCTGTAATTTACAGTTAGGGAATGACTTCAGTACCATCAGGTTTTTCTTTTTCCTATAAAGGGGAGAGGTAGGAAGGTTTCTCAGCATCTGGAAGGTAAACTTCATTAGGGCCCATTATAAACAGTTAACCCCAACAGAATTCAGAGAGATGCTCAGTGTCTGTGACTCAGGCAATCTGAGGTTCCTCTTTCTTTAATGTTCAGATGGGTCAGCATATCTCCTGGCATTTTGCACTCCATCCTGCACAGCCGAAAGTTGTACATTTTCAGGCATTTAGATTGGTGTTTTAACCTGTGGGAACATACAAATCTCCTCCCATTGTTAGCTTCGAGATCTCAATATTGAAAATTTATCAATAGGATTGGAACACAGAGTTTTCCATTTGTATCCCAGAAGGGATACTACCCCACCTCCCACCTCCCTCTTTTCGTTTTTTAAATTTTTATGTTTTGACCTATAGATAGGCCTAAGTTGTATTACACATACCCATAAACAGGAGTCAAGGCATAAGTTTTCATTAAATTTACCCAAACTGTTTTTCATTGACTGTATGCTACTTATTTGGGAAGTAAATTTAAACTTAATTTCTTTAAATTGTCCTACAGGTAAAAGAAAGTGTTACAATGTGATGTTCTATGATTCAGAAAAATATAGAGACCATTTGTGTACCTTAACCACAACGTTTCTGTTGGCAGTTCAATACAAATTATAAATAAAACAATTAACATTTTATATTCCCAATTACTTTAAATGTATTACCATTTTCACTGAAACCTACAACCAAATTTAACTAATCTAACCAATATACACTTTGCTTTTTAAAGCTATATGACTGGACTATGACTTCAGAGAAATCAAGTCCATTAACTTACATGGTTTATTTTTATTATTATTTTTAATTTATTTCCATATGTGTATGAATGTATTGTCTGCATGCAAGTCTGTGCACCTGTGACATGCAATGCCGCGGAGGTCAGAGGAGGGTGTCGGACTCCCCTGGAACTGGAGTTCTCCTGTCATTGGAGCTTCAGACGGCTCTCTGCCGCCATGTGGGTGCTGGGGATCGAACCCGGGTCCTCTGCAAGAGCAGTCGGCGCTCTAAACCGCTAGGCCATCTCTCCAGCCCTATTTTGTATTTCTGTATAAATCTCTATTGAAATACCTCTCTATATAAATATATGTTATTTTTAAGTATACCCTTTTAAACTACAAATCTTACAGAGTGGATTTTAATGACTATCTTCCTCCAAGCTCTTGGCCTTCTTCAGGCCTGGCATGAAAACCTGCTTTAAAGACTTTTCAGTATCTAGCTCCTTTTTTTTGAGTACAAGCATCCTTCATATAAAACCAATTTTCAAGCAGTTGTGCCCAAACCCACACAGCCCAAGGTTCCCACCATCCAGCTGGAGGGGCTTGAATGTTCAATCAAGTTGATCAAATAAGTGTCCATACTGTATTGCTGTGGTTTTACCGTTCACCCCAATTGCAGCCCTTATATTCTATCACTCCCCCTCTTCCGCAGATTGTTCCTTAGGCTTAGAAAAGGGGCACAGGTGGACGAGAAGCAGAACAGTCTAGTTTGTCTGGAGATGTCGTTTTGGACTCTGATCAGTTCTGGCTGTTTCCTTTCATGGGCTGACTGTTCGTCCAGGAATAACCTTTCAATCCTACTAATGAAAGTGATTAGATATATAGGTATTTAAACATTGCTAATTACTATGGTAGGTTACTTTGGTATAGACACAGATGTTTGGATGGTGCGTTAATCCATGGATTACTTTTTTCCTGTGAAAGATGACAAGGTCTTACTGTGGCATATAACATCTCCTAATCACTAGAGGATATAAGCTTGTGGCAACATCCATGAGTTATTCCTCCAAGGAGAGAGCTAATAGCCAAATAGATTTGGGATATACAGACATATGGCTGCCACTGCTGCACAGTATCTCCAAGCAGGTGA
>VZQC01000005.1:5140580-5229619 GCA_009823505.1 Rhizomys pruinosus | reverse complement strand
TTTTTAGTTTGGGGAAATTTTCATCTATTATTCTGTTGAAGATCTGATCAATACTATTCTCTTGAGATTCTTCTCCTTCCTCTATTCCTATGATGCAGAGGTTTGATCTTTTCATAGTGTCCCATATTTCCTGGTTGTTCCACTTTTGTGTATTTTTAATTTTTTCATAATCTTTATTTGAGCTTTTTAGTTGCTCTGTGTTATCTTCCAGATCTGATATTCTTTGTTTTGTTTCTTCCATTCTATTTCTGAGGCTTTTTCCTTTGCTTTCTTCTTGATTGGATGAATGTTCTATTTCCTTTTTCATTTCATCCTGTGATTTCTTTAATATAGTCATTTCCTTTTTGAGTTTCTCAATCTCTTCTTGGTGCTTCTTACTTCATTGGTTGGCTTCCTTTTTCAGTGTTTCTACTTCCTTAAGGTGTTTGTTTTTTTTTCTGTCTAGTTCTTTCTGGAGTTTGTCAATCCCTTCCTTTAGTTCTTTTCGAAGTTTGTCATTGTATTACTCTAGATCCTTTTTGAGTTTTTCATTCTCTCTCTTTAGTTCTCTGAATTATTCTTCATTTTCTTTAATTTCTCTGCATAGGTGTGCAATTATTCCTCTAAGGTCTGTTTCTGGGGTCACCTCCAGGGGGATCCCATTGTAGCTATCTCCTACAGGGTTGGTAGAGCTTGGTGTGGAATTATCCTGCACCTTTCCCTTGGTGTGGAATTATCCTGCACCTTTCCCTTGGTGTGGAATTATCCTGCACCTTTCCCTTGGTGTGGAATTATCCTGCACCTTTCCCTTGGTGTGGAATTATCCCACCTTTCCCTTTGTCATGTCCCTGGCATGTGGGTTTCCCTTTTGTGATTCAAATCACAAATGCCTTTTCCGTGTGTTGAAGGCTGAAGGTTTGTTTTGTTTTGCTTGCCTCCTTCCAATGCTTTTTTCCCCCCTTTCCCCCCACCCTCCTTGTTTATGGAGTGTTGACTTGTCTAGGTTTCAGGCTTTCACTTTTGTTTATACATTGGATATTGGAAATCTAAGTCACTCTTCCTTTTCTGTTCTGAGGGTTCTCATAAAAATATTCACTGGATACTCTCTCCTTAATTCCAGTTGTTGGGGATTGGTGCGGTACCTGTCTGGAGCAGCGCTGGCCTGATCCAGGTGATCCTTGCAGGTCCAGAACCTGAGCTCCCAACACACGACCTCACTATGGCACCCAAGCCAGACCCAAATCCAGAACTGCTTCTGGCTGCAAGGGGGTAGGGCGACCTGCTCGGGCAGCCACACCCTACAAGGGCTTAGGGCTCAGATATAGGCCCACCAGCCACCAGCCCCTTTGCCACAAACCAGAAAATCAATTGTCCATCACCCCGAGAGTCAATCTGTTCTAAGTTTTTATTTGCCTGGAGCAGTGCCAGGCTGCTCCAGGTGATCCTAGCAGGTCCAGAACCTGAGCCCCCAACACACGACCTCACTATGGCACCGGAGCCAGATCCAATCCCAGAGCTGCTTCCCTTACTTCCAGTTTTATACTCTGGCTCTGGACCCATTAAACTGGCTTCCAGTTAGATTTGGCCAATGGGAAGCCCTGGCAAGTTTGGAGAGTGGAAAGAAGGGGCAAGCTGGGAATTTCCCCAACCTGTCTGCCTGTAGGAAGAATTTTCCAGGAGCCATGATTCTGATCCCACTAAATCCACAGTTTCCAGGCTGTGGGACCACCTTCTGCAGCCCTAGGGGAAACGCAGCAAGCTTCCTGATATTGCTCATCCCTGGTCCCTTCATCCTGATGATGGCATCTCTGCTCTTTATCACCTGTGAAGTAGGTCTCACAGTTCCATTGTTTGAAATGCCTACTGTGGTTTATTTTCCTGATTGCATTTGGACTGATGTATATAGTCATTCAAATCAATTATTCTATAGTTTGTCTTATATAGTTCTTTACAAATTCTTTTTATTAGTTTTTTTTTTTTAATTTTCTTTGAGACTGGGTTTCATGTAGCCTAGGTTGGCCAAGGATGACCTTGAACTTCCGACTCTGCACCTCCAGAATGCTAGGATTATAGGCATGTACCCCACACTGGGCTTTATGTGGTGCTGGGGATTGACCTAAAGTCTTTTTATGCTTGCTAAGCAGGCACTCTACCAGCTGAGCTACAGCTGCAGCCCACAAATTCCTTTATATTTTATAACATCATACTTTGATTCATATCATTCAAGCTTCCATATTTGCTAAACATATAACACTGGTATGTTAATTTTTGTTAATACATTTTAACCACACTTTACTGTACCTGCACAAGCAGGCTTCCTGCAAGAAACTGAAGAAGGAATAATACATTCTATAATTCTTGGCGCATAATGCCAAAAGTCTCCAGCAAGAAATAGTCCCACCAGCCAGCATGGAAAGCTTCTCTTGCTCTGCCCTCCACATCTCTGATTATACTGTTGATCTTATAACTGAAAGAAAAGCATCTTGTAAGTGCTGTTTAATTTAGGTGTGTTTTGTCTTCATTGTTGGTGAGGCGGAACACTTTTCAGGTGTTTGTTTATGCATGTTTCCTCTTGGTGAACTATCGTATCTTCCTACAGAATCCTTGGTCATTTTCTTCTTAGAGGTTGAGGTATCAGTCAGGGTCTTAGATACAACAGATGCTGGCTCTGCATATGTTAAAGAGAAGGAAACTATTAAAGACCTATCATGAGACTCCAAAATGAGTGGGAAAGCTGAAATCAGGCTCAAAAACTAGGCAGAACCAATAGAACCTGGCAAATGAAATACAGCTGAGGTCCCACCCTAATAAGATGTCACTTTGATTGCATTTGTGTCCCTTCCATCAGCCAAATGAATGCTAAACTCTCCTTATAATCATTTCCCATAGGAACTGCATTAATTCCTTCCCTCATCAGGAAGTGGAGTCTATTTCTCCACTTCTTTGAAGGTGCACTGATATTTTGACCTGTGGGGAATACAGTAAGCAGGACTGACACTGCATAATTTCTAAAGCCTATGGATTTGAACTGGATAAGTGTCCCCAAAAGCCCCAGGAGTTAAAGGTTTGATCATTAGCCTGTGGTATAACTGGGAGGTGGCAGACCCTGTAAGAAGTGAAGCCTGGTAGAACATGGCCTTGAAGGAGATACTGGACCTCAGCCCTTCCCTCTCTGTTTCCTGGCTAACATGAGGTGAGCAGCTTCCTGAGTCACATGCTCCTGCCAGGATGTGCTGTCTCACCCCAGACCCAAGGCAACTGGGGTCAAGTTATCAAAAACTGAATCCTCTGAACCCTCCTTTGTGTCTGTTATTTATCTCAGATATTTTGCTGCAGAGATAGAAAGATAACACAGCTCCTTAGAATCCAACTGCTCCACCCTGTAAGAAAGCACAAGATGGCCTAGAGAGGCCAAGAGTCCCACACAATATCCAGATATTCCCAAACTGCTTCCAATTTTAAACTACAGACATAGGCATAGGAAATGACTTCCTCAATCAGACAGCAGCTGTGCAAGAAATAAAATCAACAATTGACAAATGAGACCTTGTTAAACTCAAAAGCTTCTGTACATCAAAAGAAACAATCAAGGAAGTGAAGAGAAATCCCACAGAGTGGGAAGAAACCTTCACCACAGATACATCTGACAAAGTATTGATTTCCAGAATATATAAACTGCACAAACACAAAGAAGAAAGAAAACAGATGACCCACTCAAAAGATGGAGCAAAGAGCTGAACAGAGACTTCACAAGTGAGGAATTAGAGATGTCTATGAAACATCTTAAAAAGTGTTCAATGTTGCTAATAATTAAGGACATGCAAATGAAAACCACTTTAAGCTATCATCTCACTCCAATAAGACCGGCTAGTGTAAAGAAAACAAATGATACCAAGTTCTGGAGAGGTTGTGGGGAAAGGGGAACACTCATCCACTGCTGGTAGGAATGTAAATTGGTACAGCCACTATGGAAAGCAGTGTGGAGAACCCTTGGAAGACTTGGAATGAACTTGCCACCTGACCCAGCCATACCACTCCTAGGCATGTACCCTCAAGACTCACCTTACCGCAGAGATACATGCACAGCCATGTTTATTGCATCTTTCTTCATAATGGGAAGGAGCTGGAACCAACCCAAGTGCCCCTCAACTGACGAGTGGATAGAGAAAATGTGGTACATCTATACAATGGAGCTCTATGTAGCAGTAAAGAAAGATGACATCATGAACTTTGTGGGTATATAGTTGGAGCTAGAAGATATCATTCTGAGTGAAGTAACACAGTCCCAGGAAAACAAATGACGAATGGTATCTCTCATCTGTGGATGCTAGCACCAATTACCTAATTGTATGGCAAACTGAGCAATGTCAATGTTATCTGAAAACAACTGTGCTCTTATATTGTAGAATCCCTTAAAAAACAAACAAATGAACAAACAAACAAGGATATAGAGTCTTTTGGGTCAATGCTCAGGAGTAGAATATCTATGTCATATGCCAGATCTATTTCTAGCTTTTTGAAGACTCTCCACATTAAGTTATAATTTGTATCCCTATCAACAGTGAATAAAAGTTTCTCTTTCTCCACATCCTCATCAGTATTTTTTGACATTTGTTTTCTTGATGATAGATAGATAGCTATTCTGACTGGTAAATGGAATATCAAAGTAGTTTTAATTTGCATTTCTCTAGTGGCTAATGATATTTAATACCTTTTAAAGTGTGTATTTCTTCTCTTTAGAACTCTGTGTTAGATCTTTAGCCTATGTTTTGGCTGGATTGGTTTTTAAGAATATTGTATTATTTTTATTTTTATGTGTATGAGTGTAGTGCCTGCATGTATGAAAGTGCACCCTGTTGTACAGTGCCCGAGGAAGTCAGAGGAGGGCACTGGATCCCCTGGAACTGGAGTTACAGATGGTTGTTAGCCATCTTGTGGGTGCTGAGAATTGAATCCAGGTCCTTTGCAAGAGCAGCACTTAACCACTGAACCATCTTTCTAGCCCTGGACTATTTGTGTGTGTGTGTGTGTGTTTTGTTTTTTGAGTCTTTTCTGTGTTCTATATATGAATCCTTCGTTAGATGTATAGCTGGTAAAGATTTTCTCCCACTCTGCAAAAACAGTTCCCTTTGGTATACAGAAGCTTATTTTATGAGGTCATATTAATCTATTATTGCCCTTATTTCCTGAGTGAACAGAGACAAAGGCAAATATTTATGGTATTTATGAAGTAGAAACCATGCACACTGAAGCTGGAAAAATGTAAGGAAGTTTTGTTATGGCCGGCAGGGCTGTCCTCTAGTCTCCAAGCTTGAAGAGTAGAAGAAGCAGCGAGACCTTAGAGCTTAGGGATATCTATCTATCTATCTATCTATCTATCTATCTATCTATCTATCTATCTATCTATCTATATTTGCTTTTACAAGGGCAATGTTTAACCAGTCTTAAACAAGAATTTTACAGAGCAGAAGTATTTGATTAACATCAAGCATTTTACACAATGCAGAAATATGCAGTTAGCTAATCTCACCACGATTTAAGGCTTTTTTGCTTGAGAGGAGGTCCTGATGCACTCCTGCATCCTGTGGCTTGGGGTGGCCGAAAACCTAGGAGTTTCTCCAAACCAGTTGGTTGGTGGCCCCCGCCTTCAGTCCTAGCAACTGCAAATGTTTATGCTAAGGTCAGAAGCAAAATGGATTTCTGAATGAAATGGAGTTAATCTAGCCCACTTTATGGTCTGGCCCATCTCAGTAGACAGATGTGCAGCTAATCTTTTATCTTCTCACTGAAGCTTTAGTGCAACAGCTTGAAACCATTTCTCTAGGTGAACAGCCCCATTGCCAGTGGAGACCAAATAGTTCTCTTCCTTTTCAATGATTGCTTCCAATAGCAAGACAATGACATAAGGTTATTGGTGCTTTTAGAAGTCCTTATGAGGGGGTTGGAGAGATGGCCTAGCGGTTGAGAGCTCCAACTGCTCTTGCAGAGGACCTGGGTTTGATCCTCAGCACCCGCATGGTGGCTGAGAACCGTCTTTAACTCCAGTTCCAGGGGAATCCGATGCCCTCTTTTGACCTCCGCGGCATTGCCTGACACGGGTGCATAAACCTACATGCAGACAGTAACTCATACACATAAAAAAAAAAAGGAAGTCCTTATGATTATTCCTGACCTCCAGCTTCTCTTAAATATTTTCACTGAGGTCCTTTTCCCAGATTAAGAGGCGGCTGGACATGAGAGAGACAGAAGGTTGCCACCAGGCCCTTTTGCCCTGCTTCTGAGGTCTTCACCAGAGCAGGCAAATGGGCATCTCATTTTCCAGATGACATCAGATGAACTTCCAAAAGAAAATGGCTTAAAGATTGTTAGCCAACACCATTTGTTAAGTTGATATTGAGAATCTTCCACTGCTTATCCAGAATCCATCCTTTGAAGTAAGTATAAGACATGTGGATGGGCATTGCATGGAACATCCAGAGCCATAAAAAAGACTTCAGAATGGTCATAAGAGCATTCTCTTTTTCCAGCATGCCAAAACACTTGTACAAATGGGTCTTCTGCTATTCTGTAGCTCAGCAGAGGGAAGAAATCCTCCTAGCAATGACAAGCATGCAATGAGTCATCTGTTCAGAGTATTGTCATTAGCAATTACCCATGTGGTTCAATAGCAATATAATTGAGTTTACCAAGTACTCAGTGTCTACAGATGGGCACTCTTTGTGGACAGGCCCCAGCTTGGGCATGTGTGGGCTAACATGTCAGCCAGCATGCTTCAGAGTCAAGAGTAAAGATCCCATGACCTCTCTGTTTATGCCCACCAGTTGGGATGACATGTGATAGTGTGGAGGTGTAGGATTGGCCACTGGCTGTTGATGTCATGCAATGTACAGGATGCCCATCCCAAACCTATATAAGCTGCTTGTTGTATAGAATAAGTGGGTTTGCACCCTCTGACATGGTTCCTGGGATGTTATTAGAGTAACCCTGCATGTGTGCCCTCTTTAGCCTGTTCAACTACAGGGCCAGCAGCCCCACAACCCGCAGTACTTTTGGTTTGGATCTATCTATCACCCTGCCCACCTGCTGAAGTAGGTTTTTCAAAGATCCTAGAAGTAAATACTGCTTTTTCAAGTCATCTTTGACATTTGTGAAGAATTAGGTAGGTCAAGCAACAATGGAAACAAACCTTGTGAAGTTTAATGTAAGCTTATCAGCTATTTGAAATTAAACTTGTTAAAGATAGCTGTTGGTATGTGAGGGCAGGTGGACTGATCCAATACTTCCTCATTCCAGTCGCAGGTATGTGGGGGCAGGTGGATTGACCTAATCATGAGTTGTAACCATGCTATTATCCAGTGAGGCTAGAAGTTACCCAAACCCTGCTAAAATTCCCCTAGACCCTGTATAAAAGGTTTTCGAGCCAAGTTGTTGGGGTTGGAGCTTTTTATCTCCTACCTCAGCATGCTGGTTTACTTTTTGCTGAAATAAAGTCTTGGTTTTCCATCCTTTGGTGTGTCTGGTGTGGATTCTCAGACCCTAACAAAAGGACAGTAAAACATGCCATCTGATTTTCTCCTTGGAAGACTAAAGCTTACCTCTTATAGGTAAGTTAATTCATGTAAAAATATTGATTTTTATGTAATTTATCTTTTTTCCTTATTTCTTATTGGAAGGACAATAATTTAAGTTATTCCAGTAATCAGCTTTGTAACTGTAAAAGAAAGTTCCCAGAAAAATCCTGCATCTTGGACTGAACTTCCTGCAAGACTGACCAACTTCAGTGACTGACTGTGGAGAGTTTGGAGTGTGGCAGATTCAGAGCCTATTTACATTTTATCTTTGATCCTGTTTTTTTTTTTTTTTTTTGTCTTTTGGAGACAGGGTCTCCCTGTAGCGCCAGCTGGCCTGGAACTCACTCTGTAGACCAGACTGGCCTTGAACTCACAAAGATCCACCTGCCTCTGCCTCCTGAGTGTTAGGATTAAAGATATGTGACGCCACGCCCCATGGGTCCTGTTTTTAAATAGCCACTCTTCCCACCTCTGTATCTGACCTAACATCCTGTAACTAACAGGTAAAAAAAAAAAACACAAACAAACAAAAAAACTTTTGAAATGTGTTAACTTAGCAGATCACTGATCTCATCAATCAAAAAGTTAAGAATGTCATCAGATAGCATCTGAGACCTATAGTAGAAACCACCCTGCTTTGCTATGACCTGCCTACTGAATTTATCCAGCAACGTATGTGAAAAGTGTCTTGATTTGTGAATTTTCTTTGTTCTGTTACTATAAAACCATAATGCAGCTGTTACCATGCTGGAACATGGAATTGGGGTTAATCTGAATCTATGTTCCTGGGTCATGGTCACTCATATTTGGCTCCAGAATAAACTATTTCTTAACCCCTTTGAGGTGAGAGTTATGCTTTTGTGCTGACATAACACTGATATGGTAAATAAATTGTATTGAGTGGGGCATGGTGGTGCGAGCCTTTAATCCCAGCACTCGGGAGGCAGAGGCAGGTGGATCTCTGTGAGTTCGAGGCCAACCTAGTCTACAGAGTGAGTTCTGGGACAGCTGGGGCTACAGGGAGACCCTGTTTCAAAAAGGCCAAATAAATAAATAAATAAATAAATAAATAAATAGTATTGGTAGGTTACAAATACTACTGTGAGTTTGTTTATATAATATCTTGAATGAATTTTTAGAAGTACATAGTTGTACATCCCAATTCGTGCAGAGATTAAATAACATAATAATTAAAATCTACATAGATTCTGATTAATCACATGTTGAATGCATTTAACTGCTGGTTTGTAGTTTAATTTTTTCAGTGTTATCGAGACCTAGCATATAGACTTTAAAAGATATGTGCTTACTAACAAATAAAATAACCAGAGAAGAGTGCTCTGAAATATTTTCTCAAATTGAGACAAAGACAGAAAGATTACAAAATACTGCATATTTTGCAAAATCACAATATTGGTATGAATGTATAGTTGTTTCAGAGACAAGATGTTTTCTTATTTTAGCCACTAGCAAATCCTGACATAGTTTGATAAGCTGTACTTGTACAGAATCTTCTTTAAACGAGTAAGACCTTGGGAAAATTGTGGCAAAGAGTGTTGACATTTTTATGAAATAGTTGAAAAGTTATCATCTGTTGTATTAATTTGGTGTCAAATGCATAGACACATGTGTGGTCAACTTTTTGTGTGTGTTTTTGTTTGTCTTGTTTTGTTTTGTTTTTGACACCAGATCTCCCTGTATTTCCAGCTGGTCTGAAACTTACATGTAGACCAGGACAGCTTAGATCTCACAGAAATCCACCTGCTTCTGCCTCCCAAGTGCTGGGATTCAATGGGATTAAGGGCATGCATCACCATGCCCAGCTGTGATCAAGGTTTTAATTTAAAATAATTTTCTAAAAATTTTTAAAATTTATTTTTATTTTTTAATTTTTTATGTGCATGAATGCACTGTCTGCATGTAGGTCTGTGCACCCATGTCACGCAAAGCCACGGAGGTCAGAAGAGGGTGTCATATTCCCCTGGAACTGTAGTTAAAGATGGTTCTAAACCGCCATGTGGGTGCTGGGAATCGAACCCGGGTCCTCTGCAAGAGCAGTTGGCACTCTTCACCACTAGGCCATCTCTCCAGCCCCTTAAAAATTATTTTTATCATGGCCTTATAACTAAATGAAAATTAGAGATTTTCTGTTGTAAAATATTTTCCAGTCTACTTTTATCTTTCAGAATATTTTTCCAAAAAGACCTTATTTTTATGTGTACGAGTTTTATCTGCATATATGTAAGTGTATTGCATTCATGCAGTGCCCATGGGGGCCAGAAGAAGGTGTTGGATCTCCTGGAACTGGAGTTAAAGATAGTTGTTAGCTGCTTTTTGGGTGCTGGGAAATGAACCTGGGTCCTGTGAAGGAGTAAATGCTGTTAAATGAAGCCGGGCGTGGTGGCGCATGCCTTTAATCCTAGCACTTGGGAGGCAGAGGCAGGCGGATCTTTGTGAGTTCAAAGCCAGCCTGGTCTACAGAGTGAGTTCCAGGCCAGCTGGGGCTATAGGGAGACCCTGTCTTGAAAAGACAAAAAAAAAAAAATATGCTGTTAAATGCTAAGAGATCTCCAGCCCCCAACATATTTCTTATAGTCAATAGTATAAAATGATCAGGTTTTCAATGAATAAATACATTTTTATTTCCTACCTGTTTAGACTAGAGAGTAGTACCAAAATTTCGTTATCTAATAATTTTCAAGTTAAAATAATTTATCTATACTTAATTTTTTTATTTTTATTTTTTTAAATATTTTTTATTTTATGTGTAGTCATATATTTTGTGCATCTATGTAAGTGTACCTGTGTCATGCAATGCCTGAATACCTGCAGAAGTCAGAAGAGGGCATTGGATCCCCTGGAACTGGCATTATGGATGATCGTTAGCCACTATGTGGGTGAGGCATTTGAACCTGGGTCCTTGCAAGAACAGTTAGTGCTCTTAGCCACTGAGCCATCTCTCCAGCCCCTAACTAGCTTTTTGTGCCAGTTATGTGCCATTTCAGAGATTAGTAAATGCTCTTTCTTACAAACACACACACACACACACACACACACACACACACACACACATGCACACACACACGTATTTAATTTATTTAAACAGTTTCTCACATCCCGGGCTGGCTTCAGTCTCCATGTGCTCTCCGTGCCTCCACTTGCTAAGTGCTTGGATTGCAGACATGCAGCACCATACCTGGTTTATGTGGTGCCTGGGATTGAACCTACAGTTTTATGCATGCTAGGAAAGCGCATTTCCAGACAAGATACATTCCCAGCATTTCCTATATTTTAAAAGCTGTTATATTAGTAAGAACTTGGTAAAAAATTAATGTAAAACCTAAGTAAAAATTATGTTGATCTATGTCTGATATTTGTTATGGCCAATTCCTGTTACATGTGGCTATTATCGCCTAGGTGTGAACTTTCCACAGCTGGGGTTTAGGGAGTGGAGTACATTCCTAGATATCCTTGCTATGTAGTTTAATCAGGTAAGGAGGAGGAAAACATAATCTAAGACCTGGGGAAAGAATTTAACTTGTACTGGAAAGATTTTTCTTTATACCATTAGCTGGCTTCAGTATTGTATTAGTAACTTTTCTGTTGCTGTGATAAAACACCATGACAAAAGGAACTTATAAAAGGAAGAGTTTAGGCTCAGGTGCCTGACTCACCCGTAGTAGGGTCATGTGTTTGGACTCCGGGTCCGGACCTGTTAGGAACACTTGGAACCGTCCGACACTGCTCTAGACAGGTAAAAGCTTAGGGCAGAGTGACTTTTGTAGTGCTGGACAATTGATTTCTGGTCGGTGGCGGAGGGCCAGGTGGCTGGCGGGGTCTGGGTTCATGTCCTCAGCCGGGTGGGTCGCCCTTCCCCCCTCACAGCCGGAAGCGGTCCTGAGCTTGGGTCTGGCTCGCTCGGGTGCCTAACTCAGGTGCCGGGGCATGGGCTAAGCCAGGCATGTATCCCCCCCCCCTCCCCCCGCCAACAATTGGATTTGAGGAAGAGAGAGTATCCAGTGGATTGGACTAGGAAAACTCTCAGAAGAGGGAGGGAGGAGTGACTTAGACTTCCAATCCAATCTATAAACAAAAGTGAAAGCTGAAAACCTAGACCAAGTCAACACTCCATAAAGAGGAGGGGGAGGCTGGAGAGATGGCCCTAGCGGTTAAGAGCGCCGACCGGCTCTAAAGCGGCCCGGGTTCGATCCCCAGCACCCACATGGCGGCCAAGAACCGTCTGAAACTCCAATTCCAGGAGAACTCCAGTTCCAGGGAATCGACCACCTCTTCTGACCTCCGGGATTGCACGACCCGGGTGCACACACTTGCATGCAGACAGTACATTATACACATACAGAAAAAAATAAAATAAATTAAAAAAAATTAAAAAAAAAAAGGAGGGGGAGAGGAAGAAAAAAAAAGCGGAAAAAGGAAGGTAAGCAAAACAAAAGAAGCTTTCACGCTTCAACACATGAAAAGACATTGTGATTTGAATCACAAAACGAGAAACCACATACCAGGTGGCCAGAAGACGGGACAACATGGGAAAGTTGCAGGATACACAACCAAAGGCTCTACCTAAACCCCTGTAGGAGATAGCTAACAGTGGTATCTCCTGGAGTGACCCCAAGAAACAGACCTTAGAGTAACATTTGCAGACCTATGCAGAGAAAATTAAAGAACATAAAGAAGAATTCAGAGAACTAAAGGAGAGGGGATTGACAAACTCAGAAGAACTAGAGAGAGAAAAAAACAAACACCTTAAGGAAGTAGAAACACTGAAAAAGGAAGCCAACCAACGAAGTAAGAGCACCAAGAATAGAGATTGAGAAACTCAAAAAGAAATTGATATATTAAAGAAATCACAGGATGAAATGAAAAAGGAAATAAAACACTCATACATCAAGAAAGAAAGGAAAGGAAAAAGTTCAGAAATAGAAATGGAGGAAGCAGAAACAAAGAATACAGATCTGGAAGATAACACAGAGCCAACTAAAAGCTCAAAATAAAGATTATGAAAAATTTAAAAAATACACAAAAGTGGAACAACCAGGAATATGGGACACTATGAAAGATCAAACCTCCGCATCAATGGTATAGAGGAAGGGGAAGAATCTCAAGAGAATAGTATTGAGCATATCTTCAACACAATAATAGATGAAACTTCCCCCAAACTAAAAAATAGGAAACCCATTCAAATACAAGACACATAGAAACTCCAAAATAGACAAGATCAGAAAGATATTCCCCATGCCATATCAATAGTCAAAGTGCTAGAATGCCCAAACAAAGATAAAAGGTTCTGAAGGCCACGAAAGAAAAACAAGTCACATAACAAAGGGAAAGCCCTCAGAAATACAACTGATTTCTCGGTGCAAACCATGAAAGCAAGAACATGGAGCAAAGCTTTCCAGTTTTTAAAGGACTATGGAAGCCAACCCAGATACTTTACCAGCAAAAATGTCGATTACAGTAGAAGGAGAGAGAAAAATCTTCCATGAATAAGCAAGATGATAGAATACATTTCCAAAAACCAACTCTCAAGAAAATACTTGAAGCAATTCAAAAGGGCAGAAGAGAGGACAAACTATCTCAAGCACCTGGGAAAGAAACTAATAAAACATAATCATAGGAGTTGAATCAGAGACTAAATTCAAATGGATTAATAGGTGAAAGGAAGCAACATCCATCTCTTCAATTATAACCTTAAATATAATGGGCTTGAACTCTCCAATCAAAGGCATAGACTGGGAGAATGGATTAGGAAACAAAATCCCTATACTGCTGTCTACAAGAAACCCATCTCAATTTCAAGGACAGGCACAAACTAAAAGTGAAAGGGATGGAAAAAGATTTCCAAGCAAATGTGGTACCGAAAAAGAAAGCAGGTGTTGCTATTCTAGTATCAGATAAAATAGATCTTTCAACATACAAAAGAATAAAAAGAGACAAAGAGGGCCATACATTTTATAAAAGGAACAATTAACGATGAAGAACCTTCACATATCATGAATATATATCCCCACCAAAACGCCAGCGCACCAAACTTTTGTAAAGACAACTCTTCAGGACTCAAGGCTCAAAATTAACCCCAGCACAGCTAATAGTAGGGGACTTAATACCACATCTAAGTCCTCCTAGCAAAGATAAACAGGACAAAGGATAAACAAAGAGACATCTGAACTCGAATGATACAATACACCAAACGACCTCACAACATCTACCAAATATGTCACAAAAACCAGAGAATACACTATCTATCAGCACCCCACAGGAACATTCTCCAAAAACTAGACCATATACTGGGCACAGGGAAAAAAACTCTAACAAATACAAAAAGATTGAAATAATTTCTAGCATTCTATCAGACCACAGTGCAATAAAGCTCAATATCAATACCAGGGATAAGCCCTACAACATACAAGAACATATGGGAGACTAAACAACACTTACTGAATAATGAATGGGTCAGGGGAAAGAAATAAAGAAAGAAAAAAAACATTCCTGGAACTAGAATGACAATGATAATACAACACAGGAAAACCTATGGGACACTTTAAAGGCAGTCCTAAGAGGAAGTTTAGCTCTAAGTACTCTATACTTAAGAAAACAGAAAGAGCTACAAGTGAATGATCTAACACTGAAGCTTAAAAATACTTGAGAGAGAACAACAAATGAACCCTAAACGCTGAGCAGACAAGAAGAAATAACAAAAATCAGAGCAGAATCAATGAAATAGAAAACAAAGAAACCCATCAAAAAAATCAATGATCCAAAAGTTGGTTCTTTGAGAGAATAAACAAGATAGACAGACCTGTAGCCCCAGTTAACTAAAGAAAAAAAAGAACAACTCCAAATCAATAGAATCTGTGATGAAAGTGGAAATATCACAACAGACGAAATGAAAAGTCCAGACAACCATAAGGGATTACTTCAAAAACCTATACTCTACTAAATTTGAAAACCTTGATGAAATGGATGATTATCTGAAATCCTGGGAATCACCAAAGCTAAACCAAGAAGAGATTGACAGCTTAAATAGTCACAATAATATATTGAAGAAATTGATGATGTATAAGCAGCCTCCCAACCAAAGTGCCCAGGCCAGATGGTTTCACAGCAGAATTCTATAAAATTATTTCAAAAAGACCTACAAACAACATTACTACTTCAAGCTGTTTAGAAGGATAAAATGGAGGGAGTTCTCCAGATTCCTTCTATGAAGCCAGCATCACACTATACCAAAACCAGGCAAAGATGCAACCAAAAAGGAGAACTATAGACCCATCTCCCTAATGAACACAGATGCCAAAATTTAAAACAGGATACTGGAAATCGCATACAGACACACATCAAGAAATCATCCATCCATGACCAAGTTGGATTCATACCAGAGATGCAGGGATTGGTCAAACATATGAAAATCAATAAATATCATCAAGCATATAAATGGACTGAAAGACAAAAACCACATGACCATCATCTCAATATGCGGAGAAAGCCTTTGACAAAATTAACATCCCTACAATGTTAAAGTCCTAGGGAATTGGATTGGAGGGATCATTCTTTAATGTAATCAAAGCCATATACAGGAAACCCACAGCAATATCATCATAGAATGGGGAAATGACAGCGGCATTCCCTTTAAGGGTAGGAACTGCCAGGATGCCCTGTCTCCACTCTTTCCAATATAGTGTTGAAACCGCTTGCTAGGGCAATAAGGCAAGAAAAGGAAATTAAAGGAGTGTCTAATCGAAAAAGAGGAAGTCAATACTATCACTTTTTTGCTGATGATATGATTGTCTACTTAAGGGATGCTAAGAACCCACCAGAAAACTTCCAAGAAACGATTAAGAACTTCAGTAAGGTGGCAGATACAAAATAAATCTAGAAAAATCAGTAGCCTTTCTTTACACCATGAACAATAAGCAACTGAAGAAGGACTACAGGAGACCTTCCCACTTAAAAATAGCCTCAAAAACAATAAAATACTAGGAACAAACCTAACCAAAGACACCACGGATCTCTACAACAAAATTTTAAACCTCTGAAGAAGGAAATTGAAGAAGACATCAGAAGATTGGAAAAACCTCCCATGCTCATAAGATTGGGAAATAAATATAGTAAAAATGTTCATTCTACCCAAACTGTTCCAGATTTAATGCAATCCAATCAAATCCCCAAGAGCTTCTTCACAGGTTGGAAAAAAAAAAAAAAATCCTCAAATTTCATTTGGAAAAACAAAAGACCCGCAATAGCCAGAGCAACCTGAGTGAAAACGAGCAATACAGGGGGGATCCTCTATACCAGATTTAAAACTAACTACAGGGCTAACTAACTAAGTCATAAAACAGCTTGGTACTGGACAAAAAACAGACCTGTTGACCAATGGAATAAAACTGAAGATCCAAACTGAGCACATAACAACTTCAGCCACCTCATATTTGATAAAGGGCCAAGAAGACACAATGGAAGGAAAAGACAGCATCTTCACAAACAAGTGGTGCTGGCAAAACTGGATCATCCACTTGTAGAAGAACTGAAATTAAACCCCTACCTCTTGCCTTGCCACAAAAGTCAATTCCGATGAATTAAAGACCTTAACGTGAAACCAAAACCGTGGAGGTGATAGAAGAAAAAACTTGGCAAGCAGACTACCAAGACATAGTGCTAGGGAAAAGACTTCCTAATCAGACAGCAGCTCCACAAGAAATAAAAGATCGCACAAATTGACAAGTGGGACTTTCAAAAAATTAAAAAAAACAAAGCTTCTGTACATCAAGAAACATAAAGGAAGTAAGAGAAAACCCACTGAGTGGGAAGAAACCTTTACTGCAAGATACATCTATGACAAATCATTAATTTCCCAGGAGTAATTCAGTTCAAGCGATGAACCTCTCGAGAGGACACACGAATAGGAAAGGTGCAAAAGATAAGTGCATCCATTCTCGCGACTGTAAGCATGCGCACGCAAGTAGAGCTGGTAAGTGGATAGAGTAAAGAACATTGGTCTTATCAGAGGGACTGAACTTCACGCAGACGGCCGAAGGTTAAAATCAATCGTTTTATAGGAGCCAGCCTCGATGATCAATGTCATGAATTGAACTTTAGGGAAATCGCATTAGCTCCTACCTATTCAGTTGGGTACTAAGAAATAGATTCAACTTTCTACCCCTCTGACAACATTATGGAAGACTGGCACTTATTTTGTGGCCAGGAAATGCATCAGAACAAGGCAAACACTCGCATACCCAATTCTGTTGCCTTGGATGCACCGGGTCTGTGAGGGAAGAAGGGGACAAGCACTCATACCAATATCATGGTGAGGAATTGAAGTAGCGTTGGTTAAAACGAGGGCCCAAGCTGTGAGGAACAAAGCAGTGTGGACGACCCTTGGAAGACATGACTCAAAATGAGCTATGCCATCTGACCTCTGTGTTCCATACCTCTAGTAAGGCCTGCCTGTCCAGGTGGAATTAAGCTCAATATCGCGCACGAAAGAGCATCCATGCGTAAGGGAAGAGAAGACTGAGAGCCGACGAGAGTAGGACGAGAAATGCAGAGGAGCACAAGGGACGATAGTAAGTATAATATGTGCAGAGAGGACGAGAGCGTTTGTTACTCAATTGGGAGAAAAGAAGCTAGGTGACAAACGACAAGTATATTTATATATGTCACCTCAATCTGATTTGATGAGTAGGTATACGAAGATATGAAGAATAAAACTGGTCTGCGCGTAAGTTGCAGGCTATTTGTGCACCAATGTCTTGCGGAAATGCCACGGAGGCGGTGGTGTCAGGACGAGGCTCGCATCGGAGTCCTTTCTCAACCTTCGCGTAAGCACTTGGGGAGAGGTGTAAAAGGATGGTTCAGTAGGCTATAGGACCTGCCTCAGTGTGAGGATCTGCCTTGGGTGGATCGTGAGTTCGAAGGCAGCACGTGGGTCTGACAATGAGTGAGTATCACAGAGCCAGCTGGGGACTATACTCAGGGAGACCTGGTCTCAAAAGACAAAAAAAAAAAAAAAGAAAAATGTGGTACATTTACAAAATGGAGTTTCTATGCAGCAATAAAGAAGAGATGTCATCCAGATGGGGTCAACTCTTGTGGGCAAGTAAAGAAGCAGTGCAGCGCCTCTTATAAGAGCTGGAGGCACTATCCTAAGTGAGTAACCCACTCCATATCTACCACAGGACAAACACCACGTTTGATATGGTATATCCCTCTCATAATATGTGTGTGTATGCTAAGACTGTGAGGGTATATAAGATGGATCACCCGGAGTCTTTAGCATGGATAGGTACTTGTGGTCTCAATCGTTGAGCCAGGTCAAGTGATCTGTCGCATGACCTATAACGTGAAAGAGAACTATACCAGAGAAGAACGTCCGGGCTACGAGGTAATGAATAACCTCTGGGACTTCGTGTATGGATAGAAGGACATTACCTCAGCCCGGCACCAGGGTGGTGGTAGTGGCCGTGAGGAAGGGACATGCGAGTCGACTCTAGGGTTTCCTATTAATGGTATTCATGTGCTCATAAGTGTCATAGAACATGTACATCGCGTCTCAATTAAACCACTAGTTAACTGCAAAATTTATATTCAATACACAGTAACCCTTTGATAGATTAACCATATTATATCATAATGTCAGTTTATAATATTTATTTTTAAGGTCATGGTCTATGTGAGCTTTCTGAGATGATTCTCCATTCGGTGTAGTCAACATCAGCTCTTTGATAATGACCAGTGTAAGAGAAAGGTATAGGGTAATGTTTAGAATCGTTAGAGGATTTGTACAACTGTCTATGTCGCTTCAGGGCCAATGATTTTGAGACAATATGACTATGGACACTCTCAACATCTAAGTAGATCCCACTGGATCAAAACGGAGGTAAACTCATAGGACACAATTTCGCAATGAATAGTTTCTATTTCGAGGGTTGACTTATTGGCTCCTTTTGCTTCTTATAATGGTATAAAATGTTTATTATTTTATTACAATACTAGTCTTCATTTTTTGAGTTAACTCATTTGGTCATATATATATTGAGATTAGTTATTAATCTTTAGACAAGGGCGCGAGAGAAGTACTGTGCACAGTTGCAGCTATCTTGTATAGACACCTCGTCTCTTCCAGAGGAGAGATCAGTTTCGATGTTGGTACATCTCTTGAAAGACTACACTACTCGGGCAATAGAGGAATTTGATACCATGGTGTACGTCACTATGCGCCTTGGCAAAAATGGGACGCAGGTTACAGAATCGTCTAATAAGGCTGACGAAGAACACGGATACTATGGCTTTCGGTCGTGTGTCTTAGGGTTTGACCAAGAAAGTAACTAGGAGACGCAGTTCAACGGGGCATATCCCTTGTAACACACCTTGAGATACGAGGAACGAGCTATCCTAGCCAATACCAGACTGCTTAAGGCCATGGCATCATACACTTATCTCGCAGCCCTGTGCCTCGTTAAGGTATACTGGACTTTATGGTGTATTAAAGGCTGGGGGGGTCTGTACCTTGCCTCTTCCTAAAAGCTAGGATGTATCTCTAAATGAAATTTACTTAAATGCGGTTGCGAGGGACTAGTTAATTGCTATGAGTATTATGGAGAAGGACTCTCGAGATTCTCCTCTCGCCATACATAGCCTTTTGAATCACAAAGTAGAATCAAGGATAGAGAGAATGAGAGAGATGCGAGCGGGTGGTAATGAAGCCATCCTTTAACGGTAAATTAGAGCTGACTGTTTTAGAAGTAATCTCTTATAAAATCCTGGAAAAACTGCTTTTACGCCTATTGTGACTGATTGTACTGCATTAGTCCACCATTTAAATGCGTAAACGTGTTAAAAGGATTATACTACTCGTTCATATAATTCAGAAACAAATATAATACTGATGTCTCTTTAAGTAGTTCATAAAATTAATACAAGAGAGCACTTGATAGCAGCAATGCATTATTCTGCCAAGGAGAAGCTAGCCAGGGGTTGAGACGCAAGCCCCACCAAAGGTTTAAGGCTTATTGCCTGTAACCTGGGATATCTGCAAGAATATTAGAGGTGGTAAGGTTCGCCCTGCTGTCAATGACCTACTGTAACCATGGGAGGATTGTATCGAGATCTCACTTAAAAGTATACAGTTGTTTCCCCTCTGGAATACCCAAGAGTGTTACCAAAGGGGCACTGTGGAGACCAAAATGACAACCAATGTTAGAGTTCTCCTTGAGTCAAGCAAAAATCCCTCCACCCACATCGCTATCACCCCATAATGCCCTTCTGGAGATACCACTGGCTTGGTATTTACAGTTCTCGCGTGAGACTATGTGACTCGCAATAATTGCGATGCGTAGAGATCGGAAAAGAGAGAGTAGCAGTATCTCCATGCTGGTGAGGTGTAGCTGATGTGGTGGAGGAGTCTTGGCTTTGACTCAAGGAGCCCACTCGAGATTCTGGTTTAAGTTGGTTGTAGCTAGTCGCCCAAGCGTTTGAGATACCACACTCTCTGAGTAGTTGGGCTGAGAGGCATCCAGGACCTCGGTCATTCCACTACTCGCGGTAGTAAGTCGCGGAATCATACGGGATTACTGGAATGGCGCACCAGGGCTATGCATACAGCTGTCAGCGCTCACGTGTATGGAGCAGATATTAGGGGCCACGACATTAACATCTCCGGTCGATTACTTTCCTCTGCTTAGATAAGAGGTTCGGCCAGTCTAACTATGTGGCACGCAATAGAGCCCTTCACTACGGTTCTTGACGGGGGGGCTTGGGATCCCTGGCTCTATCGCATTTCTACCTTAGTAGGGCACTTGGGAACTACATCCGATTGCTCGCTAGACTGAGGTCAATAAAGGGCGGCTACGATACTATAGTGATTTAATATAATGGAGGAGTGAACTTACTAATATTAGGGAGAAGCGTATAAATCAATAGTATTTCATTAATTTCTTGGCTTCATCTGAATAGGATACCATATAGGGCACTCGGTATTATTAAGCATTGGTTCCTTAATTGTTTATTCCATTAAGGGATGCTTACAAAATCCAACGCTACGATATAACCCTAAGGAGACAAGTTTTGTGTCCAGTTTTAACTATGCTATTCAGAGACATTAGAACTTGGTACCTATGAGATACACAGTCAGCTACTAAATTTACCTGATTAAAAAGCTAAATAGAGACATTACATTATACAAAATCATAGTATTGTCCTTGTTTCTCTCTTTCCGATCATACAGTACGAAAAAGACGCAACTGGGTGTAAGAGGAGAAGTTCTTCAAGATACGCATTTGAAAGGAGACTGTGCTGCACCTAGAGGTAAAATTTCTTATTAGAGCCCACATCTCACCACATAGTCATCCAAAAAACAAGACGCTATAATCACACATCTTAATGGTCCTCGTAGATGTTTGATGCCTGTAGGAGTCTGAGGCTTATCTTCTTTTTAGTGAGGTTGACAAGATGGGTGAACTTCTCTGCTTGTATTTCCTGGTACAACCTACACGACAGAAAAGAGAACTAGGACTCATCTTTTTTCTAGATATATAGGAGTTGGCTTGACATAAATTGGATGAACTGTTTTGTGGAATATATAATTACAAAATGAAGTCATAATTTTTCGAACGATAAGGAAGCTTATCGGAGAGTGAAACTCCACTCTTAGAATTAAACCATTTGCGGTGCAATAATGGATTTGTGGAGAATTAGTAGATAAAAAGGAATGTTTCACTTATGGATAACTGTGTCCATAACCCATATGTATAAGGATTTTAAACCAAATCAATTCTACATTCTAAAATACCCTTAGGAATTTTTGCACACCCACGCACTTGAGAATTCCATCAAATGTTGTCGGAGGGTAAGATATCTATATATACGTACTCAGGCAGCGCTGTGTATAAGGTGATCAGCAACAATTTACATCCACTGTAGCGAATGAATAATGAGGTCTCCATCGCTCATGTGTTTGGGTGGATTCCTGGAGCGCCGTGAGTGCAAGTGCTTTATGCTTTTAATTTGGGGAATCTACAGGCTCCAAACTCATTAGTCTTCCACTTAGGTTAAATTAACTCCATGACCCTGCTCATGGGGGCAACAAAGAGGAGAAAACATGACCTATCTAGTTTGGATACCAAGATGGAAACTAACAGTCCAGGAAGGAGAAATACATTATACGAGCGCAACACATAATTACTGATTTAATTGTTTAATCTGAGTCTCACTGTTCTCTTTAATTGGATAAAGGGGTACCAAAGATATGATCTGCAGATATAATGAGAGAGACAAGTGATTCAGCATCTTTTTAAAGTTTAAATATTACATTATGGTATGTGAGCTGAAAAAATACTAGAGCCGAATTGATCACCCTTTGTGACATCCCGGACACCTCCTCGAACAACTCCTTCAGACGGTTCCACTCACATTCTTCGGAGTCAGCCTTGTAATATGCTGATGCAGTCCTTCTAAATAGCTTTCCGCTAATGTAACTTTATGACCATATAGACAAGTGCCTCGACTTCCACAAAATATTCTGATAATACTGGGCATATGGATGTGCTAGACATGATAGCACGCATCACACACATATCGTAGCGGAGATCAACCCCATATATTATCGAGGTCAAAGATTATGGGTTACTTTCTCTTATCGGTGACAATGTCGATAGGTCTTGACCTGCAGGATAGTCAATCACATATATTAGATCAGCCAGCTATCCATGAGTAGCATACCTCTACTCGCACAGAGTTCATTAATCATAGCTTCTGTAACATCAATACCAACAATGGGCAAGTATGAGAGTATCAACTCATCATCTATAGTAGGGTGATGACTGATAGATCATCTTACCACGTGCATTGTAACCCCAATGTTCTGACCAAATTTTTTGATTTTTTTCCTCATGAATTTTATTTAAAATCTTACTGTCTTTGTTGAGACAGGGTCTCAACCATGAACATAGAAGACCCACAAGCATAGCTGGAAATACACACACATATCGGTGGCTAACAGACTCAAGTACTGGGCCCAGTGGAATCAAGACGTAACACTAGAGAACGATAATGCGACCCTTGCACTAACGTGCTCGAGCGAATTCCAAGGAGGTATGTCTGAGGACAATCTTTATAAGAAGGGCGCTCGTGCCGACTCACCATCAGCTCACATCATGTGATGTGACCATACGATCAAATCTATTTATATCACTCCATACTATAGTGAGAGAGGTTATTGGGTTATGTCTTCCAGCTTTTTGCAAATTGTGCACGCAGCATATAGGCAAATCTAAAGGGTCACTAGGGGCTGTGCGGAAATTGTCATATGAAATACTGCAAAGTATGAGATGTAGTCTTTGTGGATATGATAGTAGTGAGGTGGATAGTAGGGAAGCTCGGTGTGAGGAATGGAAGAGCGCTCGAGTGTATCATAGCTCAAGTCTTCCAACGGTCGTTTGTGAGCATGGCGTGAATTTGTTCCACATGCTATGCAGGCCTGTCACAATGATTCTACAATATACCGCCACGCTGTGGGAGAGGCTTAGGAGACCTTAAGGATGAACCTACAACACCTAATGACCGAGAGCAGATCGGAGCAGGACCTATGACCGTAGCTTCTCCCCTGGTCATTGTACTTCCCCACAACAAACGCACCCTTTCAGACACATCGGCTATACAGGGGATGATGCTATGCATCTGTGGCTGATCAGGCCTATGTTTTATTTGGTGGCTAAGTCCTCATCATACATACTTATAAGTAGCATGAGGCTTTCTAGATTCATTAGAGCACACTTTGTCTATATATACTCTCAGCTGACGAGTTGTATGGACAGTAGTGAAATATTTTGATGACATATTTCTCGTGGCTCACCCTCAATCTTGGGATGTTCCTTCTATCTGGAGCAGGTAAGAAAGTAATTCATGATTGAAATACTATGCAGGCTTTCTTATGTGCCATCATTGTGAAATGAGGTGGAGCTTTCATATTGTTGGGACTACTCCTTATATTGTCGTGGTTAGTTGATATGAGTAGCCATCATGGAGTATACTCCTGGATTACAATAGCTACTGGATGCTGGATAGTACTGTATCTCTAGATCAGAACCTAGTGGGGTATTTCGTATGTGCCAATTCTTCCCACCTCTAGTTGGATTATTTTTTCTTCTGTGCACTCTTGTGACTCCTCTTCTGTATAAGTTGTTTTTTGTCTTAGAAACTAGTAACTTAGGGGAATGCTTTTGGATGTGTCTCTCATTGATCGTTCCCGGATTATAGCTACAATATTCGTACAGGAATAATTGACGTTTACCTGTCAGTTGTCAAAGAGAGCCTGTAGTACTGATGTAATTAAGAAGCTGCTTTGTATCCTACTACTTTGATCGTATATTATGGTAGTTAACTCGCTGCTCCAAGATTTGTTTTGCTCTGATTACCAACTTTCGCTGAACGGTATCAGGTGGGTTTTCACGTTACTTAGGGAAGGATAACATGTTTAAGTCTGAACAAGGACATGCTGGTAATGTGCCGATATGAGCTTGATAGTTGTTCTGGAGGAGGCGAGGGAGAGTGTGACGATAAGGTTAATATTGCAGGGTCTTGGAGAGTGGGGTGTAGGTATCCACCGTTAATTGCCGGACATGATCAATTGATATATTTGTATAATGATAGTATACTGTCCTTTCCTTACCATTGTTGGTACTTCTGAGCACACCTTAAATCTATTCAAATATTATGAGTTGAGTCGTCTGAAGTTGATGAGTGCTGAGTGAGCGGTTGTACTATCGACTTTATTCTCGATGATGATATATTATGTGCAATATATTAGGTTACCTTCACTATGAAGAGGGCAATTAAATTCTAGATAACTGTATTAATTGCAATCGACACTACAAGTACTCTCTTAAGCCACCCATTTGCTCTCATTTTTAATGCTCTAATATAGTAGTCACTATGTGTAGGTTAACGCTTTTGTGTGACTAATACATTGTTAGGGTATGGGGTCTCTTTGGGTGGTCTTGGAGGACGTTATCTCACCACCTACTGTGTGTAATTTTGTCATATTGTTGCGAGAACTCGCCACGCTGGTTTGCTCATAGCCTAAGTGCATACATCAGTGAGCTCTTTATTGGGTGTGTTTATTCTGCTCGCAAGAATATGTGTATCATTATGGGATCGTGCTCACATTATTTCTTTATTTGGTTTTCTCATTAATTGCGCCTGAAGAAGCCTGCTCTCTTTCGTGGGATCATATGTTTGACTATGTCGTGCATTTTGCATTATACTTCTGTATTCCACCCGATGCCATCTTACGCGCCTAATGACATGTGTCACATTCTTTCACTATATATTTTCATCTCTGTATTTCTTTCCTCTCAATCTCCACTTGTATATATCGCACTGGCGCAGGTTCTTTGTTCTATTCCTTTCTCGATAGTTCTATCTGTCCATATGCTCTCTGGTTTCTTATCACAGAGGTTGGTATGATGTAATTATTTGTCTCTAGATATAGTATGTTCTCTATTAGAGATGTCTTTCTAGATATTATGTTGATTTTCTCATCTAAGTGTTGAATAATATTATTCGTTATTTCTCATTGTACTAGGCTATTAGTATAGAGGCTGTGAAGGTTGAGACTCTGTAGTATATATGTTATCTCACAGATATGCTTTATTTGGCTTCTATATGGTGGGTATTCAACACTGTATAAGGACAACTGAGTATTGAGGTGAGAGGAGGAGCATTGTTATTGTATCACTTCTGCCACCTTAGCTCTCTGAAGTTCTATATACTGCTTGGTGTTACTCAGGTAGTTTAATTTCGTGTCGAGAGTTCTTAGTCAATGGCACACGCTGAAGATAAACACTATGTGTTTAGACAGGGGCATTTGGGTATCATCCGCATATTAACTCAACTATCCTGGAGTATGTTGCTCTTAAATGTCTTTTTTCACCGGCAACTAAAGTTTCAAAATATTCTTACTTCCTATGTTACTATAGAAGTTACCAAATTACAATTGGATTTGTATTCTACGAAATGCTTTATTCTTTAGTTCATAAATATTCACTAATCAGAAAGCGATGTTATTCTGAGTACTAATCCGTGGGGTTGAGATAGAAATTTACAAAGTGATTCAGCTCTTGGACATGTCTATATTTGACATTCATGCACTGCAGGACAATAACCTGGACAAGCTTAATTCTCTAAAATGGCCAAGGCAGGATAAAATTTGAGTTTTCTCCTTCTCTCGGTTCTAGCACGTCAATTTTGCTTACCTTGCACTTCATGTAGCAGAAAATATAACAGGCGATTATGGCCCCTTTGATGTGGGGAGAGCAAGCAAGTTCAATCCTTGTTTAAACATATATTTAAAATATGCACTCTCCTACATAAGTAGTTAAAACATCCAAGTACTGAAAATAAAAGGTAAAGTAGGTTTCATTTATAAATGTTTGATCCTTCACAACTTTTCCTCAAAAACAGCTTCATTATATAGCAAACTTGTGGTAGAAGTGTTGTGGAAGCTTAAGGGAGGACATGTTTGGATTTGGTTTGAAGGTTTTGTTGATGTGGTGGTTTATATTTTTTGAGACAGTGTCTCCCCATAGCCCCAGATAGTCTGTAAAGTATTGTGTAGACTAGGCTGACCTCTATCTCACAATCTTTCTACTTCTGGAATTTTAAATGATTTTCCACTTTCCAAAATATTCATTTTTATCTGGTTAAGCACTATATTCACTGAATAAAGTTAGATTTTAATGATTGCGATTCATCTTATTTTTCAATATTTTACTTATTTTTTATTTGAGTGCATATGAGTGTATTGTTTTTCTGTATGTAAGTGCACCCAGGTAGTGCTCAGTTACCCACTTGAGGAAGGTCCAGAGAGAGTTCTGATTCCTCTGGAACTGTGAGTTTATGGATGTTGTTAGCCTCCATTGGGTGCTGGAAATGTAAACCAGGTCCTCTATATAAAAGTAGTCACTGATCTTAACCACTGAGCCATCTCTCCAGCTCGAATTTATCTTATTTGAATCATTTTCTCTCTACTTGGTTTCCAAAGTTCTAAAAATTAGATTTAGCTCTCTTAATAAATAAAACATTTTAAGTAACTTAAATATCATACTGCAATACAAGTGTGTCTTGCTGGGTCCTGAATGACAATGTGGGTACTTTGCATTCAAGACATTCCATTATACTATGGTCTATTATCCCCAGACATTGCTTCAAGTATTTTTTTAATATTTTTTAGCCAAATTTTTATTGAAGCTTTGTGCATTTCATACAATATTTCCCAATTAAATCTACCATTCCCCTCCTTGTCCCCAGCCCACCAGAGCTTTATGTATTCCTACGCATAACTATTTTTCATCTTTTTTTCTGTCTTCTGTTTAAATATTTTTCATGCATGCAGAAGTTTACTGTTTTGGGGGCAGAAGTTCACTATTTCAGTCAGTAGTATTTTTATATTTTTAAAATATGATTTATAGACTCTATCCTAGGTGAGCTTTTAAGAGTACAACCGGGGCTGAGGAGATGGCTTCACTGGGTTTGGGAGTGGCGGGAGGTTCAACTTCCAGCATCTGGCTGGGAGCTCATCTTTTTTGGGCCGAGGCGTGGTGGCACCATGCCTTTGCGTTCTAGCACTGGGCGGGAGGGGCGGATGCAGATTCTGTGGAGTTCAGGGCCATCTTGGTCTGCATAGTGAATTCTGGGCCGACTGGGACTACAAGGAAGACATCTGTCTCAAAAAAGACCAAAAAAACAAAACAAAACAACAAACCTAAAAAAAAAAAAAAAGAGTACTACTGCTACTAATTTCTCTCCTCTGTGTCTCTTTCATATTCTCTTTGCACAAAGTGTGGAGCCCAAAGGAAGAGATCTACTTAAGGGTTTTCATAGAACTTCCATGATCAACTATATAGATCATATGGATTGAACAGTGCAAATAAGTTTCATTCCATATGCCACTTCTGGAGACAAATGGCAGGCCCTTGAAAGGATGAGTGAGGCTTTGCTGATTGGGGAATGAAGGAAAGAAAAATAAGATGATGTATCTCACCTATCAATCACAATCCGCTAAGTTTGATGCTAATGACCCTTCTTTCATGCCCAATTCTCTGGTCCCTCATGAAGAGATGCATTGAGCAAATGGAGGGGCTGGAGAGATAGCTCAGCTGTTGAGGGAGCTCTGTTAGAGGACTGGGGTTTGGTACCCAACACCCACATAAAGTGATTCACAGCCACCTGTAACTCCCATCCATGGGAATCCAACACCCTCATCAGCAGTCTTCAGCATGAACATGGTACATGTTGAACTCATGCATACATATATACACACACAAATAACACATGATAAAAATAAATAAATAAATTCTTTTATAAATCATTTTTTAAATTTTACTTATTTAGTTTTGATGTGTATGAAATGTATGTCGCTCGTGGTGGCATGCCTGTTCTTGTGCACCCATATCGTGCAATGCACAGAGGTCAGAAGAGGGGTGTCAGATTCCCCTGGAACTGGAGTTAAAGACGGTTCTCAGTGCCATGTCGGGTGCTGGTGATCGAACTTGGGTTCCTTTACAAGAGCAGTCGGTGCTCGGGCTGGAGATACCTAGCAGTTAGAGCGTCGACCGCTCTTCCAGAGGACCTGGGGTTCGATAACCAGCACCCACATTTTGAGAGGTGGCCGAGAAACGTCTGAAAATCCAATTCCAAGAGAACTCCAGTAGGGGAATTCCGGACACACTCCTTCGTGATTCCGTCGGCATTGCATCGACTGTCACATGACGGGTGACAAACTTGCATGCAGACAGTAGAATTCATTACACATACATAAATAAATAATTTAATAAAAGAAATTTAAAAAAAAGAGCAGTCTTCGGTTGCATTGAACGGCTAAGGGTGATCTTCTGCAGCCCAAATAAATCTTTAAAACATTTTTTAAAAGAATAGAGATTTTTTCGGGCTGGAGAGATGGCCTAGCGGTTAAGAGCGCGACGCGCTCTTACAGAGGACCCGGTTCGATCCCAGCACCCACATGGCGGCCGAGAACCGTCTGAAACTTCCAATTCCAGGAGAACTCCAGTTCCAGGGGAATCCGACCCCTCTTCTGACCTCCGTGGCATTGCAAGCGACCGGTGGTGCAGCAACTGCATGCAGACAGTACATTCATACACAATACAATAAAATAAAAATTAAAATTAAAAAAAAAATAAAAGAATTAGAGATTTTCTTACTGAGTTTCCATCTCAATGGAAATACAGGTGATACAACTATATTGTTTTTTTGAGTTTTTTTTTCTTTTTTTTCTTCTTTTTGGTCTTTTTTGATTGGTGTTGACAAGGGTCTCCTTAGTCCTAGCTGTCCTGGAACTCGCTATGTAGACACACAGGCTGCCTTGAACAACTCTAGGGATCCCCTGCTCTGTCCCTCCCAGTGCTGAGATTAAAGGCGTGTGGCCATCATGCCCAGCCTGCAATGTGACTAACCCATACTTCACAGTACGTGTTTAAGCCATCGAATAAGCAACCAAGATCATTCTTTAGTGGTACAGGGAGGTGATGAGGGCCTAGGGTGGTGGAGCTCCGTGCTAAGTTGTTGGTCTGTGCATTACAAAGCCCAAGTGAACAGGTCTGGTGGTGCACACTATAATCCCAGCACTTGAGAAGTGAAAGCAGGAGGATTAGGAGCTCAAAGTCATCCTTGATAACACAGTGAGTTGGGAGGCCAGAAGGGGATACCTGAGAGGAGTAGAAAGAGGAGAGAAATAAAAGGGGGGAGGGAGGGGAGAAAGAGAATGGTGACGTTATCTGAGATACCATATGCAATGGTCATGAATGATGCCAATGAATTCTAGCTAGGCACTACAAGCACAAGACTTTCAAAGGAAGTTAACTATACAAGTCACACAGGTAAGGGTGCTGAGGCGCATTTTTCCACTCTTTTTTTCTGCACACTCGCTGTAACTGCTGGTTGGAGAACAATCTCTGACCCCTCTCCTCCCACTGGCATGCAGATGAGTGTCCTTCTGAGGCTCAGTTTCCATTTGTGTGAATTAGAGATACAATGCTACTCAGTCTCCTTGTAGGCTTAATTAAGATAAAAATCAAGGGCTAAGCACACTCCGCACACTAAGTGTATTCTTTTCAGAGTGTTTTTTTTCTCCATTGACATGAGCAAACACTCGCTTCATGGCACAGCCAACCTAAAAGCCCAGGAAAGCCGTTTTGGCTGTTGCTTGTGAAGATTAAGATCAGAAAACTTCCACCAAGAAGTATTTGATTATTTTAATTGTCTTACAATTGTTATCAATTCCCTTGGCAACAGCAGAAGTGGTAGCTACCTTCATGTAAAACAGCAAATGAAAATAAGTGGCCTCTGTATCAAATTGAGGTTTTATGCTTCCTGTTTCTGGCACCAGATTCTTGGGGGTAGAGGACAGTAGGTAGATAGAAAAAATGAGTCACTGCTACTCACACAAGTGTCTCCTTTGTTAGTTTACTCAAATGCAGTGCTTATAGTTTGGTTTGGCATTGTTTCTTTGTCTGTCTGTTTAGGGATGGGTAAGGTTTTTAGGAGTAGGATTGTATCAATGGTCAGTAACACACTCTCTGCTGCCACTATTGAGCTTCTTGGTTGGACCTTAGAAAATTACGTAGCTGCCTCCTTGTCTCAATATCCTCACTTACTCAGGAAGTAGTTTTCACATTGCAGGTGCGTGGTAAGCTCCCATTAAAGGTCAGTTGTTAAAAATGGTGAGGAGAATGAAAGATGAAGGAAAGACTGGGATGAAGCAGAAAGATAGACGTAGAAGAAAGCAAAGAAGTTGTGAAGTTCTACTTAACTTAGCTCTAAAAAAAGATTTGGGGGCCACCGATTAGAAGCCTGGTTGCCCGAGTTCCTGAGTAGCTGATTCATGGCTCACTCCACAATGATCCAGGGAAAGTCTTGCTGCAGAGCAGTTTCTTCAGAGAAGTGGTAGCATTACAGGGAAGCTCCCAGAGAGGCCTTAACTTGAATTCTCAGGAAGCTTTTATTACTACAGGTAGAATGGAGATATGAAACGTTAGTACTGCTCCACACTTAAAATGTCATACAACACAGTAGCTCAAGGATCATAGGTCGATACCAGCTCTGCAAAGAAGATGGTTCTCCCAGTCCCTTAAAAGCAAACAAGTGACCCAACCTCTTTACAGCTCATTTGGGATTACCTATAAAGAATGCACACTCTCTGATAAAAACAACTTTCATATAAAGCCTCGAAATCTCATAAATCTTCCCCTAAAAGAGAATGTGTTTCCCAAATTATAAACAACAAGCTGGACCTCTGTAACCTTTATACAATACCATGTTTAAAAAAAAAAAAAAAAAAAAAGAGGGAAACACACTAGTTCTGCTCTCAGCCTTGGTCAGAGAAGCCTCTTTTTGCAGCAAAAGTTGCTGAGAATAAGTGACTGTGAGTGGTCAGCTCCAAGAGAACATGGGGTGGAAGGGCAGAAGATGTAAGGGGCCAGAGATGATGGGGAGAGCCTTGAATGTCCTCCTGGGCATGACATGCATGGCACCACAGTGCCTCGCAGCAGGTTGCCTGCCATGGGGACTGGCCCAGTCAGTCAAAGATGGGGAAGCAGCTCACCAGATCCCACCAACGAAAGTATTTTCTTGTCACCAAAAGGAAGAGAAAACCTCCATTTTCTCATGTTCATATACCACCATGGCTCTTACAATCTTTTTGTCCCCTTTCCACAATGGTCCCATGAGGCCAAGGTGGTGAACTCTAATATTGAAGAGCTTTCTTCCACAGGGACATTACACTGCGTACTGGTCTCTTAATTCTTCTAAATTTAGGGTCCTTTCTGTTCATTGCTCTCTGTTGTGTGATGATGCTTCACTGGTGAGAGTTGAGGGTGAGGTAGTTTCTGCTCTACCCTGTTCTAATCTACTATATTAAGTAGCTCTTTTTTATGATCTCTGGGTAGGCTGGATTAATCTCGCAGTGGATTAAACTTGTCACAGAAGGACATCTGGGGTCAAATGTCCATAACATATATGTAACAGAAGATGGCAATTGAAATCAGGGTGGGAGGGGGAGTTGGGGGACACAGATGGGTAGGAGTCTAAATTAAGATTTAATTTCTATTATACTGAAAGTACAACGCTTGGGACAATGGTGGCGGCATTGCCTTTAATCCTAGCCCCTTGGAGGCAGATGCAGGAACCGATCTTTGTGAGTGTCAAGGCTCAGCCTGGTCTAATCCAAGAGTGAGTTCCAGGACAGCCTGGGGTTTGCTACAGGGAGACCCTGTCTCGAAAAGTGACCAAAAAAAAAAACAACAAAAATATGCACAAAATTCAATAAAAATAGATATTCAAAAGGAAGGGAAGGGGAATGACAAAATTATCTGAATAATTTCTTTCATTCTCTCTTTGCAATTATATATACAACTACTTTTTTTACAGTTAGGGTTAGGCCCAGGAAAAAAAAAGTTCTAGCAAAGTTATATATGCTCAAGTTATCATCATACTCCCTAAACATTTTATGCCTGTCCACTAGCCATACAATCATTAGAAGTGATGTTTAGAACCAAAATTACAGGTAATAATAATTGTAATAACAGGTTAATATGCATTGTTTCAATATGCCCGGGAAGGAATAGTTTGTTTGATATTTTACTTGTCCTTTTTAATTTTTATCATTTTTAATGATTTATTATTTTTATTTTATGTGTATGATGTTTGTGGCCTGCATGTGTATAAGTATGTCTGTATGAGGCAATGCCCACAGAGCCAGAAGGTATCAGAAGGCCGCCTAGGAACTGAGGTTGTGGATGGTTGTTAGCCACATGTGGGGTGCTGGAAGCTGAACTCAGGCCTCTTTTCAAAAGAAGCCAGTGCTCTTTAACACTGAACTATCTCTCCAGCCCCTACTTGCTTTTTTAAAAGGCTTATTTAGCTGGACATGGTGGCATGCACCGTTAAATTTCCAGCACTTCAGGAAGAAAAGCAGGCAGATTTAAGAAGAAATCGAGGCCATCCTAATTTATAGAGTGAGTTCCAGTCCTCACCCAAAAACAAAATAACATGTCAAGTCTGATTCTGTTAATGAAAAAAAAAAAAAAAAACAAGACTTATTTAGTGAAAATCCTTTTACTAAGGCTTAGATGAGATACCTACAATGGCCTTAAATTCAGATTTTCTTTATTCTAAACCCAATAAAGAGTGGGTTGGGGAAAAAAGAAAAAGTATTACTAGGACTAATATTGCTGGGAAATACAATTTGGGCTAGGAAATACAGAAATACTGTTAGGGATACAGGTTTGGATATCACAGAGGCTGAGAATAAAATATTTGCCTAGCCATTATCAGTACTGACATCCTGAATCATTGATGTTCAGAGGTCCATCAGCCTCTCTGTACCAAGCAACCTCTCTGCAAGCAACAGAAAAACAGTTCCACAGAGTCAACAGGAAGTTCAGACAAGACCACAATCTCCCAACTAAAGGAATCTTTACATCTGCAGCTGCTGTCTTGGAGGAACCTTTGGCACCCTCCATCTAGACTCAGCCGCTTTGAGTGGCTCCTGAAGTTCCTCCTGTGCCACTCTGCTTCTCCCTTGAAATTACGTTTCTGGGTAGAGGCATGTAATAGGCCAATCCAGGCCCTTAGTAGGGAATGAAATAAGGGGATCCAAGCTCATTTGCCTTCCTTCAGGCAGGCTGGGTCTTGCCATCAAAATAATGATAATCCAATGAAAGCTTCTCTAGAACAGAAAGAGGGCTCAGCTGCTAGGAAGCCATTCACAAAATGGACAGCTCTCCCATGTCCCTTAAGGTATTTATAAAATTGGCACCTCATTACAGAGTAATGATAACACATAATACAGTACCTCACACAGATGAAACATCAGATGAATTTCAGCCATTCTCACTATTTTGGACTTTCTGTACACACATTCTTCTTCACTGAAGAGAAATGAGAGAATACACCAATGCAGCTTTGTGATATGGTACTGAGCTAAGAGAGAATTAGGCAAAATAAGAGGCCGAACTAAGAAGCCCATCAAATGTCAATGGATTATCTTTTATTCTCTTCATGGTCAATAGGATCTTTTGGAAATGGAATTAAATCCTCACTCCATTCCGGTATTCAGGGGCACAGTCTCCTATTTATGACTTTACCATATACCAGGATCTTGCATTTTATTGGCAAAATAAGAGAGAGAAAATAATGGATTGGCATCTTATAGGAATGAAGTCTGGAAGTGATAGACATCACTTCTACCTCTAAATCCCATTGTTAAAACTGTATATTGTATCTCATGGAGAAACGGAGGAGAAAGTGAGAGGAAGGGAGGGAGAAGAGGGAAGAAGAGGAGAGAAAAAAGTGAGAGGAGAGGGACTGGAGTTAGCCTCAGGCTTATGCTACACAAGCAAGTATGCTTCCTCTGAGCTACATCCCAGCTTCAGGAACTGCACTTAACCATAAGCCAGTCTGCAGAATAACATCCAGTTATGTGTAAGAGGAAGTGGAAATGGNCATGAGACTACAGGAATATAGTCTGGACTCCTGATTGATCAACATGTCTGTGCATACAAGCTTCTCCAACTGGTCTATGGGAACCTTGGGTTGTTCAAAATTTGGACATAGATACTTGCAAAATGCACCAATTACCTGATTGTATGACATAATGAGTGACATCAAATCTATCTGCAAACAACTGTGTCATTGTATTGTAGAATCCCTTAAAAAATAAATTATAAAAAACAAAACAACAACAAAAAAAACAAACAAAAAAAAAGGAAGAGTTTATTTGAGCTTACTATTGATGGTTCCAGGGAAACAGTGTCCATTGTGTCAGGAGCCATGGTGGTTGGGGCTGGAGCAGTAAGTCAAGGGTCCCATCTTGAAATGAGCACAGGAAGCAGAGAGAGTGACTAGAGACTGCAAGGCTTGTTAAACTCATTAAGCCTGCCCCCAATAATGTACTTCCTCTAGCATAGCCACACTTTCTAAGACCTCCAAGAACAGTGCCACCAACTGGAGACAAATGTTTGAATACTTAAAGCCTATGAGCGACACTCATTCAAACCACCACAAGTATTTTATTAATAAATCAGGGACATCTTCTTTGGGCTGGAGATATGAAGAGTAGAGAGCTAGTCTTGGGAAGGGGATGACTAAAACATATGATCCAGTTTTAGGCATTTCTGACTTCTAAGTTGAACTCACACACACAGCAAAACAGCAGAGCAGGCTAATTTTCCTCCTTGTCTCCATCTATTTTTTTCCTTAGTGGCCTTTAACTCTTAACACTAGGTAAACTCTTGTGTGCCATTCCCTCTGCCTTTTTGTTTAGTTTCTTGAAAAAAGGTCTCCTTTATTTAGCTTAGTCTGGCCTCAAATTTCCAATTCTCTTGCCTATAGCCAGATTCTCTGATTCGCAAGCAGGAGGCAGGGTGTCAGGTGGAAGATGTATGATCAGTAAAGCCCTTTGATATAAACTCACTTCCCAGGTATGTCAACATTAGCCCAGAGCTTGGCTGGATTGGGCACCATGCAGTTCCCACCCTCCCATTTGAAAATGCCAGTATGTGTATGTTGTACATTGTTGTTAGGTGACCCGTCAGTCATGGCTTATGCCCCAAAAAGCTAGGTTCAGCTACCTGTCCTCAATAAACCAATTAAAAGAAAGAGCTAGATTAGGGGGCTGAGAGCTCAGTGGTTAAGAGCACTTGTGCAACTGTAGAGGCACCTGGGTTCCTAGCACATACATGGTGGCTCATTCTGTGACTCCAGGTACTGGGGATCTGATGGCCTCTTCTGGCATCTGGGGGCGCTGTGGGCCACACTAGGAAGAGGGACAAAGAGATCCAGTGACAACAAACCTCTCCCCCACTAGTCCACCAAGAGAGGAAGGTTTTAACAGAAGATAGGAGATGCATAACTAAGCAGCCCCACCAAGGTTTGGCCCTACCCACTATTGTCTAGGCTCTGCATCTAAAAGAGATGCAAAAGGCAAGGTCTCCTGACAGTGAGAAACAGCATCCCCTAGAGGGTCCCGTCTCATTTATAAAAGAATAGTCTGGACTCTCATTTGATCAACTTGGTTGAACATACAAGACCCCCCTGCTGGATTGGGACCTGAACTGAATTGGAAAATGATGTATGAAATACACAAAGCATCAATAAAAAATGAAAAAAAAAATAAAAAAAGAATTTAAGAATAGACTCAAAATGGGAGTTTTAAGAAAATTTATTATAATTTAAAGAAAAATCCTAAGGGCAAGAAGCTGCCTTTCCAAATGGAGGGAAAAGGGGACCCCCCCCCAGGAAGCCATGCTGGTTCAGAGCTATGTATGGGGATCGGACACGTGGCAGACTAGAAGCCATGGGGTGGGGAGAAGGAAGCTTTAGAGAAAAAGTAAAAAAAAAAAAAATAAAACAACCCCCCCAAGCCCCAAAATGTTGGGGCAGCCCCAAAGCTTTAGGGAACGCATGCTTAGAAAAGGGCGTGGTGGTGCATGCCTGTAATCCCAGCACTTGGGAGGCAGAGACAGGAGGATCTCTAAGTTCAAGGTCAGCCTGGTCTACATAGCGAGTTCCAGGACAGCTGAGGCTACAGGGAGACCCTGTCTCAAAAACAACAACAACAAAAAAAGACCAAAAAAGAAGAAAAGAAAAAGAAAAGGAGATTATGTTTTTTTGAATTCATGAGACAAGCAGACAGGACTTATGAAGAGCCACATGTCTGTGTGACCAATATCAACAAGAACTGCCCTTAAGTCCTTGTGAATATAACCCCTAACCCCTTTTCAAGCCTGGGATCCTGGTAAGTTAAGCTCATGCTCCTCAAGGCTGAAAAGAGTCTCGTTGGGTAACAGTGCAGATGTTAGGACCAGATCTGATCCTTCCGGCAGGTTGGAAATTGTGGGAGAGCAATCCTGGACTCAGACATATCTTGAGAGTATGCCAGCCACCAATCTGCTTAGCACACACAGAAGTCATGAGTCTGCTTACTTGTCAGTACTCTCCCCTTTTCTGAATATGCCCCACAAAGCTGGGATGATGCATGATGGTGTGGAGGTCTAGAATTGGCCACTGGGAGGTGGTGTCATGTGATGTAGAGGCTGCCCGTCCCAGACCTACATAAGCTGTTTGTTGCAAAGAATAAACAGATTTGCACCGTTTGATATTTCCCGTGGTGTTACTGGAGTAACCCTGTGCCTACCCTCTTCAGCCTGTTGAACTGTGGGGTCAGTGGCCCCACAAGAAAGGATTGAATTTCTTGTGGATGTCTGTTCTCTATCTCCACTATAGTTAAAACATTTGGGGTTGGACATCTGGCACATTGGTTAACAGCACTGATTGCTCTTGCAGAGGACCCAGGTTTAGTTCCCAGCACCCACATGGCAACCAACAACCATTCCTAACTCCAGTTCCAAGGGATCTGATACCCTCTTCTGACCTCTGTGGGTACCACTTACACACATGCAGGCAATACACTGATATACATAAAAATAAAAATAATAAATAGAAAAATTTAGTTTCCTTCATCCTCCTCTTCTACTCACATGGTTCTGGAGACTCTTCCAGCTCCATACAGGAGGAAAATATCAGTGAATTGGTTGACAGCTTTGATATAGATGTGAGCTTCCATAGGTGCTGTGGGCAACAGGAAATAGTCAATGCTGGTATTGGTGCCAGGAGGTGGCGAGTTCCTTGGCAGGAAAGGTCTAGAGAAAGCTGATCACACAGGAGTTCTGGATGTGAATGAAGCAGATGAGATAAGCTATAGATGGGTCACCCATGAATCTCACTTAAGGATGCTTTAAGGCAAAGTTAGCACTACTGACACTTTGGGGAGGAGAGAAATGATTTCTGTCTGTCTGTCTGTACACTGTGAGAATCTGAAAGTGGTCTAAAATCCCTTAGCAACATCCCTGGCCTCTGCATACTAGATGCCAGTAGCATTTACTGAGTTTACAACTCATAAAACTGTCTCCAGATATTGCCAAACACCCCATGAGTGGCAGAATCAAAACAAAACAAAACAAAACAAAACATTTTAAGTTAATAGTGACTGCTGTAAAGATTTTTTTTTAATTTTTTAAAAAAATTTTATTTATTTCTGTATGTGTATGAATGTACTGTCTGCATGCAAATCTGTGCACCCATGTCATGCAACGCCACGGAGGTCAGAAGAGGGTGTCGGATTCCCCTGGATCTGGAGTTCCTCCTGGAATTGGAGTTTCAGACGGTTCTCAGCCGCCATGTGGGTGCTGGGGATCGAATTCGGGTCCTCTGTAAGAGCGGTCGGTGCTCCCAACCGCTAGGCTATCTCTCCAGCCCCATAGATTTTAAAAGGCAGTGTGGCCCTTAAGCAAGAAATGTTTTTCCCCAGCAGCAAGAAATTGTTTTATTCGCATCTCCCCACCCTGAGAACCATGTGGGTTTGGATAACCAAGTACTAAGGTGGGGTTTTGGTAAACAGATTGCATTATGCTGCATTTCACTATTAAGTGGATAAATCTGTTAAGGTAGTAAATCTGTTATATTAACAATGACTCATTTTGTTCCTTGGAGCACCATGAGTAAGGTCATCTAAGGATTTAACTGGTAACATTATTAGTAGACTGTAAACCTGCTCTTGTGGATGAAGCAATGCAGGCCACAAGTTCCAAAGGACCATTTTGGGGAGGTGAGAAAAGACGCCATTTGAGCTTAAGTTGTTTCTTTTAAAATTTCCTTTCTTTCTTTCTTTCTTTCTTTCTTTCTTTCTTTCTTTCTTTCTTTCTTTCTCTTTCATTTTATGTGTATGAATGTTTTGCCTGCATCTATGTAAGTACAACTATGTATGCAATGCCTACAGAAACTAGCACAGTTGTTAGCCACCATGTGGGTGCTCTGAACTGAACCAGGGTCTTCTGTAAGAGTAGCCAGTGCTCTTAGCCACTGAGTCATCTTTTCATCTCCCTGTTAATTAAAAAAATGTTGATTATATGTGAGTGTGTGTGTGTGTGTGTGTGTGTGTGCATGTGTATATGTACATGTCATGAAGGGTATTTGGAGGTCAAAGGACAACTTTTGGAAACTGGCTTTGTCCTCCTAACATGTTAGACCATCAGGGTTGGCCTGCTGAGCTATCTCGCCAGCCTAGAGCATAAGCTATTTCTTTTTAAAAAATTTTAAAATTTATTTATTATTTTTATGTGTATGAATGTACTGTCTGCATGTAGGTTGGTGCACCCATGTCGTGCAAAGCCGTGGAGGTCAGAAGAGGGCATCGAATTCCCCTGGAATTGGAGTTAAAGATGGATCTTAGCCACCATATGGGTGCTGGGAATCGAACCCGGGTCCTCTGCAAGAACAGTCTGCAGTCTTAACTGCTGAGCTATCTCTCCAGCCCCCATAAGCTATTTCTTTTTTTTTTGAATTATCTTAACTTTGGTAATTTCTGTAGTTTTAGGAGTTTGCGGTTTGCTTAAAAGTTTGTGCACCCGTGTCGTGCAATGCCACGGAGGTCAGAAGAGGGTGTCGGATTCCCCTGGAACTGGAGTTCTCCTGGAATTGGAGTTTCAGACGGTTCTCGGCCGCCATGTGGGTGCTGGGGATCGAACCTGGGTCCTCTGTAAGAGCGATCGGCGCTCTTAACCGCTAGGCCATCTCTCCAGCCCCCCATAAGCTATTTCTAAATGAGTCTAGTCATTGACTAAAAGCAGCCTGAAGCAAACGCTCCTCTGAAGGATGCTTGAACAGGACCACTGTAGCCTCTTTCAGGATTCTCAGATCCACTCCAGCATCTGGTTTCTAGTACACAGTCTTGCCTGGAGGTCATCTTTTAATTTTTCATGTTTTGAAGAAAAGAAGTGAAGAAGAGAGAGGAGATGGTTGTGGGACAGTGCAAAGGGAGAGCTTTTTCTTCTCCACTGAAGCCTAGGCAGACACACAATGGTGGCTGCATATCTCCTCAGGGTTGCTTTCATCCCAGCATTAGGGAAAGTGCCAGTGCACCCTACTGCCTTTTTAAATTTCTTTTTGGTCTTTTCGAGACAGGGTCTCCCTGTAGCCCCAGCTGTCCTGGAACTTGCTCTGTAGACCAGGCTGGCCTTGAACTCACAAAGATCTGCCTGCCTCTGCCTCTCAAGGGCTAGGATTAAAGGCATGCGCCACCACGCCTGCCCAGCTCCTTTGTTGTCTTTTAAACTCGGCCTTGCTGGACCTCAGTAGTCAGGTGCCTAAAGCCTTGCGGACCCAAGCTTTCCCCCAACCCCCTCAACATGAATGGTGTAGAACAGCACAGGCTCAGTCTTCTGGGGTCCTTTATTCTGTCCCTGAAGATTCCTCCTTCCCAAGGGTCCCCTGGAATCTTAACCTAACTTCATTAGATTTGATGAAATAAAAAAGGTCTAAGTTCTTTCTTGTCTAGAAACAAAGGCTTTTAGTAGATCCTAAGATTATAAACTAGTTTGAGGCTAGGGATGTAGCTTGATGCTAGAGTGCTCATCTAATGTGGACAAGCCCTGGGTTTCATTCGTAGCACTGAAAAACATGAACAAGTAACAATAATGAAAGCAAAACAGCAGCAGTAACAGCATAATTGACACAGTCATTTCATATTGTTGTTGAGAATGGTGGCACATGCTTGTAATCCTAGGAAACTGACATAATTAGGAAATTGACGTAGGAGAATCATAAATTTGAGGCAAGCCTGAGCTATAAAACAAGAACCTATCTCAGAAAGATTTTATTTTGTGACAACCTGAAAGAGGTCCAGCATCTGAAGACTATGAATTTCCCTTCATGTATTACTTATGAGACAGGTAAGGGGGCTCACATTTCCCCAGGGCACTGGGTAGGTTTGAAGAACTGTTAAACCTGTTAAAATCACTATTAATGTTGATAATACAGTCTTTAAGTTCTTAAACATTCCTTCTGATGTTCATTTTCCTGCAAATAAACAAAGATGTGGGGGCTTAGGGGCAATCTGACTCCTCGATTAGCAGCTGCTGTGTTCTCTCTTTCTGCTCTGACTGCCCTGAGCAAAATGACTGTGGGGCATCCTGCCAGACTACCCTATACCAGCACTGGCTGTTGTGAATACCATACAGATGCCTTCAGAAAAGTATAGTCATTGCAACTCATTGCCTCAGCTCCCAAAGGCATAGTCTCAGCCAGGGATGTTTCAAACAGTTTACCAAGCTTTTTGCTCTCATAAGCTTCAGTTAGTTCTAAATTACCCCACAACCATTTCATCTAGGCCAGAGAAAAAGAGTACTAACCCAGTTGCCTAGCAGAGGGGCTTCTGGCTCAGGCTAAAGAGGCAAGGTACACAAAGAAGCATCTGTTTGCATGTGAGGTGTGCTGTTAATTGGTTCAAACACCCCTTTGTCTGGCTATATAAGCAGACAGTTTAGGCTCACTTAGCAAATTATGTGGGAGACAATCTCTTATGTTACCTTCTCTGGTGTTGCAACATTAGACACCAGTGATCTCTTCTTGCCCAAGTCAATAGTGTAGACAGAGCTAACAACAAGAAAGAGCAGAGGGGCAGCAATGGCAGGGACAGAGTGGCAGTGATTAGTTGAACATTTGGCAGGCTGAACTGACTTGAAAAAGTAGTCAAGGCAAGAGGAGCAGGAAGGCAGAAGTTAGACAGATGGCAAGAAAGGGCAAACTGCTGAGGCTGAAGGATAGAGGGATATATGGAGGAGTCAGAGAGACTGCAGGACTGGGTCAATTGGAATAGCTCTAGAGAGCTATCAAATCTTCAGGGACATAGGATAGGTCTTGGTTGGGAGCTGAAACACTGGCTGGTGCTGGAACTGAGAATTCCTTACTTCCTCGGCTACACAAGAGTTAAGTTGTAGAGCTAAGGATCCTTATACCAGAGGCTGGCACAAGAGCTGACATTAGCTGGTACCACTTGATGTTGCCACCACTTTATCCTGTTAAATGCCAAGGGACAAAAAGCTGGCAAAGACTAGACTCGAAGAGCTTCTTCTCTACCCACAGTTTTTATATTGGTAGAGTGAACCCCCTCCAGACAGTTGACTGGTAACTGTGATGGTTAATTTTTGTCCCCAACTTGAATGTATTTGCAGGCACCTAAGAGACATCACTGGGTATGTGTGTGAGGGTGTTTCCAGTGATGTTTAACAGAGAAAGACCAATCCTGAATGTGGATGGCCACATAGTTTAGCATCCCAAATTAAATAAGGGGGAAGAAAGGAGGAAGCCATCTGAGCACTGGCATTCCCTTGTCTTTGCTTCCTAGTATGCACCATGGACCAAGCCACTGCTGCCGTGCCTTCCCTGCCACAAGCAGCTATGACCTCTCAGACTGTGAGCTAAAAGAAACCCTTTCTTCCTTAGGTTGCTTTTGCTACATATTTTACTATGGTAGCAGGAAAACTAATATGGGAAATCAGCACTGGAATTGGGGTCATTGCTTTGACTTCCTGGGGGATAAATTATTTCTTCTTTGAAATGAGAGGAGCTAAGTTTGCAGCTCAGCTGTGCAGTGAGTTTTCATGCTGGCATTCCCACAGAAGGTGCATGAGACTTGGGAATTCTGGGGGCGTGGGGGATGGAGATATATAAAAGCCCCACCACATGAGGCTGGGCCCTCTCTGGCTATATACCAGCACAGACAGAGGGCATGGGGTTTTTGTGCCAGAACTCCAAGTGGCCATGTTGACCTGGCAACCCGGCCGCTGCTGAGGCTCGAGTGAGTGCACCTTCCCAGCCCTCAGTTTAGAGCCAGTCTAATTAAATTCTGGTCTAGTCTGAGATTGGAGCGCTCTCTACTTGTTTTGCCTTAGTTACCTGGGAAATGGAGAAATGGCAGAGGAGGGGTAGAATTTTGGGATGCTGTGCATGTGGCTGAGAGACTTTGGGTGCCTAACGGCCCAGAGGGAAATTCCTCTGCAACACTCCCCATGTGCTTCTAGAACTGGTTTCCATCAGGAATGTAGAAGAGTTGGGGTTGTAGGGTAGAGAGGGCACAAGGATGCTGTAAGCATAGCTTAATGGGTCATTCTGATGGGAAACTGGAAGACTCAAATACTGAGAAGAATGTGGACAGTGAAGGTCAGCTCATGAGACTTCAGAAGGGCATCCTAAGGACTCTACTGGAAACTGGGATAGAGGTCATTCATGTTGGATTCTGGCAAAGAATATCTCTGCATTCTTCCCATGTCCTGAAAAACTGAGCGAAGCTGAAGGAAAAAGTTGTTTGGTAGTAGAAATTTTCATGCCAGGATGTAGAATGGTTACTTCTCACTACTCTTAGTCATATCCATAGTAACAGTAAGTAAAGAAAAGAGTGTGAGTGTTGAGATTAAAATATCAGACAAGGCAGACTGGAGAAAAGCAGCTACAATGGTCAAAGAAGATTAGCACCACTAAAGAGAAAGCTCAAGCTTTGTACTGGGGCAATAGGAAAGGTGCTCTGAGGGTATAACTTCATCCATGGAAGGTTCGACTAACTGGCTCGCTGGTGAAGCACACTTGTTGCAGTGGCAAAGGACCTGAGTTCAGTTCCCTGCATTCACATGGCAGCTCACAACTGTCTGTCCAGGGGATTAAATGCTTTCTTCTGTTCTCAGGCACCAGGCATACATGTGGTAGACATACATACATGCAGGCAAAACACATAAAATAAAAATAAAATCTTTAAAAAATCTTTTGAAAGAAGAGAACTGAAAGGAACATGAACTGAGAATGCCATTGAAGGAATTTCTTGCTTGAAAACCACTAGCTGGATTCAACTACTACGGTGCGCAGAGGCCAATACAGTTGTAATACAAAGGGGCAGACTATACGGCAAGCTGATAAGATACTTGACAGTGCTATCTATCCATGTGCTTTTGCAAGCATGAAAAATGGAAGAGTTATGGCATCATGGAGACCTGCACCAAAGTCACTGAGGCCAGACCATGTGTGGGAAGGTTGGATTCCTTGCAAAGGGTCCTGAGAAGCGATTTTGTGTGTTTTAGAGAATGATCTATGATAGCCATTGTTTTGGTTTCAAGTGAGTTTGGGTATTAACTATGTGGCAAGCAAAACTCCAGAGCTTATAACATCTAGCAGAAATACACTGTGGAAGCACTGTTGAGGCAGTGAACTAGAGTTCCCAATTCAGAGCCTTCTCCCCATGGATGAGCTTCTGGCTTCTCCTTTCCATATGAGGACTTTTTATACAGTGGGATAATAGTAATCACTGCTGGAAATGGTTTACGTTCTAGCTGTTCTGAATGATACAACGTTTTTAAACACCAGTTGTATGCTCTTTTCCTTTCTCCACTTCACAGAATTAGGGGGCCAGTCTGACCCAGGACAGAGAGTTTTGAGATATACATGCCTCAGTCTGAGGCAGGGGAGAGCCTCTTTGCTAAGTCCACTTTTCACAAGCTTAAACGGCAGTTGACAATTTGCTAATATAATGGACTTTACAGAGGCTACTGAAAGAAGTAAAGCCCAAATTGCAATGGAGATCCCTGCATGCTAGAGATGAAAAGACCATGGGCTACCCACAAAAGAAAGCTGCAGGCATGGGGTGGAGCTGGTCCAAGATACAACTGGCAGTGAAGAGGTATAGGCAGGTATGCAGAGTACTTAAGATGGTTCCGAAGACCTCAGGCTAGAGGTATAAAACAGTCACTGGCTCCAAAGACTTTTTGGTAGTAGGTGTGGAGAATCCTGAATAGAGAAAGTCTCTCCCTCAAGAAGACACAGTAGAGGTCACAAATCTACCCACTGTGGTCTTTAACTTTATAAGCCAATGGTAGAGGCAGCTCAGATACTTTTTCCCGCCTCTTAGGCAGAGCCTTGTGCTATTATCTGAATTGGCATAAAACTAAGGATTCAAATATGACCTCGAACAACTTTTCTTCCTACAGGCCAAGGTGGAGGTCTAGTATGAGATAGCAAATAGTCCAAGTGGGGGGGGGGCATAGCACAGTTTAAGAAAGTCTAGACGATGAGGGTAGTAAGAGTGACACTTTCTAGTACTTTACATGCAAAACATGAAGTCTGGGAGTGAATATGAAAGTGTATGGAAGAGATGAGAAACAAACCACGTTTTAAAGAACTTCCAATTAGACTTGATGGTGTACCACTGTGATCCAGTTAGACTTGATGGTGTACCACTGTGATCACAGCACTTGGGAGGCTGAGGTAGGAGCGATGCTACAAGATCCAGGCCAGTCTATGTTACAATCCAGGCTGGAGTGAATTACTAAATTAGATCAACAACTTTCAAGTGTTCATTAAGGCGGGGGTCAGCATTAGTCTCCTGTCTGTAAAACAGTGCCAATAATTCCTCATCCCTACTATTTTGCAAAGCAGGAACTTCCAAGGTAGAGAAGAATATAGAAGTTTTTAGCCTTCAAAGACTGCAGGGTCTCTCGCAGGAACACTGGCCTGTGTGCAACTAGGCTCCATCTAGACAACATGCCATCCAATATCACATGAAGAACAAAATCCAAGGCAGGGGCTATTGACTGAACTTGTGTTCCAGGATAAACTTCAGAGGAGATGGGATTCCTAAGTCCCTATGCCTAGGAAGTGAATCTGGGGCAGATACCTTTAAGACAGCCATGAAGGGAGAGAGGGTGATTGCTGCCAAACCTGACGACCCAAATTTAATGTCCAGAGCCCTCACGTTGAAAGGACTCACGCAAGTTGTGCTTTGACCACCACAGGAGAGCACACACAAAATAAATAAAACTAATTAAAAATAATATTTAAAGCAAAAACATAGACCTTGAAAAAACATAGACCTTGAAGTAGGCAGTTCTGCCTGAGGTCTTGCCCTCAAACAGCCATGTTCTCATTGCTGGGGCCAACGACAGGGTCAGGTCTCTCTAACACTTAATAAGCACTCATTTTTTTTTTTTTTTTTTTGTCTTTTTCAGACAGGGTCTCTCTGTAGCCACACCTGTCCTGGAACTCTATGCAGACCAGGCTGGCCTTGACCTCCCTCTGCCTCCCAAGTGCTGGGATTAAAGGCGTGCACCACCACGCCCTACTTAGCACTCATTTTTTGAATTCATGTACAGACAGAAAAGGGCTTCACCTAACGGTGTAAACACTTCACATAAGGGTAAGAAGTTGTCAGCGGGCTAGACAGTTGCTACACAGACCTTCCGTATAGAAGCGCGGGAGTTGTCTCGGGTGATTTGCATACCATGTCGCAGTGCGTTGTGGGGCTTGTAGTCCAGAGTCAGACAGAGCTTCAGAGAGCTGGTGCCACAGGACTACATTTCCCAGGAGGAACCATAGAGCCACGCGCGGGCCTTGTTGCGCAAGCGACCAGACTTCCGGAGGAGCCGGGGGCTAGGCGGCTGTAGAGGCTGGAGCCTGGCGGCGGCATGCAGCGCCCCGGGCCCTTCAGCACCCTCTACGGGCGGGTCCTGGCCCCGCTGCCGGGGCGGGCCGGGGGCGCGGTCTTAGGTGGGGGCGGGAACGGCTGGGGCCTCCCGGGCTCCCACGTGCAGCTGCCGGGGCGTGCACAGTCCGAGACCCGCGGCAGCACGGGCTCCTCGGGCGCTAGCGGCCCTGACTCCGGCACCGTCTGCGCGGCCCCGTCCACGATGTCAAAGGCCGAGGAGGCCAAGAAGTTGGCCAGCCGCGCAGCGGTGGAGAACCACGTGAAGGTAGGCAGCTGGTGTCGGCGTGATGGCTTCGTGCTACGCGCTCAGGGCACTGCTAGGGCGCGCCTGGTTCCTGGAAGGGCGAGGGCTGCGTGCGAGGGGAGAGGGTGAGCCCTTTGCCCGAGTCCACGTTCCTTTTCCAGGCTCTTACACGTGAAATCGGTGGATATCCACAAGCACCCTAGAATTGAGCTTTTCAGACTGTCCCGCTGGAGAGTGTGCCAGGTTTGTTTGGAGTCGGGTTGGAGGCTCTTAGTACCTCCTAGTCAGCCTTAAGCCCCAAGGCTGTCTCCAGTTCTTCACTTCTCACTGACTTTGGTTTGCAGAGTGTTTTGAAATTGCATTCCAAACAGGCTTTTAGCAACTCGAGCTTGGGAGCCTGAGTCCTCTTGAGGTGGGGGGAGACCAGGCGGAAGGAGGAAGCCAGCACCAAAACTCTTCCTTTTGACAGGCCGGTTGGACCTTTGACGTCCAACTTTGACGTCCAAGAAGATGCTTCTCTTTAGGAGGGGCTGCGAGATGTTTAGCAGTTACTTAGTAAGGTCGCAGCCCCACTTGTTAAGTGGCAGGTGTGGTGCCAGTGCACCTGCAGTTGCTGTTACTAAGCATATCAATTATCGTAATTGTATTTAATTGTGTACTTCAGCAAAAGCGGAGTGGAGTATCTGCCCTTTGGTGGAGAGCCCTGGGCTTGTTTTCTACTTCTTAGTGTTATCAGAATCCCTTTCTCCTCCTGAGGGAGTTATTTGCATTTATTGATGCAGTACTGTACAGGTTATTTTGTAAAGTTGATGTCCTTTGGGCTTTACTGCAGCCTGGGGAGGGAGAAGGGGCAGCCTCTGGTTGGGTTGCCTATGCTGTAGAAGGAATGGCCTAACCACTCTTGCTCTAGGCAGGCTTGTACCAGTCTCCCATTTTGGTGTAGATTTTCTCAAGTCTAACTATTAGTAGGACTTTCTATAGGAGTTATGAGAAAGAATGTAAAATATGTAATTTGGCTGTTTGGAATGAAGTGCCACCGCTGTAAAATTGGGACAATAAGCTGAAAGTTCAAAATGCCTTCATGAAATGATTTAATAAAAGGGTAAATGAGATCTCTACAATTAGAAAAACCTCACATTTAAGTTGTCCCGTTAATGTATTTGTGTTAGCTTCCTGGTGCAAATTTCCTTGTCCTTTGTTTTATAGTTATGTATTTGATCGAATAAAAATCTTTAAGCCTCGGGTTATTGCCCCAAACATTGAATTCCAGTCACATCGTTCAAGGAAGGTGCTGGGGAGATATCCATTCAGTTTTGGGGGAAATCTGGTAAAATAATGATGTCCTGTGGGGTTTGGTTCAAAGGACTTTTCCTACTTTGAGTTTTTCCATGGCTTTCTAAGGTAGGAAGATTTCTCTTTGGATTTTTTTCTTTATGTCTTTTTAGATAGTGATTGGCTGTAGGCTCAGGCTGACTGATGATCCTCCTGCTTCTGCCTCCTAAGTGCTGGCATTATAGGTATGTTCACCACAGTGGGCTACCTCTGCCTCTTTATGTCTCCTAGGCACTTAATGTTGACTTAGGCTGTAGTTATCTTTGTGTTTCTCTTGCCTAATCCCCTAAAGGGTGAGCTCTGGGAGAAGAGTTAACCTTATCTACACATTCAGTGTTGGCCACAGTGAGACCTGCATAGGAAATGTTGAGTGAGTTGTGAGGAGTATGGGCACTGATACAGAGATGGTAGGGTTATGGGTGTAGGTGACTAAGTTGTAGGTTTACTTAGGCTGTCTGGGTGTAGGCCTTCTAGTCTCCCCACTCACTGGTGGTTCACTGTGACTGTGACTGTACTTCAGGGTAGATGGAGAACCTGGAGATTTCCCAGCTAAGTCTTTGATGTTACTTGGTCTATATCTGCCCATTTCTGGGAATGTTGTTACCCGCAATGGCTTATGTATGTCTATGCTTTCCTCGTGGTCTATTGCTTCATCTTTTGTTCTAGTGGAGCCTGGGCTTTGCTTTAAGATTGATGTAGCCGGGCGTGGTGGCGCACGCCTTTAATCCTAGCACTTGGGAGGCAGAGGCAGGCGGATCATTGTGAGTTCAAGGCCAGCCTGGTCTACAGAGTGAGTTCCAGGATAGCTGGGGCTACAGGGAGACCCTGTCTCGAAAAGACCAAAAAAAAAAAAAAAAAAAAAAAAAGATTGATGTAGGCTGAAGAAACTAGTGGTTCTTATTGGTCAGTAGTAGTATTTCTAAGCTTATTCCAAATTGTGATGTTTACATGTGAGATGTTTAGTTCTGCTCAGTAGAAGGGCAGTCTCCTGTTGGGCCACTTTGCAGGCAGCTTTTGGCCATTTCTGGTTGGTATTGGCTAGAGCACTGACTCTTGGGTCTGTTGTTTTAATTATTATTCTTATTCTTATTCTTATTTTGAGACAGGTCTCCCTTTAGTCCCAGCTGGCCTGGAGCTTGTATATAGACCAGGCCTGGCCTTGAACTCACAGAAATCTGTCTGCCTCCTGCCTCTGAGTGCTGGGATTAAGACATGACCACCACGCCTGGCCCAAGACGGTTCTTAGCCACCATGTGGGTGCTGGGAATCGAACCTGGGTCCTCTGCAAGTTCAGTCTGCTCTTAACACTGAGCCATCTCTCCAGCCCCTGTCATCTTTGGGTAGCAAAATCACGTAGTTAAAAAAAATGTAGGTCTGGCAGTGGGACGTGGTGGGGCACACCTTTGATCCCAGCACTCAGGAGGCAGACGGATTACTGTGAGTTCAAAGCCAGCCTGTTCTACATAGCAAGTTCTAGGCCAGCTGGGGCCACAGGGAGACCTGTTTCAAAAAGACCAAAACAAAAAAAAAAAAAAAAAAATCACCCCCTAAAACTGTAGGTGTAGGTCTGGTAGGCCCTAGCAGTTCATCTTCTAGGTGTCAAAGGAAGAGCCTTGTTCAGAGCTTGTCTGTTATAACAAAATTCATCTGTGTGCCACTTGTCTGCTGGGAGCCTGTGAGTGATGTGAGCTTGCTAATGAGGAATCTTACGGTCATATTGCTATATAGCTGGACCAACTTCAGGTCAAATGTGAGGGTTAAGTTTACCTAGGCATTGAGAAGTCCGGACATTTCTGTTACTTGAATATTTTTACATGTTGAGATGTTTAGCCTTTGAATGTTTTTGCATTGTTTGCTGATTAGTTTTTGTCAACTAGACACAAACTAGAGTTACTAGGGAAGAAGACACCTGCACTGAGGAATTTCTTCCATCTGATTGGTCTGTAGGCATGTTTTTGGGGGCATTTTCTTGACTACTAATTGATGTGGGAAGATCTAGCCCACAGTGGGTTGTGCCATCCCTAGGCGGGTAGGCCTGGGCTGTATAAGAAACAGCTACCTTACTAAGCAAGCCAGTAAGCAGAATTCCTTCATGATCTCTGCGGCAGTTCCTGCCTCCAGGTTCTAGCCCTGGCTTCCCTCAGTGATGGTAGTGAACCGGGAGTTGTAAGATGAAATAAACTCTTTCCTTCACAAGTTGCTTTAGGTCAGTGTTTGCATTTGGTGAATTTTGAGCTGTATGTTAATAAAATTGGCTTATACCCGATTAAGAACACACACATTGATGGATAGAGTCTTCTGTAGGTAGGAGACGCCCAGCTAGAAACATTTTTAGCATACTAGTGTGTGGCTACCATTAGGATTTGTATATTTTTTTTTTTCTAATTTTTTTTCCTACTTGTTGGTCATTCTGCTATTTTTTAGTTTTAGATGTAGTTTAATTTTGAGAAAGGACCAAGTCAGGTATAGGGTTCCAGGCTTATCCCTGCATCTTCCTCCGGCTTTTGTATGGAGGCATTTTAGTGATGGCCCTTGTTTTCTCTAGAGGTCTCCAGCACTTCTCTTCCTCCCACACAGGAAGTTTTACAATGGCCTTTCCCTCACTAGTGAATTGTTAGTAGATGTTGGAACTCTAAGAAAATTGAAATGCAGTTCTCTTTGAGCAAAGTGAGGTTCCTGGAATTGTTTAAAGCCCACTTGTGTGTGTGTGTGTGTGTGTATGTGTGTGTGCATGTGTGATTGATAAAGTTAAAAAAAGTAACCTGATAAGGACATTATGTATTCCTATGTCAAGGTTTTAACTCAAATTGATGAAGGAACTGGAAAAGGTGTTAGGACCTGCTCATAAGTTTCTTGTTACCAGCTGTAATAACTAAGACTAGGTTATTTATGGCAGAAATTTATTCACTAAGTTATGGAGGCTGGGAAATTAAGTATTAAGCTGCTGGGATCTGCCAAGAGAAAGAAAGGTAGAGATACTGGTGCCATAGTGGACACCTATCTCACCTACCCATTGTGGTGGTAATCCTCCCAAAGGTCCCATCTGAATACAGAGATTTCCCTACTTAACTATTTTTACAGTTACAAAAGCTTTTATTTGTGTGTGTGTGTGTGTGTGTGTGTGTGTGTGTGTTTTCCTTGGTCATGGTGTTTTATCACAGCAACAGAAAAGTGACTAATACAGTTATTTGGTACCAGAGAGTGGGCTGTTGGCTGTGAAGAACCTGACCATGTGGATGTTTGGAGAAATGTGGAAGACTTTGGAAATTTGGGCTAGAAAAGCTGTTGATTACTGTAAGCAGAGCTTAATGGGCCATTCTAGCAGAGGCCTGGAAGAAAGCATGGCTGCAAAATATCCCAGTCGCTGCCTAAGTCTCTATTTTCCTCTGTAGTTCCAGAGGAAAATAGAGACTTAGGCAGCGACTGGGATATTTTGATAAAGAGTCTGGCAGCAGTTTACCCACAGCCCAAATGCTTTCCTGATGCTAAGTTGAAAAGCAATGGATTAATGTCTTTGGCAGAGGATATTTCAAGACAGCCTAATGTAGAAATGGTGGTGAGGCTTTTAATAGTGAATATTATACAGATCTACAGTGAAGAAGAGCAGATAGGGCAGAAAGAAATGCAGAATGTAGAGTTTTGATCCGAAAACCCCACTAGGAAAATTAAAGGTGGTGCCAAGGCATGTGCAGGAGAGTTTCCTTTTGATAAGGAGATTAAAGTGATTAAGGAAGGGCCTGGATATTTACAAGTAAACAACAGAATCAATACCTTCAGGGCAAGACCACACCCAGCTAATCCTCCAACAAGTCCAGGGCAGAGAAAAATTGCAAATGTGGTTAAAGTAGGAGAGACTCCATCCTGAACTTGCAGCCAGATTCGGCAATTTCATTCACGTGGTGCTGGCTTTAGAGGCATGAAGTTTGCAAGAGTGAAGGGGGTCATCAGTTCTTCCTCCACGGTTTCAGAGAGTCAAAGAGGCCAGGCAGAGTGCAGCAGGGGTGTCCCTGAATAAAGAAGGCCCTGATAGGCCATTGCGTGAAGCTGTGAATGTGAAGCCTCATTGGCAGCGGAGACCCCAAGAAGACATTTGAGATGCCAGACCTGTGAGATATTTGCCAAGGAGAGCTGCATACAAGGAGTGGTACCAGCCTAAGAGAGAGATGTATGTTGCAAGCAAAGCTGGAAGAGGTGAGCCATCTAAGCCCTTTGGAAGTCAAGTCCCAGAAGTTGCACATGGAGCTACTGGACTTGGTGTTTGCCCTGCAGGTTTTCGGTCTTGTTTTGGTTCAGTATTTCCTCACTATGCCTCTATTCCTCCCTTTTGGAATGGGAATGTGTATTCGGTTACACTGTACATTGGGAGTATGTAATTTGTCTTGATTTTACAGGCGCTTACAGTTTAGGAGATTGGCCTAAGTCTCAGAAGAGACTTTGGACTGTAGACTTTTGAATGGCATTGAAACTGGTAAAGACTATGGGGACTTTTAAGGTTGGACTAAATGCATTTTGCATTTTATATGGTGAGGAGCCTATGGGGGCCAGGGAGTGGAATGTGGTGGTTTGAATGAGTGTCCCCCATAGGCTTTAAGTATTCAGACATTTTATCTTCCAGTTTTTGGAGGTCTTAGAGGTGTGGCCGTGCTAGAGGAAGTATGTCACTGGGGGCAGGCTTAGTGAGTTTAACAAGGCTTGTGGTCTCCAGTCGTGCTCTCTCTCTGCTTCCTGTGCTCTTTGCGAGATGTGACCCTCAGCGTGCTGCTCCAGCTCCAGCCACCATGCCTTCCGCCACAATGGACTCTAATTCCCTGGAACCGTCAATCGTAAGCTCAAATAAACTCTTCCTTTTATAAGTTCCTTGGTCATGGTGCTTTATCACAGCAACAGAAATGTGACTAATACAACCGGTAACTCCAGCTCTAGGGGATCTGACACCCTCTTGTGGCATCTGTGATTACCTGCACTCACATGCACATACTCACCCCTATACATGTTTAAAAATAAAATCTTGAAAAAGAATTTGCTGAGTGTGGTAGCACATGCCTTTAATCCCAGCACTCAGGAGGCAGAGGCAGGTGGATCTCTGTGAGTTCAAGGCCAGCCTGGTCTACACAGTTAATTCCAGACCAGCTGGGACTAAAGGGAGACAGTGTCTCAAAAAAGCTACCCCCTAAAAAAAATTCATTGAGTAATACCTATAATAATCAGTTGTTGACGGTTCTCCGCCACTCTTGGAGGCTGGTACACAAACTGCATCCGCTGGATTAAAGGGAAAATGGAAAAGGAATGAGAGGCAGCCACCAATGGTTATTCTTAAACCTTAGGACCAAAGGCTGATAACCTGCCCATCTGTCTTCATCTAACATCTATACCGGGCAGTGCGCACACTCACCACACACAAGTCACTGTCTGATTGCATTCACTGGACTTCCAGGCTGGCATCTGATTGATTTTCCCCAGCCAAAGTCTGCTAACAAACACCACTTAAGCCTTAAAAATGGAGGGAGGTTCCTGTCTGATGGTGAAAAGAACCCATTTATTCCGTCTACAGCATTCTGCTTTTATATCAATGAACAAGTGATGGAAAGCAGAATTATATATAATAATTAAAGAACTGACAATAGCAAAGGTACTTAGGCTGTTTCATTGGAGGGAAGGGATTGCAGGGGAAGCAATGTGCCACTGTCCAAGTACCAGAGTATGAATGAATCCAGGGATTTTTAAAATGGTCTGTGGTCAGAAGGACAGTGACATAACACAGGAGAAAAAAAGAAAAATCTGTTAGTGAACCCGTAAGGGTAAAAAAAATCAGGTCTTCAGATGTCTGGAAACAAGAAAAAACTGGAAAAGAAAATTTTTAGTTGAAATACCTGTGGAAAAATAATTTGGACAAATAAGAAATAAAACCTTCAGATAAACAGTGTAGAAACCTAGGAACCCAGGTTCAAATCAGGCCTTTGAAAAAAAAATTTGAGGCATGCCAAAAGTAAACTTAATTTTTTGTTTGTGCGCAACATAGAATAAAACAAGTTTGAAATGGCCACTTTGTTTTGACAAAAACACAGAACATGGACATATGACAGTTGTGAAGACACATTGAAGAACGGTTATAACACACAGACAGGTTTGGACAGACACATGACCTAACTGTATCCATTAACTCTGAACAGTGGGAAAATCCCCTTTTTTCTAAGGTTGTCCTCTCTTGTCCAGGGCTGTAGACAATTATCACATTTACAAAGAATCACTTAGAGTTTAAGACATTTGCTGAGGCGGAAATAGACTGTATGCCCTACTGTGCTTTGCAGCACAGGCTATTCTTGTACACCTGTGAAGGATGGTGGACTGGGTAAGCAGGAAAATCTGGTGGCTTGTGCATATTACCTGCTAATTTAATGAGAATAAATTTAGTTAGTGGAAAAATCAAAAGATCCCAGCCAAGTGAAAGTTTACTGCCTGAAGCAAAAGCTGGATGCAGGTTGGGCAGGGCGTGTACCTTCTTAATCTCAGACACAGGGGCTTGTATCCCAAAGCAGACAAAAATGGATTTCTGAATAAAATGGGGTTTATAAGGAAAAAACAATGGAATGGAAAATGCCAAAATCTGAAATAATTCCTTAAAATTTAGGCAAAAGTTTTGTAAACAAAATATAAAAAACCAAAACACTGTACAAAAGTAAAGAATGAAAATTGATTGTATTTAGAAATGGATGTGGTTATAAAGTCTGATGTGAATTTTGGCTTTTTGTCATGCGGGCGTAATAGAGGGTATGGTTTAGCACCGCCACGGAAACGGTCATGTGCAGAAAAAGCTTCAAGATGGCGGCTAAGGAGTGGGTGTGGATTAGCATGGTTGCCATAGGAATAATCTGCAGCATGTCTGTTTGAATGCTGGGTGGGAGGAAAAAGCCACACGTGGTGCATGGCGACTGGGGTAAAAACCGCATGGCAGAGATGGCGCGTGCAGTGAGGCTGCAGAGAAGGAACAGTAAAAGAAAGAAAAAAGACTGCAGAGGGCAGAGAAAGAGAGGGAGAGGAAAAAGATAAGTGAAGTCTTTTTAGTCTCAGAAGGAATAGAGAGGGACTAGAGTGAAGGGCAAAGAATGCCTGTTCATACAAGCATTCTGACCATTTACCAGAGTGCTGGCAGAAGTCTCTCAAAGCTGAGAATTTGGAGATCTAAGGTACCTGTCTCAGGCCAGGCAATATTGTTAGCTAATTTATATCCTGGCCAGATAGTAGAGCAGAGTCTCTCACTAATTTCCTTGGAGAGGTTGAGTTCTCATAAAGAGTGTAGGAGACACTCCAAGGGTGTGAGGCCCAGGGCCTTCCCTTTAGAGTGTGAGGCTCCCATATTGGGAGTCAGAGGATGAGGAAGAAGGGAGAGGGAGAGGGAGAGAGAGAGAGAGAAAAGAGGTCTGTAGGAACGAAAATAGATTCTTTTTAGTCTCAGCACCCACCCGAGTGCTAAGGTGCGTCCGCCCTAGTTCTAAGTGGGTGCTCAGAGACCCCAGGTCCGTGTGACCAGTGTGGGAGTCTTTGAAATCAGGGCCTGCAGGTCTGTGAAGTCGGCGTCCCAAAATCACAGAGGAGGCCAAAATTCGGGTCCAGAGTCTGTCCCCAGTGTCCTGGTAATAGACAGCAAACTGGACGGGGAAAATCGGAGGGAATCCCTGACTTAGCCGGCACTCAGGGATCCAAAACGGAAACGGCTATAATGGACGGGAGACTAAAAAGAATGGAGAAAAAGGATCGGAGGGAAGGCAGGTGGAAAGCAGTAGTTAGGACAGGAAGGAGGATGGGAGGGAAGGCAGATGGAAAGCAGTAGTTAGGACAGGAAGGAGGATCGGAGGGAAGGCAGGTGGAAAGCAGTAGTTAGGACAGGAAGGAGGATTGGAGGGAAGGCAGATGGAAAGCAGTAGTTAGGACAGGAAGGAGGACTGGAGGGAAGGCAGATGGAAAGCAGTAGTTAGGACAGGAAGGAGGATCGGAGGGAAGGCAGATGGAAAGCAGTAGTTAGGACAGGAAGGAGGATCGGAGGGAAGGCAGATGGAAAGCAGTAGTTAGGACAGGAAGGAGGATCGGAGGGAAGGCAGATGGAAAGCAGTAGTTAGGACAGGAAGGAGGATCGGAGGGAAGGCAGATGGAAAGCAGTAGTTAGGACAGGAAGGAGGATCGGAGGGAAGGCAGATGGAAAGCAGTAGTTAGGACAGGAAGGAGGATCGGAGGGAAGGCAGATGGAAAGCAGTAGTTAGGACAGGAAGGAGGATCGGAGGGAAGGCAGATGGAAAGCAGTAGTTAGGACAGGAAGGAGGATCGGAGGGAAGGCAGATGGAAAGCAGTAGTTAGGACAGGAAGGAGGATCGGAGGGAAGGCAGATGGAAAGCAGTAGTTAGGACAGGAAGGAGGATCGGAGGGAAGGCAGATGGAAAGCAGTAGTTAGGACAGGAAGGAGGATCGGAGGGAAGGCAGATGGAAAGCAGTAGTTAGGACAGGAAGGAGGATCGGAGGGAAGGCAGATGGAAAGCAGTAGTTAGGACAGGAAGGAGGATCGGAGGGAAGGCAGATGGAAAGCAGTAGTTAGGACAGGAAGGAGGATCGGAGGGAAGGCAGATGGAAAGCAGTAGTTAGGACAGGAAGGAGGATCGGAGGGAAGGCAGATGGAAAGCAGTAGTTAGGACAGGAAGGAGGATCGGAGGGAAGGCAGATGGAAAGCAGTAGTTAGGACAGGAAGGAGGATCGGAGGGAAGGCAGATGGAAAGCAGTAGTTAGGACAGGAAGGAGGATCGGAGGGAAGGCAGATGGAAAGCAGTAGTTAGGACAGGAAGGAGGATCGGAGGGAAGGCAGATGGAAAGCAGTAGTTAGGACAGGAAGGAGGATCGGAGGGAAGGCAGATGGAAAGCAGTAGTTAGGACAGGAAGGAGGATCGGAGGGAAGGCAGATGGAAAGCAGTAGTTAGGACAGGAAGGAGGATCGGAGGGAAGGCAGATGGAAAGCAGTAGTTAGGACAGGAAGGAGGATCGGAGGGAAGGCAGATGGAAAGCAGTAGTTAGGACAGGAAGGAGGATCGGAGGGAAGGCAGATGGAAAGCAGTAGTTAGGACAGGAAGGAGGATCGGAGGGAAGGCAGATGGAAAGCAGTAGTTAGGACAGGAAGGAGGATCGGAGGGAAGGCAGATGGAAAGCAGTAGTTAGGACAGGAAGGAGGATCGGAGGGAAGGCAGGTGGAAAGCAGTAGTTAGGACAGGAAGGAGGATGGGAGGGAAGGCAGATGGAAAGCAGTAGTTAGGACAGGAAGGAGGACTGGAGGGAAGGCAGGTGGAAAGCAGTAGTTAGGACAGGAAAGAGGATCGGAGGGAAGGCATTTGGAAAGCAGTAGTTAGGACAGGAAGGAGGATCGGAGGGAAGGCAGATGGAAAGCAGTAGTTAGGACAGGAAAGAGGATCGGAGGGAAGGCAGATGGAAAGCAGTAGTTAGAACAGGAAGGAGGATCGGAGGGAAGGCAGATGGAAAGCAGTAGTTAGAACAGGAAGTGTCAAGGCAGAGGGGGCAGCTAGAGGGGGCAGAACATACGCAGGGTTACACAGAAGGTAGGGTGGGAGATGGAATCTCCCCTCACTCAGGTGCCCGTCTGGCAGGCCGCCCGCGAGGCGACTTAGGAAGTCTTACTATGAGGGCCACATGTATAAACCCCGTGCTCGGTCATCACGAGTTTGATGAGTTCCCGATGAGGTGAAACGACTTCGGCGGAACCGCGGGTTGGGGCCCAATCAGATTCCGTAGCCCGAGAGCTGTGGAACCATAACACGCACTCTTAACTCTCATGCACAGTCACACGGGAATAGAGTAGGGTAGGATAAGGAAAGGAGAGATGGTACCTTTGGCCAAATGCTGGTGGATGCTGTTGTAGCATGTGCTCAGTATCTGGCTTACCGGCTACCCCGAAGCTGCTCCGAGGGGCGGGGGGGGGTGGGAAAATATGGCGATCCGAGTCACTGGCACCAGAATGTAAGGTTATGGCGCGCTCCCCCTGGAATGAAAGGCCATGAGGTCTAAGTTCTTTGGAGCAAAGTTTAATTCAGGGTAGCCAGGGCCAGGCTCAGGGGAAAGAAAGAGCCAAACACAGAATGGCATCTGGCTTGGGAATTTAAGGGAGAAGGTGGGAGTGGGATTCAGTGAGAGTGGGGTGGGTCGGAATCTGGAATCTGTCTTCCGAAGGGTGAAGCGGAAGATTCCTGAGTAATCGGTGGTGGCCTGCTTTAGCATAGCCAAAGGGGCTAGCCTGGTAGAGCGGGTTCTTGGGCAACATGGATCTTAGGTGTCTCTGCATTCCAGTGGGCTTCTGGAGCTCACACCCTGTCAGGCTGCATTCCCAAGAAAATGAAATATAGTTGTAATCAATTTTGTTTTTTTCTCCTCCTTTTCTGACAGAATAACCAAGTGCTGGGAATTGGAAGTGGTTCTACAATTGTCCACGCTGTGCAGCGAATAGGTATGTTCTGAGACTGTCGACTAGGGAGGAATGGGAAAGGGAGGAAGCCAGCACAGGTTTGGCACTTTGTCTTAACTCCAGCAGTGCACAGTTACCTCGGGTCAGTTGAGCGTTTCTTTTTTCTTTGGAAAGGAGATTCTTGGCTCTTCAGCTGACTTGGGGTGTGGGGTTACGTGGTGTGTGTGTGTGTGTGTGTGTGCGCGCGCGTGCGCAAATGCCCTTGCCTTACCTTTACTCTGCTTAGTCAGAGAGAAGGGCCTGACTTAGGTGAGGTTCTAGCAGAATCTTGGTCAACTTGTTTACTCCCATTCGGGTCCTGCTGTGGTCTCTGTCTTACTCTGAAGCCTGTGGGTTCCTCAGGGAAAGAAATTGAGGTCACAGTGTCCTGTCCGTGACCCTGGTGTGAATGCTGCAGGTGCTGACTTCACTCTGACCTGGTCCTGTCTGTGATTAGGAAAGGCCCTGGTATTACCTGCTTCTGTGGCTGCTCAACAGGTTCTGTTGCCTGGCTCATTGTAAGAACAAAGCCCGGGGAGAGGCTTGCCCAGATGCCTGTCTCTGGCAGGTGCCTAATGCCTCCTTTGCAAAATCCAGGTTCCCTTTGTTAGAAGTTGTAGTACTGGTATGATGATTGCTGGGGCATTTAGTGGCCTCTACCCTTCTACCTTAACCCAGTGTGTGGAGAGTTTCAGGGGACAGGAATTTCCAAATGACAGCCAAACCTTCCAAGAAACAGACTTCATTAAGAAGACTTGAAATTTTGAGAATACAGTTTTTCAAAAGACCTTTTAAAAATTAAAATTCCCTCAAAGTTTAAAATAACAAGTCTAAAACGAGTAACTGCTGTCTTCCCCTTAACAGTTGTCTAGGGCTTACAAACGATCATGTCTTATTAAATGCAAAGTAAAGTTCTAATGTTTCCCTGGAAAAGGCAATACTGATAGCAGTTAAGACCTCAGAGCCTAGATTCTCTGGGACCCTGCTTAGCTGTAACTACAAAGGTACTTTATCTCTCTGCACTCATTTCATCACCTATAAAATAGGTATAATATTAATTTATCACTGTTGATTTATGCAAAGCTCTCAGCACATTGCCAGGCCCAGCAGTGGCAGCATTAGAATCCTTCCTCTTTGGCTTATCTCCCCAGGCCCCCTAGTGTCCCTGCTTTCTGAGGTATGAGATGAGGTCACTGGCCTTTTCACCAAAAATGGGAACACCTAATGAAAGGCAGCTGCCAGTGGGAGATGGGGTTTTAGATTTTGATTGGATTTGAGGAAACACATGTGATAAGAAAAATAAAGTGTGGGGGATGAAACACCACCAGTGTGACTGTTGTCTCCGCAGCTGAGAGAGTGAAGCAAGAGAATCTGAAGCTCGTCTGCATCCCTACTTCCTTCCAGGTATGTTGTGGCCTGCTTTCCATTCTGGTCTTGGCAGCTGCTTTGTGCTGTGCATCAGGTCATTCTAGCCCAGAGAGCCAGGGGTGGAAAAGGAGCTGATTGACCAAGGAGAGCTCTTTGGCAGTGTAGTTTTAAATGTGTTTATTTGCTGATAATATTTCAATGTCTCTTGAGTTCAGGCACTGAACTGTGGAATGTGGGTTGGTTCTCACCTTCTACCTTGTTTGAGATGGGGTCTGTTTGTTATTTTTCTGCTGCACAAACCAGACCAGCCAGCCCATGAGTTTCCAGGGCAATCTTGTCTCTCCCTCCCATTTCTCCATAGGAGTATGGAGATTAAAGATGCTTGCCCTGTGCATTTGTCTTCTATGTGGGCTCTGAGGATTTGAACTCAGGTCCTCATTCTTTTGCAGCAAATGCTTTTATACGGTGAGTTATCTCCTCAGCTGCTTTTGCCATTTTTCAGCTTTATATTGAGCATTATTTGTTCTCAGATGTTTAATTTATCAGAACCTTTTGGTTTTATAAAACTTTTTTAGCAGAATCTTTTTAAAAAGTTAATGTGTATTAATTGTACAAAATGATGGGATTTATTATCTTTTCATACATGAATATAATGTACTTTGTATACTACTATGATCATACCCTCCAATAGAGAATTAATATCTAGAATGTATTAAGATCTTAAAAAACAAAGCATCAAGAAAACAAATAGTCCAATAAAAAAATGGGCTTTAGAATTGAACAGAGGTCTCAGAAGAAATATAAAAGGTTAAGGAATATTTAAAAAAGTGTTCAGCACTCTTTATAGTATATATAACTGAGATTGAGAATCAGTCTTTTAACAAACATCATGATAGAAATATTATCGTTTAGTCTTTTAAATTATCCTTATATTTCTTAGTTTTGTCTTCATTTTGTTTTATTTTTAAGATTCATTTTTATTATTTTTTAATTATGTGTATGTATGTGTTGGTTTGTGCATGTGAGTGCAGGTGCCCATGGAGGTCAGAGGCATTGGATCCCTCTGGAGCTGGAGTTGTGAGTTGTCTGACATGGGTGTTGAAAACTGAACTTGGATCCTCTGCAAGAGCAGTATGTCCACTTAACCACTGAGCCATCTCTTCAGCCTCTGTCTGTTCATTTTAAAGAGAGGTAGGCGATGAAGCAGATTAGGTGGTCAGCTCTCAGGGCTAGGCTGGTCTGCATTAGGCTTTACAGGCTGTTGCCTAGATCATTCCTGTTTGTTGGTCAGATTTCCCAGAGAATGCTGCCTACTTGGTTTTGGGAGGGACATATATGGCTGCTTGTCTGCTTATGTCCAAATAGGTGAAGAAGATGAGACAGTTGGTCCATGTGCTGGATATGTGCTTCCTTGTGTTTCTCTTATTTTTAGTTTTTTTTTTTTCTTTTGAGGCAGGGTCTCCTTGTAGCCCCAGCTGTCCTGGAACTCTCTATGTAGACCGGGCTGGCCTTGAACTCACAGAGATCCACCTGTCTCTGCATCCTGAGTACTAGAATCAAAGGCATGTGCCACCTTGCCAGACTTTCTGTTTTTAGTATAGTACCAGTGGTACACAGGAGAGAATGTAGGGTTTTGCAATGTGTCCTTGAATCTGGATGCAGTCATGGACTTTTTTGCCTATGGGCCATGACACAGTGAGGTGCCAACAGAGGTTTGAAAAGTGCCTTTGCATTAGGGCTTGGCTTCGCCTTGCTGCTGGATCATTCTGTCACTCTGGGAATAGGCAAATACTAGAGTCTTAGGGGTTCTGGGGCCATGTGGAGAATGGCTTCTGCCTTGTGAGTAAGGCTTCCCTCTGTGTTTGGCAGCAGAGAGGAATAGTCAGGTGTAAGAAGTGTAAAGTGGCCCTTTACAGTCCTGTGCAAGCCCTGGTATCAGGACCCTGTGCCCTACAAGTGTTATAGTCCATGCAGGGCTCAGGTATTAGAACTCTAGTTAGACCTTGACAGCATCAGTGTTACAACTTGCAGCCTAGGGTGTGAGATCCTTGGGCCTGAAGACTTGACAGCTCTCTGCTCTGGTCACCAGAGTCTCCAGGTTCTCTTCTCTGGCTGCTTATTGTAGCCTTTTATCCTTGTCTTAGCTCTATTTCTCCTGTCCTGGCTACTCTCTCAATTATTAGGCAGTTGGCTACTGAGCCCTTCCACAAGGTTTGCTTTCAGGACCACTTGGGGTGCCTGTCCCCCCTGGACCATTTGGAGCACTTAGCAGAGCAGGTGGGAGCTAGATCACCTGTCCACTGCTGTCATTTCTGGGACTGCCACTGCACTGCTTCATGGGACTATTGCCGCTGCTTTATGGGACCACTGCCAATGCTTCACAGGCCACTGCCAATGCTTCACGGGACCACTGCTGCTGCTTTACGGGACCACTGCCACTGCTTCACGGGACCACTGCCACTGCTTCACGGGACCACTGCCACTGCTTCACGGGACCACTGCCGCTGCTTTACGGGACCACTGCCACTGCTTCATGGGACCACTGCAACTGCTTCACGGGACCACTGCCACTGCTTCACGGGACCACTGCCGCTGCTTCACGGGACCACTGCCGCTGCTTCACGGGATCACTGCCGCTGCTTCACGGGATCACTGCCGCTGCTTCACGGGACCACTGCCACTGCTTCACGGGACCACTGCAACTGCTTCACGGGACCACTGCCACTGCTTCACGGGACCACTGCCGCTGCTTCACGGGACCACTGCCGCTGCTTCACGGGATCACTGCCGCTGCTTCACGGGATCACTGCCGCTGCTTCACGGGACCACTGCCACTGCTTCACGGGACCACTGCAACTGCTTCACGGGACCACTGCCACTGCTTCACGGGACCACTGCCGCTGCTTCACGGGACCACTGCCGCTGCTTCACGGGACCACTGCCGCTGCTTCACGGGACCACTGCCGCTGCTTCACGGGACCACTGCCACTGCTTCACAGGCCACTGCCACTGCTTCACAGGACCACTGCCACTGCTTCATGGGACCACTGCCACTGCTTCACAGGCCACTGCCACTGCTTCACAGGACCACTGCCACTGCTTCACAGGACCACTGCCACTGCTTCACGGGACCACTGCCGCTGCTTCATGGGCCACTGGTACTTTGGCTGTCAAACAAGGACTGTTGCTGCTTTTGTGGTTGCTGTCTGCTCAGCTATCACTGACGCTACTTTCTGTCTCTGCTGGTTCTTTCTTGAGTCACCAGCTCAGCCTACACTACTAAACATAGGAAAGAAAAGAACCGTACACTTGACAGAAGCTTTTCATTTGGCCTACAGTTTCAACTCCAGAGGAGATAGCACAGGAGAGTATCTCCCAGCCAGATTACTGAGTGAGCCTGAGCAGCCTGCATATGTAGTCAGAAAAGGTATTTGACTAGTCTCAGTCTTGCTCTTTAGTACTAATAAAAATCAGGGAGGCTTGTGTTTTGTACCAGTCAACCACAGCAGTTCTGATGCTAGACTACCAGGGGACGTTCTCCCCCTAGGACCAGATGATCTAAGTGGAAATGATTATAGGGTCATCTAGAGTTCACTGAGGTTTGTGAGAGTAAAAAGTATGTACAGATGGTCTAAGAAGCCCAGGCTGGGGTAGGCCTTCCAGAGTCAGGACAGTCAGCAGTTTGTGCTCTGGTTCTCAAAGTGTGTGCAGAGTATTCAAGGCTGCTGCTGCTGGCATAATGCTGGTTTTTGCCCATCAATGGTGTTTTTTGCATAAGGCAGTCAGGGCAGCAAGGGAGAGTACAACACTTGCTTAATTAGGGGGTCAGATTGTGCCATCCCCATATCTATTCATTTTATAGGAAAATGAACATAAGAAGGACTGCATATAATATAAACTTAAAGAGCTTATCATTAACACTAGCTGTGATAGTTAATCCTGGGTGTCAACTTGAGTGGACCAAGGAACAAATAAGAGAAAAAGGATCTTCGGATTGGACTACCTCAACCCGGATGGCCCACCCCAGATGTGGGCGTTACCTTCTGTTGGCAGGCAGTATTGAACAAATAAGAGAAAAAGGATCTTTGGATTGGACTACCTCAACCCGGATGGCCCACCCCAAATGTGGGCGTTACCTTCTGTTGGCAGGCAGTATTAAAGGCCATGGCAGAGGGAGCTGGTCCCTTTTTTCCTGCGGCTTGCCTCTCTCTCACTGGTGAGTTTGTCTTGCTGCTGTGATCAACCCTTTGGATCCCAGCGTGTACTGAGACTGGCAGATCTGGAATCCATCGGGCCTTCACCAGATTGGGACTACTAAGACATCCAGTCTTGCGGACTGAGCAATTCCTGGATTCTCAGCCTCCGGCTACTGTTGGACTACTTGAGCTCTGTCACGTGAGCAAATCAATAAATTGTATATAGCTATATATTCGTCCTGTTGCTTCTGTTTCTTTAGAGAACCCTGACTAATACACTAGCACTGACTTTAACAGACCTTGAAAGTGCTAACACATTTGCCCAGTGCCTAGGGAGAGGTGAGTCTCCCCTCTGTCTCAAGTCCATGAGAGCATGAGAACTTAGATAGGTGTTCATTAAGCCACTCATTTTTGGGGTACCTTCTGTGCAGCAGAGCCTCGGCTGTCTCTGGCAAGCCTTTCCTAAGATCAGCAGCTGTGTTGCCTATCTCAAGAGTCAACTACCATGTTGCTTTGGCAGTAGGAGAGGATGTGGAGATACAAAGATCTTGAGTAGCCTTTCAGCCAGTCTTCCCCTTTATCGCAGGTAATTTCTGGAGTTCATAACAATTCCTTGTGAGGCTCTGTGGTCTTAGCCTTCTCAGTACTGCTCTAGTTTATCTTTGTTATTTGTGCCATTTTCCTCTGTCTCCCAAAGGCTGTATTAAGATTCTTCAGAGAAACAGAACCAATAGAATTGCTACTATACAAGAGGGTTTATAAGAGTGGAAGTTGAAAAAAAAAAAGCCGGGTGTGGTGGCGCATGCCTTTAATCCTAGCACTTGGGAGGCAGAGGCAGGTGGATCTTTGTGAGTTCAAGGCCAGCCTGGTCTACAGAGTGAGTTCTAGAACAGCTGGGACTACAGGTCTCGAAAAGACCAAAAAAAAACCAAAAAAAACCAGAGTGGAAGTTGAGTAGTCACATACAGGCTGGAGAACCAGGAACACTGGTCACTGGCTCAGTCTAAGAAGCTAAGTCTCAGAACAAGAGGGATTAGTGCAGTCTTTTTTTTTTNGAAGGAGGGAAGGAACTGAGGAAGAGCAGGGAAAGCAAGTCATAGGGACGAAGGAGGATTCGGAGGGAGGCGAGATGGAAACAAGGTGTATTTAGTTGACCGGAAGGAGATCGGAGGGAAGCAGGTGGAAACCCCCAGTTATAGTAGTAGGACAGGAAGAGGACGGAGCCGGAAGCAAGTATAAAGTTAGGACAGGAGGGAACTGGAGGAGAAAGCAGGTTGGGGGGGGGGGAAAGCAATGGTATAGATAGGTAACAGGAGGATGGAGGGAAAGGAGATGGAAAAGCATATTAGAAGAGGAGACTGAGGGAAGAAGAATGGAAGGCATGTATGTAGGACAGAGGAAGATGGAGATGGGGAAAGAGCAGATGGGAGCAGTGTAGACAGGAAGAGACTGAAGGGAAGGCAGGTGGGAATGGGGTGGGGGGAAACCACTTATAGATAGGACCAGGAAAGGATGAGAGACTCGATAGGGGAGAGGCGGCGAGCAGGAGAGAAGGCAGGTGGTGTTGAACGGAGCCCGTTATTTGGCTAAAGCAAGAGACAGATGATAAGTTAGTTTCTGTTTTAGTAGTTTAGAATGAAGTTTATGATCAGAAGAAAAGGATGTAGAGGGAAAACTGAGAAAAGTTTGTGTTGTGGGGTTAACCAGTGGGACTCTGGAGGGGAACGGATTCTTGGGAAGGCAGAAGCAGTCGGGACTAGAGGGGGAAGGCAGGATGGCGAAAGCAATAGTAGTTACGGACAGGAGGAGGATCGGAGGAAGCAGGTGGGGAAGCAGTAGTCTAGGACAGGAGGAGGTGGAGGGAAGCAGGTGGAAAGCAGTAGTAGGACAGGAAGGGGACTGGAGGGAAGGAGCAGTGAAAGCAAGTTAGCGAACAAGAAGAGGACTGGGAGGAAGGCAGTGGAAAGCAGTAGTTAGACAGAAGGAGGACTGGAGAACGCCAGGTGAAAGCAGTAGTTTAGGACAGGAGAGACTGGAGGAAGCAGATGAAAAGCCAGTAGTTAACAGAAGAGGACTGGAGGAGGCAATGGAAAGCTGAAGTAGGAAGGAAGGTGAGGAGGCAGGTGGAAAGCCATAGTTGGACAGAAGGAGGATGGGAAGGGAAAGGCGATGGAAGCAGTTATTTTAGGAAGGATGAGGATCAGAGGGAAGGCAGATGAAAAGCAGTAGTTAGGACAGAAAGGAGGATTTGAGGGAAGGCAGATGGAAAGCGGTAGTTAGGACAGGAAGGAGAATCAGTGGGAAGGCAGGTGGAAAGCAGTAGTTAAGACAGGAAAGAGGATCGGAGGGAAGACAGATGGAAAGCAGTAGTTAGAACAGGAAGGAGGATCGGAGGGAAGGCAGATGGAAAGCAGTAACAGGAAGTGTCGAGGCAGAGGGGCAGCTAGAGGGGGCAGGACATACGCCCCCAGGTTACACAGAAGGTAGGGGTGGGAGGTAGAATCTCCCCTCACTCAGTGCCCGTCTGCAGCCGCACGCGAGGCGAGTTAAGATGTCTTACCATGAGGGCCATATGTATAAACCCCGTGCTCGGTCATCCCGAGTGTGATGAGTGCCCGAAGAGGTGAAACGATTCGGCGGAACCGCGGGTTGGGGCCTAATCATATTCCGTAGCCCGAGAGCTGTGGTACCATAACATGCACTCTTAATTCTCATGCACAGTCACACGGGATAGAGTAGGGTAGGATAAGGAAAGGAGAGATGGTACCTTTGGCCAAATCGATGGTGGATGCTGTCTGGCCTGTGTCGTATCGGCTTACCGGCTAACCCCCGAAGCTGCTCCGAGGGCGGGGCGGGGGGGGAATTATGGCGATCCCGGGCCACTGGCACCCACGACTGCTAAGTTATGCCGCCTCCCCCTGGGATGAAAGGCCACGAGGAGTAAGTTCTTTGGAGCAAAGTTTAATTCCGGGTAGCCAGGGCTAGGCTCGGGAAAGATCGAGTCAAGCACAGAATGGCGTCTGACTTGGGAATTTAAGGGAGAAGTCCGGGAGTGGTTCAGGTTCTTGAGAAGTGGGGTGCGGTCCGGAATCTGGAATCTGTTCTTCACCGAAAGGTGAAGCGGAAATCCGATAACCGGTGGTGGCCTGCTTAGCAGTAGCCAAGGGCTGCCTGGTTTTTGTTAGAGCGGGTCTCTGGGCACACATGATCATAGGTGTCTCTGCATCCATTGGCCTTCTGGAGCCTCACACCCCTGTCAGGCTGCATTTCCCAATAAAATGAGATATTTGTAATCCAATTTTTTTTTTTCCTCCTTTTCTGACAGAAATAACCAAGTGTGGCGAATTGGAATGTTCTACCCAATTGTCACACCCTGATGCAGCAATAAGGTATTTTGAGCTGTCGACTAGGAGGAAATGGGCAACAGGGAGGAAGCCATCACAGGTTGGCACTTTGCAATAAACTGTAACTCCAGCAGTGCACCAGTTACCCGGGCAGTTGAGCGTTTTTTTTTCTTTGGAAAAGGAGATCTTGGCTCTTCAGCTATTGGGGGTGTGTTCGTGGTGTGTTTGTGTGTGTTGTGCTGACGCTGCAGTGCGCAAATGCCCTGCCATTACCTTTCTCTGCAGAGAGAAGGGCCTGACTTAGGTGAGGTTCTAGCAGAATCTTGGTCAACTTGTTTACTCCCATTCGGGTCCTGCTGTGGTCTCTGTCTTACTCTGAAGCCTGTGGGTTCCTCAGGGAAAGAAATTGAGGTCACAGTGTCCTGTCCGTGACCCTGGTGTGAATGCTGCAGGTGCTGACTTCACTCTGACCTGGTCCTGTCTGTGATTAGGAAAGGCCCTGGTATTACCTGCTTCTGTGGCTGCTCAACAGGTTCTGTTGCCTGGCTCATGTAAAGAACAAAGCACCGGGGAAGCACTTCCCAGAATGCCTGTCTGCTGCACGGTGCCTAATGCCTCCTTTGCAAAATCCAGGTTCCCTTTGTTAGAAGTTGTAGTACTGGTATGATGATTGCTGGGGCATTTAGTGGCCTCTACCCTTCTACCTTAACCCAGTGTGTGGAGAGTTTCAGGGGACAGGAATTTCCAAATGACAGCCAAACCTTCCAAGAAACAGACTTCATTAAGAAGACTTGAAATTTTGAGAATACAGTTTTTCAAAAGACCTTTTAAAAATTAAACATCCCCAAAGTTAAAATAAAAGTCTAAGAACGAAACTGCTGTCTTCCCCTTAACAGTTGTCTAGGGCTTACAAACGATCATGTCTTATTAAATGCAAAGTAAAGTTCTAATGTTTCCCTGGAAAAGGCAATACTGATAGCAGTTAAGACCTCAGAGCCTAGATTCTCTGGGACCCTGCTTAGCTGTAACTACAAAGGTACTTTATCTCTCTGCACTCATTTCATCACCTATAAAATAGGTATAATATTAATTTATCACTGTTGATTTATGCAAAGCTCTCAGCACATTGCCAGGCCCAGCAGTGGCAGCATTAGAATCCTTCCTCTTTGGCTTATCTCCCCAGGCCCCCTAGTGTCCCTGCTTTCTGAGGTATGAGATGAGGTCACTGGCCTTTTCACCAAAAATGGGAACACCTAATGAAAGGCAGCTGCAGTGGAAGATGGGGTTTTATTTGAATTGATTTGAAACACATGTGATAAGAAAAATAAAGTGTGGGGGATGAAACACCACCAGTGTGACTGTTGTCTCCGCAGCTGAGAGAGTGAAGCAAGAGAATCTGAAGCTCGTCTGCATCCCTACTTCCTTCCAGGTATGTTGTGGCCTGCTTTCCATTCTGGTCTTGGCAGCTGCTTTGTGCTGTGCATCAGGTCATTCTAGCCCAGAGAGCCAGGGGTGGAAAAGGAGCTGATTGACCAAGGAAGAGCTCTTTGGCCAGTGAGTTTAAATGTGTTTATTTGCTGATAATATTTCAATGTCTCTTGAGTTCAGGCACTGAACTGTGGAATGTGGGTTGGTTCTCACTTCTCCCTTTGAGATGGGGTCTGTTTGTTATTTTTCTGCTGCACAAACCAGACCAGCCAGCCCATGGAGTTCCAGGCAATCGCTGGTTCTCCCTCACCTCCCATTTCTCCATAGGAAGGAGATTAAAAGATGCTGCCCTGTTGCATTGGTCTTTATGTGGGCTCTGAGGATTTGAACTCAGGTCCTCATTCTTTTGCAGCAAATGCTTTTATACGGTGAGTTATCTCCTCAGCTGCTTTTGCCATTTTTCAGCTTTATATTGAGCATTATTTGTTCTCAGATGTTTAATTTATCAGAACCTTTTGGTTTTATAAAACTTTTTTAGCCAGAACTCTTTTTAAAAAGTTACATGTTGTATATAATTGGACAAAATGATGGATTATCTATCTTTTCACATGAATATAATGTACTTGAATTACTACTATGATTCATACCCTCCAATAGAGAATTAATATCTAGAATGTATTAAGATCTTAAAAAACAAAGCATCAAGAAAACAATAGTCCAATAAAAAAATGAGCTTTAGAAGTTGAACAGACGGTCTCCAGGAAGAGAATATAAAAGGTTAGGAATATTTAAAAAGTTTCAGCATCTTGATAGTATCATATAATGAAGATTGACGAATCAGTCTTTTAAACAACAATCATGATAGAAATATTATCGTTTAGTCTTTTAAATTATCCTTATATTTCTTATAGTTGTCTCATTTTTTTTTTAAGATTCATTATTATTTTTTAATATGTGATGTATGTTTGGTTGTCATGTGACGTGCAGAGTCCGGGAGGGTCAGAGGCATTGGATCCCTCAAAGTTGGAGCTGCAGGTGGTTGTAAACTGCCTGACATGGGTGTTGAAAACTGAACTTGATTCCTCTGCAAGAGCATATGTCCACTTAACCACTGAGCCATCTTTCAGCCCTCTGTTGTCATTCTAAAGAAGGTAGCGATGAGCAGAGGAGGTTGGGCAGCTCTCAGGGCAGGCGGGCTGGCATTAGGCTTACAGGCTGTGCCTAGAGCATTACCTGTGTGGGTCAGAGTTCCCGAGAGAATGCTGCCTACGTGGTTGTGGGAGGGACAAGATGGCGGCTGTGTCGCTGTATGTCCCAAATAGGTGAAGAAATGGAGACAGTGGGGCCATGTGCGGGATAGTGCGTCCTTGTGTTCTCTTATTTTTAGTTGTTTGTTTTTCTTTGGAGGCAGGGTCTGCTGTGTAGCCCCAGCTGTCCTGGAACCTCTCTATGTTAAAGATCAGGTTGGCCTTGACTCACAGAGATCCACTGTCTCCTGCCTCCGAGTACTAGAATCAAAGGCATGTCCACCTTGCCAGACCGTCTGTTTTTAGTATGAGACCAGGGGTACACAGGAGAGAAATGGAGGGTTGCAATGGGTCCTGAATCTGGATGCAGTCAGGACTTTTTTGCCTAGGGCCATGACACATGAGTTGCCAACAGAGGTTTGAAAAGTGCCTTGCATTAGGGCTTGGCTTCGCCTTGCTGCTGGATCATTCTGTCACTCTGGGAATAGGCAAATACTAGAGTCTTAGGGGTTCTGGGGCCATGTGGAGAATGGCTTCTGCCTTGTGAGTAAGGCTTCCCTCTGTGTTTGGCAGCAGAGAGGAATAGTCAGGTGTAAGAAGTGTAAAGTGGCCCTTACCAGTACCTGTGCAAGCCCTGGTATCAGGACCTTGCCCTACAACGCGTGTTATAGTCCATGCAGGTCAGTTTAGAACTCTGTTAGACCTTGACAGCATCAGTGCTTACAACTTGCAGCCATAGGGTTGAGATCCCTTGGGCCTGAAGACTTGACAGCTCTCGCCTGGTCACCAGAGTCTCCAGTTCTCTTCTCGTGGCCTGCTCTATTGTAGCCTTTTATCCTTGTCTTAGCCTCTTTTCTCCTGTCCTGGTACTCTCTCAATTATTAGCAGTTGGCTAGCTTGAGCCCTTCCACAGGTTTGCTTCCAGGACCACTTTGGGTGCCTGTCCCCCCTGGACCATTTGGAGCACTTAGCAGAGCAGGTGGGAGCTAGATCACCTGTCCACTGCTGTCATTTCTGGGACTGCCACTGCACTGCTTCATGGGACTATTGCCGCTGCTTTATGGGACCACTGCCAATGCTTCACAGGCCACTGCCAATGCTTCACGGGACCACTGCTGCTGCTTTACGGGACACTGCCACTGCTTCCACACGGGACCCTGCCACTGCTTCACGGGACCACTGCAACTGCTTCACGGGACCACTGCCGCTGCTTACGGGACCACTGCCAGCTGCTTCAGGGACCACTGCAGCTGCTTCACGGGACCACTGCCAGCTGCTTCACAGGGACCACTGCCAGCTGCTTCACGGGACACTGCCGCTGCTTCACGGGATCACTGCCGCTGCTTCACGGGATCACTGCCGCTGCTTCACGGGACCACTGCCACTGCTTCACGGGACCACTGCAACTGCTTCACGGGACCACTGCCAGCTGCTTCACGGGACCACTGCCCTGCTTCACGGGACCACTGCCGCTGCTTCACGGGACCACTGCCGCTGCTTCACGGGACCACTGCCGCTGCTTCAGGGACCACTGCCACTGCTTCACAGGCCACTGCCACTGCTTCACAGGACCACTGCCACTGCTTCATGGGACCACTGCCACTGCTTCACAGGCCCGGCCACTGCTTCACAGGACCACTGCCACTGCTTCACAGGACCACTGCCACTGTTCACAGAAACTGACCACTGCCGCTGCTTCACAGGGCCCTGGTACTTGTGGTTCAAACAAGGACTGTTTGCTGCTTTGTGGTTGCCTGTCTGCCTCAAGCTATCACTGACGCTACTTTCTGTCTTCGGCTGGTCTTTCTTGTCTTGAGTCACCACGCTCAGCCTACACTACTAAACATAGGAAAGAAAAGAACCGTACACTTGACAGAAGCTTTTCATTTGGCCTACAGTTTCAACTCCAGAGGAGATAGCACAGGGAGAGTATCTCCCAGCCAATTACGCGGTGAGTGAGCCTGAGCCAGCCATGCATACTTAGTCAGAAATATTGACGGTATTTGACTAGTCTCAGTCTTGCTCTTTAGTACTAATAAAAATCAGGGAGGCTTGTGTTTTGTACCAGTCAACCACAGCAGTTCTGATGCTAGACTACCAGGGGACGTTCTCCCCCTAGGACCAGATGATCTAAGTGGAAATGATTATAGGGTCATCTAGAGTTCACTGAGGTTTGTGAGAGTAAAAAGTATTACAGATGGGGTCGTAAGAAGCCCAGGCTGGGTTGTAGGCCTTTCCAGAGTCAGGACAGTCAGCAGTTTGTTGCTCTGGTTCTCAAGTGTGTGCAGGTAATCAGGCTGCTGGCTGGCCTGGCATAATGCTGTTTTTTTGCCCACAATGGTGTTTTTGCTTAAGGCAGTCAGGGCAGCAAGGAGAGTCACAACACTTGCTTAATTAGGTTAGGGTCAGTTTTGCCATCCCCATATCTTTCTTTTATAGGATAATGAACATCAGGAATGACTTCAGTATATATAAATTAAAAGACTTATCACTTAAACACCTAGCTGTGATGAGTTAATCCCTGGTTCAACTTGAGTTGGACCAAGGTGAACAAAATAGAGAAAAGGATCTTCGGATGGATATACAACCTCAACCCGGATGGCCCACCCAGATGTGGGGCGTGTTACCTTCTGTGTGGCAGGCGATTGAACAAAAGAGAGAAAACGGATCTTTGTGATTGGGCTATACCTCAAGCCGGATGGGCCCACCCCAAATGTGGGCAGTTACCTTCTGCTGGCAGCCAGTATAAGGCCATGGCAGAAGGAAGAGTGGTCCCTTTTTCCTGGCGCTTGCCTCTCTCTCACTGAGTGAGTTTGTCTTGCTGCGTGATCAACCCTTTAGATCCCAGCGTGTACTGAAACTTGCAAATCTTGGAATACCTCGGGCCTTCAGCACTAGAATTGGACTACAGGACATCCAGCGCGGACTCAGCATTCCCTGGATTCTCACCTCTCCGTAGCGGCTACTGTTGGACTATGTGAGCTCTGTCCACTAGCAAATCAATAAATGTATATAGCTATATATTCGTACTTTACTTCTGTTTCTTTAGAGCAACCCGACTAATACAACTGCACTAGTATTAACAGCCTTGAAAGTGCTAACACATTTGCCCAGTGCCTAGGGAGAGGTGAGTCTCCCCTCTGTCTCAAGTCCATGAGAGCATGAGAACTTAGATAGGTGTTCATTAAGCCACTCATTTTTGGGGTACCTTCTGTGCAGCAGAGCCTCGGCTGTCTCTGGCAAGCCTTTCCTAAGATCAGCAGCTGTGTTGCCTATCTCAAGAGTCAACTACCATGTTGCTTTGGCAGTAGGAGAGGATGTGGAGATACAAAGATCTTGAGTAGCCTTTCAGCCAGTCTTCCCCTTTATCGCAGGTAATTTCTGGGAGTTCATAACATTCTTGTGAGGCTCTGTGGTCTTAGCCTTCTCAGTACTGCTCTAGTTTATCTTTGTTATTTGTGCCATTTTCCTCTGTCTCCCAAAGGCTGATAAAGGAATCTAGAGAAAAGAAATATAGATAATACATACAAAGGTATAAAGGAAGTTAAAAAAAAAAAAAAAAAAAAAAAAAAGCCGGGTGTGGTGGCGCATGCCTCATTAATCCTAGCACTTGGAGGCAGAGGCAGGTGACTTTGTGAGTTCAAGGCCGCCTGGTCTACAGAGTGAGTTTCCAGGTCAGGAAGTGGCAATAATGAGACATTCGAAAAGAACAAAAACAAAAAACCCAAAAAAAACCAGGAGGGAAGTTGAGTAGTCACATACAGGCTGGAGAACCAGGAACACTGGTCACTGGCTCAGTCTAAGAAAGCTAATCTCAGAATCAAGAGGGATTATGCAGTCTTTTTTTTTTTTTTTATTTTTTTTTATTTATTTATGTTCTTTTTTTTTTTTTTTTTTTTTTTTTTTTTTTTAGTCTTAGTGAAACCTTTCATTCTGTTGCTTAATTGTTTACATCATAAGAACCATAATTTGTTTTTTTTTTTTTTGTTTTCGGTTGCTAATTGTTTTTTTTTTTTTAAGTTTTTATTGATGGTTTGTTATTATTGATTTGACATCATTTGCCAATTCAGATCCAGGCATATTCCCTTCCTTCCCCCCACCCCCACCCCATTTATTAAATTTTTATTTATTTCTGTATGTGTATGAATGTACTGTCATCATGCAGGTTTGTGCACCAGTGTCGCGAAAGGCTGCGGAGGTCAGAAGAGGGTGTCGGATTCCCCTGGAACTGGAGTTCTGGAGTTGGAGTTTCAGACGGTTCTCAGCCGCCATGTGGGTGCTGGGGATCGAACCCGGGTCCTCTGTAAGAAAGGTCGGTGCTCTTAACCGCTAGGCCATCTCTCCAGCCCCGGATTAGTGCAGTCTTAACAGCAGCCTGAAGGCCCAAGCTGGAGTCACTGGTGTGAGGCCTTCTTCAAAGGCTCCAGTCTGAAGTCTGGTGTCTGGGCAGTAAAGACATCCCAGCACAAGAACGGTTGAGTGCATATGTGCATGGGCTCTCCTCTTTTTTATCTTTCTGTCCCCAGCCTATTGGATGGTGCTACTGAGATTCAAGGTGGGTTTTCTGCACTCAGTTCAATGTCATACATGCTAGGCTTCCCTGGAAGCACCCTCAACAGATGCCCAGAAGTATGCTTTATCAGTTTTCTAGCTGCTCCTAAATCCAGTCAGGTTGATAACCAAAATTAACTGTCACAGTGACCTAGTTTAAAAGTCAGTGCTGCTGGGGCTAGAGAGATGGCCTAGCGCTTAGGAGTGCTGACTGCTCTTGCAGAGGACCTGGGTTCAATCCCCAGCCCTCACATGGCAGTTGAGAACCGTCTTTAACTCCAGTTCCAGGGGGAATCCGACACCCTCTTCTGAGCGCTGCGCCATTGTGCGGCATTGCACGACACGGGTACACAAACCTACATGCAGACAGTACATTCATACACATAAAAAAAAAAGTCAGTGCTGGTTTTAGTCTGTGAGGTTTACACCTTTAAGAAAAATTCTTTGTTGCCAGGCGTGGTGGCACACACCTTTAATCCTAGCACTTGGGAGGCAGAGGCAGGTGGATCTTTGTGAGTTCAAGGCCAGCCTGGTCTACAGAGTGAGTTCCAGTACAGCTGGGACTACAGGGAGACCCTGTCTGAAAAAGCCAAAAAAAAGAAAAAAAAAATTCTTTGTTGTAATTTTACATAGGTTTTTGAAAGGAGCAGACCTAAACCCAGGTGTTCAGAGTGCTATCTTTAACTGAAACTTGTGTTTATCTTTACTATAACAGTTTCCTAACTGACCAGTGTTTTATGACAATAATTGATGACTGTATCCAGACTGGAAAATGCTGGCCAATTCCAGTAAAGTAGGTGGGGCAGTCATTCAGAGTTCACAGGACTTTAAAAATTTTTACTTGCTTAGTTCCCCCACTGCAAGGCAGAATTTACTTTGGGTTAAGTTTAGCTAGATTTAGTCTTCTAAAATGGTTGAGCTGGGTGTGGTAGTGTGTCTATAATCCCAGTGCCCAGGAGGGAGAGGCAGGAGGATTTTTACAAATTGGAGGCCAGTTTGGTCTAGATAGCAAGCTTCAGGCCAGCTAGGGCTAAATAGTCAAACCCTGTCTCAAATAAAAAAAAAATTAACAAACTGACCAAACCAACAAACAGTGAACTAGCTGAAAGTAAAGTATTAGCTGGGTGCGGTGGCCCATGCCTTTAATTGCCTCTAATGCTAGCACTCAGGAGGCAGAGGCAGGTGTATCTCTGAGTTCAAGGCCAGCCTGGTGTACATAGAGAGTTCCAGGCCAGCTGGGGCTCCAGGGAGACTCTGTCTCAAAATGACAAAAAAAAAAAAAGTTATTTTCATGATTAACATAATCTTTGTACATTTGACATACAATGTGCTATGTTAATGATGGACTTAAAAATGCTCTGTGTGTGTGTGTGTGTGTGTGTGTGTGAGAGAGAGAGAGAGAGAGACAGAGACAGAGACAGAGAGAGACAGAGATAGAGCGAGCTTGTCAGGCCCTGTCCCTATCCTGTGCAGCATTTTTATTCTTTTTAACTGTCAGGCTAGTTTTTTAGATGAATTTTTGTGTATTTCATACTTAACACCTCAATCAGTCTTAATCACTTGCAGCATTATTTTTAAACAAATCTCAGATGTGATATTTCTGCTCCATGGCATTGAGCACACAGACCACCTCTGGGAAAGTGTGAAGGCAGATGTCTAGGCAGTGGGGACAGGCAGAAGGCCCAGATCTTCCAGTGTATTTATGGGTCTGGTGTTTGGGGATTGGGAGGATTCTGTACAACCGCTTTTGGAGACTGTGAACTGAGAAATAATCTAGTAGTGGTACCATTGTTATTCTCCCCATTATATATTTTCTTTAATAAAAATGAATTTTATTTTTTAAAATAATTTATTTTTATTTAGTTTTTATTTTTTGGCTTTTTTGAGACAAGGTCTTATGTGCTTGGGTTGGGTTTGGGCTTGTTACATAGGGGAGGATGACCTTGAACTTCCTGATTTTCCTGTCTCATCCCAAGTATTGGGATTATTGGTGTGAGCTACCGTGATGTGCCTGGGATCAAACCCAGGGCCATGTGCTAGGTAAGCATTCTACTGACTGAGCTCTATCACCAACCCAGTGAATTTTACTTTTAAGATTTTTTAGTCAGCATTTTATTTTAGCTTTAGGGTACATAAAAATAAACATCGGGGGGGGGGCTGGAGGGATGGCCTAGCAGTTAAGAGCCGACCGCTCTTGCAGAGGACCCGGGTTCGATCCCCAGCACCCACATGGCGGCTGAGAACCGTCTGTGACTCCAGTTCCAGGAGAACTCCAGTTCCAGGGGAATTGGGACCCTCTTCTGACCTCCGTGGCATTGCACGACACTGGTGCGCAGACCTGCACGCAGACAATACATTCATACACATAAAAATAAATAAATTTTAAAAAATTAAAAAATAAAATAAAATAAACATCGGGACCTGAGGGGCAGAGAAGAGAAGAAAAAAAAGAGAGAAAAGAAATCAGCAGAGTGGCAAACCAGAAAGGCCTCTGCACAGGATCAGAGAAGGCAAATGGATGCTCTCTGTAATCCTTATGTTAAGAAATCAGCAGAGTGATGAATCCAAGAGGTCCTCTGCACAGGAGCAGGGAAGATAGATGGTCCTCAGATCACGAAAAGAAAGATTCTTGTGTCTTATTTGATTAATTTCTTCAACGCCTTTGCGACCACCCACTTCAGGAACTGAACCTGCTGGAGCTGGACTCCAGCACTCGGGCATTCAGGGCCAGCATAGGAAACACAGGGACACCAAAAAACTGCACACTGACAAAGTCATTTCCAGCCACACTGGCAAAGGACTCCATACGCACAGGCGAAACTTCCAGAATGGATAAACGAGGAACTTGTTAAAAAGACAGCACCATTTACTCTGAGATATGCTTCAAGGTTAACTTTTGAAAACATGTGGTGGTTTGAATGAGTGTCCCCCATAGGCTTTAAGTATTCAGACATTTTGTCTCCAGTTGGTGGCACTGTTCTTTTTTTTAAAAATTATTATTTGTTTATTTTTAAGGGATTCTACAATATAAGAACACAGTTGTTTTCAGATAACATTGATGTTGCTTAGTTTGCCGTACAGTTAGGTAACTGGTCAAATTTTGAACAACCCAAGGTTCCCATTGTCCAGTTGGAGAAGCTTGTATGCACAGGCATGTTGATCAATTAGGAGTCCAGACTATATTGCTGTAGTANCGCGGTCCCCTCCCCCACATTTCCCCTCACCTCCTCGCGGTCCCCTCCCCCACATTTCCCCTCACCTCCTCGCGGTCCCCTCCCCCACATTTCCCCTCACCTCCTCGCGGTCCCCTCCCCCACATTTCCCCTCACCTCCTCGCGGTCCCCTCCCCCACATTTCCCCTCACCTCCTCGCGGTCCCCTCCCCCACATTTCCCCTCACCTCCTCGCGGTCCCCTCCCCCACATTTCCCCTCACCTCCTCGCGGTCCCCTCCCCCACATTTCCCCTCACCTCCTCGCGGTCCCCTCCCCCACATTTCCCCTCACCTCCTCGCGGTCCCCTCCCCCACATTTCCCCTCACCTCCTCGCGGTCCCCTCCCCCACATTTCCCCTCACCTCCTCGCGGTCCCCTCCCCCACATTTCCCCTCACCTCCTCGCGGTCCCCTCCCCCACATTTCCCCTCACCTCCTCGCGGTCCCCTCCCCCACATTTCCCCTCACCTCCTCGCGGTCCCCTCCCCCACATTTCCCCTCACCTCCTCGCGGTCCCCTCCCCCACATTTCCCCTCACCTCCTCGCGGTCCCCTCCCCCACATTTCCCCTCACCTCCTCGCGGTCCCCTCCCCCACATTTCCCCTCACCTCCTCGCGGTCCCCTCCCCCACATTTCCCCTCACCTCCTCGCGGTCCCCTCCCCCACATTTCCCCTCACCTCCTCGCGGTCCCCTCCCCCACATTTCCCCTCACCTCCTCGCGGTCCCCTCCCCCACATTTCCCCTCACCTCCTCGCGGTCCCCTCCCCCACATTTCCCCTCACCTCCTCGCGGTCCCCTCCCCCACATTTCCCCTCACCTCCTCGCGGTCCCCTCCCCCACATTTCCCCTCACCTCCTCGCGGTCCCCTCCCCCACATTTCCCCTCACCTCCTCGCGGTCCCCTCCCCCACATTTCCCCTCACCTCCTCGCGGTCCCCTCCCCCACATTTCCCCTCACCTCCTCGCGGTCCCCTCCCCCACATTTCCCCTCACCTCCTCGCGGTCCCCTCCCCCACATTTCCCCTCACCTCCTCGCGGTCCCCTCCCCCACATTTCCCCCCACCTCCTCTGCTCCACTGCTTCCATATTCTCAGAAGCACCCAACATGGGGCTATCTCAGTGCCTTCGTACTTGCTGTTCTTCCTGCCTGGAACACAGCTGCCGGACATGGACGTAGCTGTCCCGCTCCTCTTTGCAGTTCCTGCTCAGATGACATCCAACATCACCATGGCCCTTGCTTTCCTCCGGTATTCCATCTCTCTGCGGTGCTTGGCAATTTTAAATATTGACGTATGCTTATTTATATCTTTCCATTTTTTTTAGTGTGTGTGTGTGTGTGCGCACGCGCACGGCGTGCTCAAGCATGGGGAGACCTCAGGGCAACCTCAGATGGAGCCCCTCAGGGGCTGGCCACCTGGGGTGGTGGTTGTTATTATTATTATTATGTGTGTATGTGACAATGCACATGTAGAGGTCAGTTGCCAGGAGTCATTTCTCTTTCCACTGTGTGGGTTCCAGGGATTGAACTCACATTTTCAGGCATAGTGGCAAGCTCCTTTAACCCACTGAGCCATGTCACCAGCCCCTGTCTATCTTGATTTTTTTTTAATTTTATTTATTTTTGTATGTGTATGAATGTACTGCCTGCATGTAGGTTTGTGCACCCATGTCGTGCAATGCCGCGGAGGTCAGAAGAGGGTGTCGGACTCCCCTGGAACTGGAGTTCTCCTGGAATTGGAGTTCCAGACGGTTCTCAGCCACCATGTGGGTGCTGGGGATCGAACCCAGGTCCTCTGCAAGAGCAGTAGGCGCTCTTAACCACTAGGCTATCTCTCCAGCCCGTATCTTGATTTTTTTTTTTTGAGGCACTGTTTCTCAGTATCTTGGGGCTCATCAAGTAAGCTAGGCCAGCTGCATAATGAGCTCAGGGGTCTTCCTGTCCCTCCCCAGTGCCAGGGTACAGACTTGCCCCAGCATACCTGCCTTTTTCTGTGGGTGTTGGGATCTGAAATTGGGTCCTTGTGCTTGTGGGGCAGACACATTCCCCACTGAGCCATTTCTCAAGCCCCAGATATCTCCTCTTTTAAATCTGTTTCCCTCCACCTTTTAAAATATATTAAATTTTATTTTACACTTTAACTCTCAAAATCTCAATTAAGATGCAAAGGGAGGGGCTGGAGAGATGGCTCAGTGGTTAAGAGCACCGACTGCTCTTGCAGAGGACCCAGGTTCAATTCCCAGTACCCACATGGTGGCTAAGAACCGTCTTTAACTCCAGTTCCAGGGGAATCCAACGCCCTCTTCTGACCTCCATGGCATTGCACGACACAGGGGCACCAACCTACATGCAGACAGTACACTCATGCACATAAAAATAATAAATAAATTTTAAAAATTAAAAAAAAAGAAAAGAAAAAAACAGATGCAATGTGAGAGCCAGGCAATGCACATGCCTTTAATCCCACCACTTGGGAGGCAGAGGCAGGTGGATTGAGGCCAGCCTGGTTTACACAGTGAGTTCCAGGCCAGCCAGGGCTACATAGTGAGTTTCATACTCCCAAAGAAAGCAGGGAATATGGGCTGGGTCTGTGTTGCACGCCTGTCAGCCTAGCATTCAGGGGGCTGAAGCAGGAGGACCACAAGTTGGAGGCTAGCCTGGGCTACTCCAGACCCTGCTTCAGCCAGGCACGGTGGTGTATGCCTGCAGCTGCTCCAGAGGCTGATGCAGAACTGCTGGAGCCCAGGGGTTCTCGGCTGGCCATGCTGATGGCGGTCCACAGCGTCAACAGGCTGCCTCCCAGCAGTGGAGGCTAAGGGGAAAGGATCTGTGTTGGAGAGATCCAGCTTCAAAAAAGAGCAGGGAATGGTGGGAAAAGGCTCAGCAGGTAAGAGCACGGGCTGCCCTTGCCGAAGACCTAGGTCCAGTTCCCAGTACCCACATGGCAGCTAACAACCATCCTTAACTCCAGTTCGAGGGAATGCAACACCCTCTTTTGGCCTCTGGGGGCACTGAACGCGCACGGGTGCACTTCCACACTTGCAAAACTTTAACTCTCAAAAATCTCAATTAAGATGCAAAGGGAGGGGCTGGAGAGATGGCTCAGTGGTTAAGAGCACCGGCTGCTCTTGCAGAGGACCCAGGTAGAGTTCCCAGCTCCCACATGGTGGCTACCGATGACTTTAACTCCAGTTCCAGGGCATCCGATGCCCTCTTCTGACCCCCATGGGCATTGCACAAAATGAGTGCATTTACACACATGCAGGCAGGCACTACACTCATACACATAAAATTAAAAAATTTAAAAACCACATGTTTCTTCCTAGGGCTGGGCCTGCAACTTGTTAGAGCACCCGCCCGGCATGCACAGGGCCCCAGGTTCCATCTCCAGCGTCCCACCAGAAGGCTGAGGAAGGGAAATCGCAAGTTCAAGATCACGTTCATTTATATAGTGAGTTAAAGTCTAGCCTGGGCTACATAAGATGCAGCTTATGTGTAGAGCTCAGAGGACTAGCCTGGGGTGTCAGTCCCTACCTTGTATGGGGTGGCATCTCCCTTGTGTTCAGCAGACTAGCTGGTCATTCTGTCACTTCACATCTCCATCAATGCTGGGATTATAGACACTCTCCTGTGCCGGCTTTATGGTGTTCAGGGGATTTGAACTCAGATCCTCCTACTTACAAGACAAGTGTTTTACGGACCGAGCTATCTTTCCAGCCCCAGGGAAAGGCCTTTGCTCTTCCCAACCCCTAGACGTTGGAGCCTTGGGCTGGAGAGATGGCTCAGTGGTTAAGAGCACCGACTGCTCTTGCAGAGGACCAGGGTTTAATTCCCAGCACCCACATGGCGGCTAAGAACTATCTTTAAGCCAGGTGTGGTGGTGCACACATTTAATCCCAGTACTTGGGAGGCAGAGGCAGGCGGATCTCTGTTAGTTCAAGGCCAGCGTAGTCTACGGAGTGAGTTCCAGGACAGCTGGGGCTACAGGGAGACCCTGTCTCAAAAATAAATAAATAAAAATAAATAAATAAATAAATAAATAAATAAATAAATAAATAAAAAGTTGGAGCCCCGGCTTTGGGCTCCTGCTCGCTGACTCATGCCTTCCCCTCCACAGACTCTCTTCCAGAGCCCTGAAGAGGGCTGGCAGTTGTACACGTCGGCACAGGCACCGGATGGTAAATGCATCTGCACAGCGGTCATCCCTGCACAGAGCACCTGCGCCCGGGATGGCCGGAGCCGTGAGCTTCGGCAGCTCCTGGAGAAGGTAGGGAGCTGGGGCGCAGGGCCAGGCAAGGCCAGGCCCAGGGTGAGGCTCGGCCGCTCTTCCAGCTCCCATTCTGCCCATGCTTTTGTCCAGGTTCAACCACTGAAGACCCCAGTCCATGTTCAAAGCTGCCTAATGTCCTGGGCACCCTCTGGTTGACATTTATTTTTCATTTGTGTGCTTTTCCTTTTTTTCAAGACAGCCTCATGTAGCCTAAGCTATCTTGAAACATGCTATGTAGCCAAAGCTGGCCTTGAACTTCTTTTTAAAAATGTGTCCTCGTGGTGCACACCTTTAATCCCAGCACTCAGGAGGCAGAAGCAGGCAGATCTTTGTGAGTTCACGGCCAGCCTGGTCTACAGAGTGAGTTCCAGGTCAGCTGGGGCTACAGGGAGACCCTGTCTCAAAAAGACAAAACAAACAAAACAAAACAACAAAACCCGGGCATAATAACGCATGCAGAGGGAACAGATCTTCATGAGATGGAGGCTAGCCTGGTCTACAGAGTGAGCTCCAGTTCAGCTTGGGGTGCAGGAAGGGAGAGAGAGAGAGAGAGAGAGAGAGAGAGAGAGAGAGAGAGAGAGAAGACAGAGAGGAGAGACAGAGAAGGGGATGAGTGGCTCAGTCCTTGTGAGCACAAGGACTTTATGGCCGGCCAGACTGGCTGAAGTCCAAGACAGTGCACCTGGCTCAAAGAATGAGGTGGACTGAGACCCGTGGCCTACAGTCACACACATACACATGCACACATGCATGTGCGCATGCACACACAATCATACAGTCCCACACATTCACTCACAAACATTCGCACACACACACTCACTCAGACACTCACACACATATACTCACATGCACTACACCCTCGTGCATGCGTGTACACCCTGGTCGCTCTCCCCATGTCTCTGAAGGTGTTTTGGGCTCTTTATTCTGACTGACATCCCTTGTCACTACCCATTTGGCAGCTGTGACATCTTACACCTCCTTCCTTGCATAGAAGAGGAAGCTGAGGCTTGGCCAGCGTGTGTTGCAGGGCCCTGCCCTCCCCCCCACAGCTCCCAGGATCCCACCCTGTCCCCTATGCCCAGGGCCCTGCCCTCCCCCCACAGCCCCCAGGATCCCACCCTGTCCCCTATGCCCAGGGCCCTGCCCTGCCCCCCACAGCTCCCAGGATCCCACCCTGCCCCCTATGCCCAGGGCCCTGCCCTGCCCCCCACAGCTCCCAGGATCCCACCCTGCCCCCTATGCCCAGGGCCCTGCCCTGCCCCCTACAGCTCCCAGGATTCCACCTTGCCCCCTATGCCCAGGGTCCGGCTTTTCTGCCTCACTCTCCAGGAGCCCACCCTGCCCTCCCCGTCAGCTGCCCATCCCAGGAGTGTGTCTGATCTCCTTAATTGTTATCCTAGGTCCAGAATGTGTCTCAGTCCATGGAGGTCCTGGAGCTAAGGACGTACCGTGACCTTCAGTATGTCCGCAGCATGGAGACCCTCATGAGGAGCCTGGACGCGAGACTCAGGGTGGCGGATGGGTCATTCTCCACCAAGAGCTTCCAGGTTCGTGGTTCTGAGTCAGCACAGAGGTCAAGAGAATGGTTGGCGGGGGTGGCGGGAGACTGCTCAGTGGGATAAGAATGCTGCTTGAAATTTAGAGGACCCGAGTTCAGATCACCAGCACCTGTGTAAAACCACGGGTGTAGGGCAGAAAAGATGGTGCAATGGGCACAGACACTTGCCACCAAGACTGATGACCTGAGTTTGACCCCTGGGACCCAATAGTGGAAGGAGAGAACCAACTCCCACAAGTTGTCCTCTGGCCTCCACAGGGCAAGGTGCACAAACTCAGTCCCAGCATTCAGGAGGCAGAGGCAGGCGGACCTCAGTGAACCTATGTAGTGAGTTCCAGGCCAGCCAAGGCTACACAGCGAGATCCTGTTTCAAAACACAAGAACCAAACAAAAATTTTAAAAGAAAGAGAGGAGGGCAGTACTGGGGTCGTGTTTGGGAAGAAGTGGGTAGCTGACTGGGCTCTGGGGTCCAGAAGGCTTCAGGTGTCAAGGATGAGGTGTACACCCAAGAAAGGCTGAAATCAAGGGTCAGGGGTCAGAGGTCAGGGTCAGGGGGTGAACTGGCGCATGCATCCCCCCTGCTGGGCAGGAACTGAAGGACCGCATGACGGAGCTGCTGCCCCTGAGCTCCGTGCTGGAGCAGTACAAGGCAGACACGAGGACCATCATGCACCTTCGTGAGGAGGTGAGGAACCTGTCCAGCAGCCTGGCCGCCATCCAGGAGGAGATGGGTGCCTATGGGTACGAGGACCTGCAACAGCGTGTCATCACCCTGGAGGCCCGGCTCCACGCCTGCGCTCAGAAGCTGGGTACGCCCAACCCTGGATCATGACTCCCATCTCCGCCCAACCCTAATGCCACCCCCCCCCGAAGCCTAGGCCTCATTAGGCACTTTTGTTTTGTTGTTTTGAGACAGGATCTCCCTGTAGCCCCAGCTGGACCGGAACTCCATATGTAGCCCAGGCTGGCCTTGAACTCACAGAGATCCAGCTGCCCCTGCTTTCCTGAGGGATTGCTTATGGTTTCCACCATCTAAATGCTAACCTTTGATCTCTCCACCTCTGGCCAAGCCTGGGCCCCAAAGCTGGAGTTGATTTCCAGTCCTTCATTTCCATCCTGATTGTCCGGGGGCAATGCCCCAGCATCTTCCCTGACCCCTAGCCCCGCATCTTCCCAAAGAGACAGGTATCTTGACTCCCAGGCTCTCGCCCAGCCCCGTCCTCACACCCTCTGCTCCTACCTCCCAGGCTGCGGGAAGCTGACAGGAGTCAGCAACCCCATCACCATTAGGGCCATGGGGTCCCGCTTTGGCTCCTGGATGACGGACACGATGGCCCCCAGCGCGGACAGCCGGGTGAGTGACAGAGACCCAAGGGACCAGAGTTGTGACTGCCTGCCAGTGCCCAGGGCTTCCACATCAGGGACTTTTTGTTTTTCTTATTTCTCTTTAGTTAGTTAGTTAGTTAGTTAGTTAGTTAGTTAGTTAGTTAGTTAGTTGAGGCAGAGGCAGGGTCAGGGTTTCCCGATAGCCGCAGCTAGCCTGGAACTCACTACGTGGACTAGGCTGGCTTCGATCTTAGACTTCTTGCTTCTGCTTCCTGAGCCCTGAGATTAAAGGCGTTTGCAACCACATCAGGCTTATTTTTTATTTTTATTTTTTATGTGTATTTTGCTTCAACGTATTTAAGTACATCATATGAATGCAGAAGAGGGTGTCTGATCCCTGGAACTGGAATTACACATGGTTGTTAGCTGCCATGTGGGTGCTGGGAATGAATCCTGGGTCCTCTGCAAGAGCAGGTCCTCTATAAGCCCTTAATTGCTGAGCCATCTCTCCAACTCTTTCCTTCCTTCCTTCCTTCCTTCCTTCCTTCCTTCCTTCCTTCCTTCCTTCCTTCCCTCCCTCCCTCCCTCCCTCCCTCCCTCCCCCCTCTCTTTTCTTTTGTCTTTTTGAGACAGGGTCTCCTGTAGCCCCAGTTGTCCTGGAACTCACTATGTAGAGCAGGCTACAGACCTCACAGAGATCCACCAGCCTCTGCCTCCTGAGTGCTGGGATTAAAGGTGCGAGCCACTATGCCAGTCCACCAATTTCTCTTTGAGACAAAATGTTTCACTATATAGACCTGGCTGACCTGGGATCAACAGAGATCCTCCTGCCTCTGCAGGAGTGGTGGGTTCAGTTTCATTTGTGTAAGTACATGTGTGCGCCATGTGAGTGAAGGAGCTGTGAGAAGAAGAGACGGTGTTTGATCCCTTGTAGCTGGAGTTACAGATGGTTGTGAGCTGACTGAGCTAGGTGTTGGGAACTGAACCTTGGTTGTCTGCAAGAACGGCAAGCACTCTTTTTTTTTTTTAATTTTATTTATTTCTGTATGTGTATGAATGTACTGTCTGCGTGCAAGTCTGCACCCGTGTCGTGCAATGTCGCGGAGGTCAGAAGAGGGTGTCGGATTCCCCTGGAACTGGAGTTCTCCTGGAATTGGAGTTTCAAATGGTTCTCAGCCGCCATGTGGGTGCTGGCGATCGAACCCGGGTCCTCTGTAAGAGTGGTCGGTGCTCTTAACCACTAGGCCATCTCTCAAACCCAAGCACTCTTAACTATTGCTCCAGCCCTGCCAAATGGGCAGCACTTGGGAGGCAGAGGCAGGCAGATCTCTATGTGATGGAGGCCAGTCTGGTCTATACTCTATACAGTGAGTTCCTGGCCAGCCGGGTTACAGGGAGATCTTGTTTTAAAACAAACAAAATAATAATAATAATAATAATAATAATAAAATCTTTAAGTAAAAGATTCACCATCACAGTCTCCAAATGAGTACCCAGGGAACGGTGTCTTTCCCAAGGACCTTGAGAACCACCCCCCAGGGCACCACCGGGCCTTCAGACTTCCACGTGGCCTCCAATATTACCACTGCTAGACATGCTGGAACCATCATTGGAAACCTACCAGGTGACAGCCACTTCTCAGTGGCTGGTATTGATCCCAGATTTCTGTTGCTGTGCTAAAATACTCTGACTAAAAGCAACTTAAGAGAGGTTTGGGCTGGAGAGGTGGCCTAGCGGTTAAGAGCACCGACTGCTCTTGCAAAGGATCCAGGTTCAGTCCCCAGCACCTACATGGTGGCTGAGAACCATCTTTAACTCCAGTTCCAGGGGAATCCGACACCCTCTTCTGACCTCCGCGGCTTTGCATGACACAGGTGCACAAACCTACATGCAGACAGTACATTCATACACATAAAAAATAAATTTTAAAAAAGAGAGAGGTTTATTTCAGCTCAAAGTTTCAGATTACAGTCTGTCATTGTGGAGAAGTCAAGGCAAGGACTTCAAACGTCTAGAAATGTCCAGTCAAAAGCAGAGAGAAATGAACACACGCATGCTCACTTCCTGCTCCCTGGCACTAACATCCCCCCTGGGGAGCTGTAGAGCTGCACATCTCCCCTTCCAAGTTCACCGTGGGGAACCAATGAGTTTACGAAGTTCTGTACAGAAGCATAGGCTCTCCTCCAGCAGGGATGATGATTCTCTCATAGCTGCATAGACAGAGCCCCTCCCCAAGGTCAGGACAGAAGTGCACGACGCCTGTTGGGAGGAGCGGCTTGATACTCTGGTGAGGGTCCCGGGACTCTCCCTAATCCCTTCATCGATGAGGGACTCAGCATTCAGCAGCCCAGCTGGGGTGGCCTTTTCCAAGTGGGCACAGTGACCCCTTGACGAGGGCCCTGTACAGTGCTGCTGCGCTCAGCTCCAGCTCATATAGCTCAGGACCCTGGCCTGGGGATGGTGCTGCCCACAGCAGGCGGGGTCCTTTCACATCAGTTAACAACCAAGATGAAATCCCACAGGCATGCCACAGGCCACAACGTGGACAGTCCATCACTGAGACTCTTCCTACGTAACTTTAGGTTGTTTCAAGCTGACAAAGCTATCACAGTGGCTGATCACCAAGTGTCACATGGCACAGATGGCATTTGTCACTGGTCCACCTGGACTCCTCTCCCGCCCATGGGTGATGGTAGTTCAACCAACTGGTTAGTTTGGAATTAGACTTGGAACTGGTCCCACCACTTCTAGGCCAGGGAGGCTGTGGCTGGGGCCGTCATTGTTGGATCTCTCATTGCCTTTTCTTCACCTTGATCCTGGTACGGCCAACAGTGAAGTGCTGGTGTCTTAGCTTGATACTGAGGATGCTCATAAACGCTGATTAACATGGGGAGGACAATGGAGATTCGATGACATGCTGGGTGGCTTTGTGCTTACAAATGGTGACCATGATGCAGGTGACTCATTACCCAATATTCATGCACTGTCTGATGACAAGCAAATCTGTGGCCCTAGTGAGTCCCTGGGGACACCATACCCCCTAATCATTTGAGGTCACCATTGGTCAGTTAGGACTTTTGTTTTCCTTGTATGTGAATGTGTGTTTTGCCTGCATGTGTATGTATCATATGTGTGCGATGCCAACAGAGGTCAGAAGAGGGCATCCGATCCCCTGGAACTGGACTTATGAATAGTTTTTAGCCAACATGTGGATGCTAGGAATGGAACCTGGGTCCCCTCCAAGAGCAACCAGTGCTCTTAACCACTGAACCATCTCTCCTTAGGGCTTTTTGTCTTTTGTTTTTCTCTAGACAAGGTCTCACTGTGTAGACCAGGCTGTCCTGGAACTCACTGTGTAGACCAGGCTGTCCTGGAACTCACTGTGTAGATCAGGGTGTCCTGGAACTCACTGTGTAGACCCAGGCTGTCCTGGAATTCACTGTGCAGACCAGGCTGTCCTGGAACTCACTGTATAGACCAGGTTGTCCTGGAACTATGTAGACCAGGCTGGCCTCCAACTCACAAAGCCCCACCACCTCCACCTCCCAAGAGCTGGGATTAAAGGTGTGCACCACTGAGTATGGCTTTCTTTGTGTGTGCATGTGTGTGCACATGTGTTCATGAATGTATGTTCATGTAGGTGTGTGCACTTGTGTTCGTGAATGTATGTTCATGTAGGTGTGTGCACTTGTGTTCATGAATGTATGTTCATGTAGGTGTGTGCACTTGTGTTCATGCATGTATGTTCATGTAGGTGTGTGCACTTGTGTTCGTGAATGTATGTTCATGTAGGTGTGTGCACTTGTGTTCATGAATGTATGTTCATGTAGGTGTGTGCACTTGTGTTCATGCATGTATGTTCATGTAGGTGTGTGCACTTGTGTTCATGAATGTATGTTCATGTAGGTGTGTGCACTTGTGTTCATGAATGTGGAAGCCAGAGATCAATTTCTAATGTCTTCTATCACTGTCCACTTGACATTTTTCCCTTTTCTTTTTGGAGAGAGAGTGTGTGTGTGTGTGTGTGTCTGTCTGTCTGTCTGTGTGTACATGCATAGTGGAGGGTGTTGGCTCTGCCTTCCTCTGTCCATCTTCCCCAGTGTGTGTGTGTGTGTGTGTGTGTGTGTGTGTGTGTACATGCATAGAGGGTGTTGGCTCTGCTTTCCTCCATCCGTCTTCCCCAGTGTGTGTGTGTGTGTGTGTCTGTGCGTGTGTGCACATGCATAGAGGGTGTTGGCCCTGCCTTCCTCTGTCCGTCTTCCCCAGTGTGTGTGTGTGTGTGTGTCTGTGCGTGTGTGCACATGCATAGAGGGTGTTGGCTCTGCCTTCCTCTGTCCGTCTTCCCCAGTGTGTGTGTGTGTGTGTGTGTGTGTGTGTGTGTACATGCATAGAGGAGGGTGTTGGCTCTGCCTTCCTCCGTCCATCTTCCCCAGTGTGTGTGTGTGTGTGTGTGTACATGCATAGAGGAGGGTGTTGGCTCTGCCTTCCTCCATCCGTCTTCCCCAGTGTGTGTGTGTGTGTGTGTGTGTGTGTGTGTG
>VZQC01000005.1:5082859-5138856 GCA_009823505.1 Rhizomys pruinosus | reverse complement strand
GTGTGTGTGTGTGTGTACATGCATAGAGGAGGGTGTTGGCTCTGCCTTCCTCTGTCCGTCTTCCCCAGTGTGTGTGTGTGTGTGTGTGTGTGTGCGTGTGTGTACATGCATAGAGGAGGGTGTTGGCTCTGTCTTCCTCTGTCCGTCTTCCCCAGTGTGTGTGTGTGTGTGTGTGTGTGTGTGCATGTACATGCATAGAGGAGGGTGTTGGCTCTGCCTTCCTCCATCCATCTTTCCCAGTGTGTGTGCGTGTGTGTGTACATGCATAGAGGAGGGTGTTGGCTCTGCCTTCCTCCATCCATCTTCCCCAGTGTGTGCGTGTGTGTGTGTGTGTGTGTGTACATGCATAGAGGGTGTTGGCTCTGCCTTCCTCCATCCATCTTCCCCAGTGTGTGTGTGTGTGTGTGTGTGTGTGTGTGTGTGTACATGCATAGAGGGTGTTGGCTCTGCCTTCCTCCATCCATCTTCCCCAGTGCTGTCCCAGCAGTGGGCCACTGTTCCTTTTTTTTAAATATTTTTTTAAATTTTATTTATTTTTTATGTGTATGAATGTACTGTCTGCATGTAGGTTGGTTGGTGCACCCGTGTCATGCAATGCGGAGCAGGTCAGAAGAGGGTGTTGGATTCCCCTGGAGCTGGAGTTAAGGACGGTTCTCAGCAGCCATGTGGGTGTTGGGGATCGAACCTGGGTCCTCTGCAAGAGCGGTTGGTGCTCCTAACCACTAGGCCATCTCTCCAGCCTGCCACTCTTCCTTTATTCATTTATTTACCTTTGGTTTTCTGAGACAGGGTTTTCTTTTAGCTCCAACTGACCTGGAACTGTCTGTGTAGACCAGGCTGACCTCAATGTCACAGATAGCCACCTGCCTCTGCCTCCTGTGTGCTGTGGCTAGAGGTCGTACCACCACATCGGACACACCAAGCTCTCACACGGTGCTGAGGCTTGGAACCCAGGCCCTCGTGCTTCATGGCAAGCACTTAGCCCTCTGAGACACCTCCCTGGCCACCAATTAGTTTTCCTATCATTTAAATTTTTAAATTCATTTTTATGTAAGTGTTTTGCCTGCATATATGCAGTATCTGAGGAGGCAAGAAGAGGGTGTCAGGTCCCCTGGAACTGGAGTTATGGACAGTTGTTAGCTGACTTGTGGGTGCTGGAAGTGAACCCTAGTACTCGGAATTCCTGATCTGGTCTTTATCTCCAGCCTCCACTGAGTCATTTGTTTGAAGCCCCCTAGTGCTTATAGTTACTGAGATGGATGGGCTGGTTACTGGTGACCAAAGTGGACCCTGAGTGCATGGCGGGCCCTGGGGAGGCCTGGTGGCAGTACCTCCAGTGACCAGTGGCTGCTCTCCTAGGTCTGGTACATGGACGGCTATTACAAGGGCCGGCGGGTGCTGGAGTTCCGCACTCTGGGAGACTTCATCAAAGGCCAGAACTTTATCCAGCATCTGCTGCCGCAGCCCTGGGCAGGCACAGGCCACGTGGTCTACAATGGTTCACTGTTTTACAATAAGTACCAGAGCAACGTGGTGGTCAAGTACCACTTCCGCTCACGCTCAGTGATGGTGCAGAGGAGCCTTCCAGGCGCCGGCTACAACAACACCTTCCCCTACTCCTGGGGGGGGTTCTCAGACATGGACTTCATGGTGGATGAAAGTGGTTTGTGGGCTGTGTACACCACCAACCAGAACGCAGGCAACATCGTGGTCAGCCGGCTAGACCCTCACACCCTGGAAGTTGTAAGGTCCTGGGACACTGGGTACCCCAAGCGCAGTGCTGGCGAGGCCTTCATGATCTGTGGTGTCCTCTACGTGACCAACTCCCACCTGGCCGGGGCCAAGGTCTACTTCGCCTACTTCACCAATACATCCAGCTATGAGTACACAGATGTCCCCTTCCACAATCAGTACTCGCACATCTCCATGCTGGATTACAACCCCCGAGAGCGCGCCCTGTACACCTGGAACAACGGACACCAGGTGCTGTACAACGTCACCCTCTTCCACGTCATCAGCACAGCCGGAGACCCCTAGGTGCCCCCCCCCAGCTTCCTTCTCGAGCCTCCCCTCTGTCCTGGCTCTTCTGTTCCTCACCTTTGTACTTCTGCCCTGACGTGTCTTCATGTTTATCTTTTCCTTTACAGATCTTACTTCTGGGTCTCTCTGCCCCTGTGGGACCCTCTCTTCTCACGGAGCTCACTTCCCCCTCTCCTGTCTCCCCTCCCTCTCATCTGTCCTCCCCTTTCCTCTCCCTCCGCTTCACTCCCTACCCCACCTCACCCCACCTCAGAACTGAATGCATGGATCTTTTGATTTTATTATTTACACATTTTCTTTCTGGGTTGCCAGAATAAATGGGACCTTTGACGTTTCATGTCTGGGTTGCTTTGGATCCATTGGTGGAGACCCAGACCCCTCAGTCCTCTGAGCTTAAACTGTGAGCTGAGGTGGGGCCTGAACTCTCCTCCTCCTAGCAGAGCCCGTCCCATTCAAAGGTGTTGCAATCAAAAGCAATTCGTTTAAAAGCAATTGGATCAAAACAATGGAGAATTCTATCAGTAAGATGGAACCTGGCCTCAGTGAGCGTTCCCCAGTGCTGCAGTGAGATGGAACCTGGCCTCAGTGAGCGTTCCCCAGTGCTGCAGTGAGATGGAACCTGGCCTCAGTGAGCGTTCCCCAGTGCTGCAGTGAGATGGAACCTGGCCTCAGTGAGCGTTCCCCAGTGCTGCAGTGAGATGGAACCTGGCCTCAGTGAGCGTTCCCCAGTGCTGCAGTGAGATGGAACCTGGCCTCAGTGAGCGTTCCCCAGTGCTGCAGTGAGATGGAACCTGGCCTCAGTGAGCGTTCCCCAGTGCTGCAGTGAGATGGAACCTGGCCTCAGTGAGCGTTCCCCAGTGCTGCAGTGAGATGGAACCTGGCCTCAGTGAGCGTTCCCCAGTGCTGCAGTGAGATGGAACCTGGCCTCAGTGAGCGTTCCCCAGTGCTGCAGTGAGATGGAACCTGGCCTCAGTGAGCGTTCCCCAGTGCTGCAGTGAGATGGAACCTGGCCTCAGTGAGCGTTCCCCAGTGCTGCAGTGAGATGGAACCTGGCCTCAGTGAGCGTTCCCCAGTGCTGCAGTGAGATGGAACCTGGCCTCAGTGAGCGTTCCCCAGTGCTGCAGTGAGATGGAACCTGGCCTCAGTGAGCGTTCCCCAGTGCTGCAGTGAGATGGAACCTGGCCTCAGTGAGCGTTCCCCAGTGCTGCAGTGAGATGGAACCTGGCCTCAGTGAGCGTTCCCCAGTGCTGCAGTGAGATGGAACCTGGCCTCAGTGAGCGTTCCCCAGTGCTGCAGTGAGATGGAACCTGGCCTCAGTGAGCGTTCCCCAGTGCTGCAGTGAGATGGAACCTGGCCTCAGTGAGCGTTCCCCAGTGCTGCAGTGAGATGGAACCTGGCCTCAGTGAGCGTTCCCTAGTGCTGCAGTGAGATGGAACCTGGCCTCAGTGAGTGTTCCCTAGTGCTGCTGTGAGATGGAACCTGGTCTCAGTGAGCATTCCCCAGTGCTGCAGTGAGATGGAACCTGGCCTCAGTGAGCGTTCCCTAGTGCTGCCTTTCATTGATCACGCTACTGCATCTCTGAGCCATCTGGGCATGTTTTAATGGCTTTTTAACAATTTGGCTGCTTTTAAGATAGGCTAGGATCCCCAATTTCTTCTCTTCTTTCTGCTTTGTAATTGCAGAGACAGGCCGGTTAATAGCAAAAGATTCAAAATAACCTAAAAAGTAGACCTGGCTCTGGGATCAGAGAGAGAGCTTCCACACGTCACAGTTGAGTTCTTACCTGGAAGGGGCTGGGACAGTTATGACAGACAAGATGGGGGCAAAGGTCTCTAGAGGCCAGGCCAGGCCAAGCCTACACGGGAAGTGCAGGCATTCCTGATCAGGAACCCCTCCTACTCCGGGGAGCTCTCTCGCTTTATAAACCTACATTCATTCTGCTTTTTAAAAAAGGGGGTGGGGGGGTCAGAGGGAGGGTGGTATGGTGGGGTCAGAAAGAGGCCAGAGAAGGAGAGGTGAGGTGCTCAGAGATCTGGAGAATGGTGGGCTGGTGGTGACAGGCAAGGAATAAGGCTGAATTTGGTTTTCTGAAATCACATAACCCTGGCCGGCCTGGAACTCATGATGTAAGGCAGGCTGGTCTTGAGCTCACAGAGATCCCCCTGCCTCTGCTTCCCAAGAGCTGGGATTACTGGTGTGGAACACCCTGCTTGGTAGTGCTAGGGATGGAACCCAGGCAGGGCTTTGCGCATGATAGGCACCTGATCTACCAACCAAGCCACATCCCCAGCAAGATGAGGGCTTTGTGTCATGGGGTGGAGCAATGAGGCTGGGGATCAAGGGATGGGGTCAGGGGACATGCTTGAGGAGCTGGCTCAGTGGTTAGGAGCAGTGGATGCCCGTGCAGAGGACCCAGGTTCAGTTCCCAGCACCACATGGTGGCTGACAACCGTCTGTAACTCCAGTTCCAAGGATCCAGTGGCCTCTTATGCACACACAGGCCAAACACTTGTACACTTTTTTTTACTTTTGGTCTTTTGAGACAGGATCTCCCTTTAGTCACAGCTGGCCTGGAGCTTGCTATGTAGACCAGGCTGGCCTTGAACTCACAGAGATCCGCCTGCCTCTGCCTCCTGAGTGCTGGGATTAAAGGTAAGTGCCACCATGCCCAGCAGTATACACATTTTTTTTTTTAAATGAAAAAGAGAAGAGTTTTCATGTGGAAGGGAAGTGAGTGGCTGACACTGGGCAGTGTTGTCGTCCGCAGTGGCTCTTCTGCCAGAGCAGACACACACGCAAAGATTCGTGCTGGCCCTGACCCTGCCCCACTGCGGCCACCCAGACGCTGCTGTCCACATCTCTAATTAATGGCCTCCATGATTAAATCATCTCCACTTGGGCCAGCATCTCCGCCAACTTGGACACGGGCTCCATGTTGGGAAGGAAACCCATGAATAATGAACGGGACTGCCTAATGCACTCGTTTAAAACCAATCGCTAAAAGAATCCTTGAGAACAGCAATTAATTTCCATGTAAGTGACCAAGTGTGGCATGAGGCGGGCGGACAGGACAGGGTCCTGACTGGCACAAGGAGACAGCTTGTGCCTTACCTGCTAAAGAGGCAAGAACAAAACCTGAAACACTGAGGCGTGGTGGCACCAACCAGCCATCCCTGCTCTCAAGAGGCCAGCCTGCTCAAGACCATGTCTCAAAAGAAAGGGGGGGCTGAGGAGACAGCACAGCAGTTGAGAGACTCCCTGTAGATGACCCACGTTCCACTCCCAGCACCCACACGGCAGCCAACAACCATAACTCCAGCTCCAGGGATCTAATGCCCTCTTCTGACCTCCATGGGCACTGCCCACATTTGGTGCACTTACACACATGCAGGGGAGATACTCATATTCAGAAAATAAAAAGTTCCATTACAAAAAGTAAAAGATGCCTGTGAACTGGCTTGTGTTTCTGTGAACCAAAGAGCAAAGCTGTGCTCCAGAGTTCCAGACTCTGTCCAGAACATACTTCACACACCACACACAGGCAAGGCCATTGTGAACATGTCTGTCACACATGGGCACTGAGTAAGCACATAGGCCAGGACAACTTGCATCACAAGTGCCCTTCCTCTCTTTTAAATCTTCATGCATGCAATGTGCAAGGAATCCAGAAGAGGGCACTGGGTCCCATGGAACAGGAGTTGAGTTGTTAACCGCTATGTGGGTGCTGGGAACCAAACCCGAGTTCTCTCCAAGAGCAGCCAGTGCTCTTAACCACTGTCCAGCCCCCACTGTCTCCCTCTTACACACACACATATGCACACCCACACATAGTGCACATACACACACAATGCACACACATATATGCACACCCACATGTAGTGCACACACATGCACACCCACATGCATGCACACACATATGTAGTGCACACACACATAATGCACATATGCATATGCACACCCACACATAATGCATACGCATATGCACACCCACAAGTAATGCACATACATATGAACACCCACATGTATTGCACATACACATATATGCACATACACACAGCATTCACACACCAACACATAACACACACATAGCATTCATACACAGGACTACCAGGAACGAGTGGAAAGTCCACCCCCTCACACATCTCTCTTGAGAACACACATGTAATGCACACCCACACGTAATACACACATTTAATGCACATACAGCATTCATACACACCCACATGTAATGCGCACACACACAGCATTCATACACAGGACTACCAGGAACAAGTGGAAAGTCCACCCCTCTCACACATCTTGGCCAGGATCACCTGTGTCTGTCAACTGTCTGTTGCTGACTTGGGGGTCAGGGTAAGAGCTGAACTGTGGCCATGTAAAGCCTGGGATTTACAGTCTGTTGGGAGCAGCAGGCACAGGTGGGAGCATGACCAGGTGAGGGAACTGGAAGAAGTGGACACATGGTGGGACACTGATGGGCTCCTGGCCCTGCATGGAGACATGGGAAGTGGGGGCTGGGGTCCAGAGGGAGACCCGACAGGAGATCCCAGACCCTTCCAGGACAAGGTACTCGGTTACACAGCCTTCCTTCCAGGACAAGGTACTCGGTTACACAGCCTTCCTTCCAGGACAAGGTACTCAGTTACACAGCCACAGAGAGGAAAGGCACTAGAACGCTCCAGGGCCCAGCTGCCGTTGGTGTGGCAGGCTGGAATGGGGGGACCCAGCAGGAATGGGGGGATCCAGCAGGAACCTTCTGCTCTTAGCCACTCACTTCCAATCCCTGCCTCCAGGGCTGTCATGGAGGGTACCACTGCCTCTCCTGCACCCCAACCGCTGCAGGAGACATTCTGGCTGCTGCCTACATCCCTCAAGGGCCAGAGGAGAACGCTTTGCTGGGGGCGCAGCCAATCAACCAAACCTGGTCTCCTTAGCCTGCTACGGGAAGAAACTCATTAAACCTTCCTAATGACAAACGCTTGGGCAGGCGGCTGCAGAGATTGCTCCAGAAAGCAGGCAGATGGGAGCAGGCTCAGGTAACTGTGTATGAGCCTCAGCCCTGGGGCGGGGCTCCCTTGAGGTCCAGCTTGATTCTGCTCTGGCCCCCAACCCTTACCAGCTGCAGCCACACCCACCATCCTAACTGGCCCCTACTGCTTGTGGGTGTGGCCACAAACCCCAGTTGAAGTCCAAGCCCTAAGCCTGGGCTGGGGGCCGCTGTGGGGAGGGGTGTGGGCCCTCTAACTGGACATGGGCGAGCACCTCCTCCTCCCCCCGCCACTCACAACAGCTGCTCCCCATTTCTTCCCTGGGAGCCAAGAGTCCCCTCCTCTCCAGCCCAGGGGCCCCTGCTGCCATGGAAACAGCCAACAAAAGGGTGCTGGCCCAGTGGCTGGACCCAGGAACAAGCAGTGAGAAGTGGCCGCGGGTGACAGGAGTGCTTAGGCAGGCCGAGGAGCACCCAGACACTCGGGTGCTGAGCCTGGGCCCCCAGGAGCCGTCCAGAACCGCCACTTGGGAGCTGGGGTTAGGTCTCTACATGGGCCAGTAGCCTTCGTGGGCTTTACACACAGGTGGGAACCCCTTGCTGCTTGGGAGTTGGAGTGCCGTGAAGAATTCCCAACAGGTATGACCTCCAGGCCGTGGAAGAGCAGCGTGAATAGTGGTCCTGGGGAACAATGGTCCCCTGTCCCTTCCAGGGACAAGGCCCTCACACCTCCCCAGGGAGGCAATGAGACACAGGCCCCCAGAGCAGTGGTTCCAGGTTTAATGGAAAGTACCCAGGGCACCGCACCGCACCGCGCCCCGAGGCCCAGGGCACTGCATCGCCATGCTGGAGCTGGGGTCCAGAGGAACAGAGCATCCAAACAAGAAACAAGGCCCTCCTGCCTGCCTCTGGGACCCCGGGGAGGGGGCTGGGCACCCCTGGGTGACCCCCTGGGTCCGGGGGCCTCCCCACCCCAGCCCTTCCTAGAGTTTGGCCAGGGCAGCCCTAATGAGGAGGGAGTCCCGCCAGGGATCAGGCACACAAATCTCAGAGCCCTCCCAGCCCTATTGGGAACAATAAATACTGTGACAGCAGCGGGAAGGGGGCCCGTGGGTGGCTGGCAGCCCACAGGCTGACCAGGCCCTCGGCCCTCACTCCGTACGCAGGATGATGTGGATGCCCGAGTCCGTGAACACCGGCCCGCTCATCTCCCCCGTCCGCAGTGCGAAGGACGCGTCCTCAAATGGTTTCTGCATCTGACCTGGGAAACAAGGGTGGGGGTCAGGCTGCGCTCCGTGGAGGTGGGGCTTCTGTCAAACAAGGGTGGGGTCAGGCTGCGCTCCGTGGAGGTGGGGCTTCTGTCTAACAAGGGTGGGGTCAGGCTGCGCTCCGTGGAGGTGGGGCTTCCAACAAGGGTGGGGGTCAGGCCGCGCTCCGTGGAAGTGGGGCTTCTGTCTAACAAGGGTGGGGCCAGGCTGCGCTCCGTGGAGGTGGGGCTTCTAACAAGGGTGGGGTCAGGCTGCGCTCCGTGGAGGTGGGGCTTCTAACAAGGGTGGGGTCAGGCTGCGCTCCGTGGAGGTGGGGCTTCCAACAAGGGTGGGGGTCAGGCCGCGCTCCGTGGAAGTGGGGCTTCTGTCTAACAAGGGTGGGGCCAGGCTGCGCTCCGTGGACGTGGGTCTTCTAACAAGGGTGGGGTCAGGCTGAGCTCCGTGGAGGTGGGGCTTCTAACAAGGGTGGGGTCAGGCTGCGCTCCGTGGACGTGGGTCTTCTAACAAGGGTGGGGTCAGGCTGGGCTCCGTGGAGGTGGGGCTTCTAACAAGAGTGGGGTCAGGCTGCGCTCTGTGGACGTGGGGCTTCTGTTTAACAAGGGTGGGGTCAGGCTGCGCTCCGTGGAGGTGGGGCTTCTGTCTAACAAGGGTGGGGTCAGGCTGCGCTCCGTGGACGCGGGGCTTCTGTCTAACAAGGGTGGGGGTCAGGCCGCGCTCCGTGGAGGTGGGGCTTCTGTCTACTGGCTTGGGTTCACCCATCACTGGGTTTATGGCATTGCTGAACTTGCAGGAGCTGCAGCCCAGCTGCCCGAGAGCCGCATCCTCTCGATTCCCACCCCAACGTCGTCTGTCCTGCAGCCTCCCTGAGGTGACAGCACAGGCCCTCTCCAGCTCCCTCTCCCAGCCCCATCCAAGGATGGAGATGGAGGAGGGCAGGGCTGAGGGCAGACTTCCTGTGCTGTGTGGACAGGCCGTAGCTCTGGTCGCCCAGCTGGGTCTGCTGCCTCCTCTTGGCCACTTCCCTCAGCCATGTTTTAGGGAAAGTAGGAATGTGAAGAGGAGACTCCAGGAGGGAGCAAGCACAGAGAAGGCCCCGCTTCCTCTGTGGGGTCTCCCTCCATCCCTTCCTCCAGCCCCTTGCAGGGCTGGGAGGCCTGTACTGCCACCTGCTGGAGCGAGAAGTCCTGGGTGACAGGGCTGCCTTCCCCGGCCTTCCAGGCACCGGCACATGAGGGAACAGGCTGTGGCACTGCCCATCCCTGCCCACCTCTGCTAAAGGCACCCAGGTCTCCCCTGGCCTTGGCAGAGCTGCAGTCGCTGAACTGGGAAGCCAGAGATTCGAAGTCCTCCTCTCCAGACTTGATCTTCTGGATGTAGCCTGTGAGGGACACAAGGAGACACCCTGAGTCAGACGGCAGGGAGTGCACAGGGATGGGAGTGCACAGGGATGGGTGCGCCACTCTCAGGAGCTGCTCATCCTCGACACCTTACACTTGCCTGTGCCCTGTCATGGGCCTCCAAAATGCATGTCCTTGGGGAACAGGCCTGTTACCCATCTGCATGCACTTGTGGCCCTGTGACCGGAACAACCATCCCAGTCACCCATAGACATACACAGACACAGAGGCAGAGGGGACCTCACAGCGGGTGGCTGCCCACCCCCAATCTGGGGTGGTCTCAGGCTCTGCAGAGCGGCAGGAGGCTAGCAAGCAGCCAGTTCTGCGCAGGAGCTGTGGGCATCAGGAGTCCCACCTGTGGGACACAGGGCACATCTGGGAGCTCATTAGGACACTGAAGACACCATGGAGAGGAGCTGCAAAAGGTGTGTGTGAGCCCTTATGCCACAGTCCCTCAGGTGTGAGGACCTAGCAAGACCCCAGAAGCTCAGAGTGGCCAGCTGTGCTGTGACTGTCCTGGAGGCCCAGGCTGCTGGTGGCTGAAGCCAGGGGTTGGCAGGCCATCAGGAAAGAAACTTGCCACCAAGCCTGAGAACCTGAGTTGGACCCTCAGGGTCCATATGTACACAGAATGTAGCACACTGTGTCATCCCTCCCCACAACCAAACACATAAATATACATTGCTTTAAAGAAAACAGCCTAGCCAGGTGTGGTGGCGCACGTCTTTAATTCTAGCACTTGGGAGGCAGAGGCAGGTGGATCTTTGTGAGTTCAAGGCCAGCCTGGTCTACAGAGTGAGTTCCAGGACAGCTGGGGCTACAAGGAGACCCTGTCTCAAAAAGAAAACAAACCAAAACAGCCTGATCCCAGGGGTGTGTGGCCACAGCATCTAACATCTGTGATTCACATCTGGGGATAAGAACATGACAACAATGACTGCATGAGTATACCTGCATGTACAAGTGTGGAGCACATGTGCTGGGTTTGACCAGTTACCAGGCACCTTCCTTGAGCCTGAACCGAGCCCGGGACACAGGATAGCCCATCCCGGCCTCCTGTTCAACCACTGCCCTAGCCCAGACAGGCTCCCAGGCAGTACCTTTCCCAGCACACAGGCTCCCAGGCAGTGGCTTTCCCAGCACACAGGCTCCCAGGCAGTGGCTTTCCCAGCACACAGGCTCCCAGGGCAGTGGCTTTCCCAGCACACAGGCTCCCAGGGCAGTGGCTTTCCCAGCTGACCTGCAACTTCTTTTTTCCCTATCCTGAAATCTCAATCTTTCTGTCTCCATAGTGTAGTTCATTTCAGGTGTGGGAGCACCTGACCTGCCCAGCATTACCCCAACGCCTCTACTTCCAGCCTGACCTTCAGGAGTGAGATGCCCAGTGCATCACTCATAGTCCCAGCTGGGGCCTGTTCGAGCCTCCCAGGACGTTACTAATTGTAAATCTAACCAGTATCTTGCTAGGATATCACACTGCCTGGGACCCTGGGCCTCAGGCTCCTTGTGGGTTTCAGTGCCTGCCCCATGGTGGGAAGCACATGACCAAGGGCCTAGCAGCCATCCCCAGCTGGCTGCACTTCACAGCAGCAGCACCTTGTGTCTCCACACCGCCAGGGCACATCTGTCCAGTCACTTCGCCAGGGCACATCTGTCCAGTCACTTCACTTTGCTGATGCTGTGTCTCCACACCGCCAGGGCACATCTGTCCAGTCACTTCACCTGTCTGATGCTGTTTCTCCACACCACCAGGGCACATTTGTCCAGTCACTTCGCCTGTCTGATGCTGTGTCTCCACACCACCAGGACACATCTGTCCAGTCACTTCACCTGTCTGATGCTATTTCTCCACACCGCCAGGGCACATCTGTCCAGTCACTTTGCCTGTCTGATGCTGTGTCTCCACACTGCCAGGGCACATCTGTCCAGTCACGTCGCCTGTCTGATGCTGTGTGTCCACACTGCCAGGGCACATGTGTCCAGTCACTTCACCTGTCTGATGCTGTGTCTCCACACCACCAGGCACATCTGTCCAGCCACTTCACCTGTCTGACGATGCTGTTTCTCCACACCGCCAGGGCACATCTGTCCAGTCACTTCACCTGTCTGATGCTCACTCATCTGCTAGCAAGCCATAGCCACATACTGCACATGGACCCTGCTGCACAGGGACCCTGAGAGGCTGAGGCTTCGTGCTGTCCCATCAGGGCTGTCATTCAGTGCTCTGCCCAACCCCGTCGTCTCCAACCTCAATCACTAAGAGGAACACTGTGGTGACTTCTGTCCATGACGGTAGTCCCAGTCGGAACGCCAGCTGGTGCTGGGGTCCCCTCATAGGGAATGAATCTACTACTGGCCAGGAGCTAGCGAACCTCCATGTCTTCCTCCTCTTCCTGGACTTCGGGGTACATCTCCAGCCCTACCTGTACAGCACTGGACCCCCCACTCAGGCTGGGGGAATCCATCCAGCTATTAAAAATTAAAGCACTGGGGAAGGTGGTGCACACCTGTAACCCCCATGCCCGAGAGGCTGAGGCAAAAGGGCTGCAAGTTCGAGGCCAGCTTAAGAAATAGTGAGCTCCTGTCTCAAAAATACAAAATAACCGGGCATGGTGGCATGTGCCTTTAATCCCAGCACTCAGGAAGTAGAGGCAGGCAGGTCTCTGTGAGTTCAAGGCTAGCCTGGTCTACATAATGAGTTCTAGGACAGCTGGGGCTACAGGAAGACCTTTCTCAAAAAGACAACAAAAAACAATACAAGCGACACAGCTAAACAGCCTAGATCACTGCTGTCCGCTTCCTGCAGCCGCAGCTCTGCACGGACAGAGACAAGCACTGAGGACGAAGGGGTGGGGACCCACCACTGGTCTCCACACAGACATGTGCCATGTTTTTCACCTGGACATTCAGACTCAGAGCTGAGGCTACTTGTAGACTTGCTGGAGAATGGAGTCTCACTGGGGGAGGGGGAGGGGGGACCAGACGGATGGACCAGTATACCTGAGAAGATGCCGTGGAACCCAGCAGCAGCACCCAGCCAGGGTTCTGGAAAGAACCACCGTCTCAGGGCTCCCTTTCCAGAGCTCTCTGACCAGCCCAGGGCCCTCCGCTTGGTTGGGGGCATTCAGAAGCCCCCTCAAGGCAACCACGACCAGTGTGTGTTGTCTCTGCTGGCAGTGGCAGACTCCTAGTACACCTGAGGTCAGGAGGGACGGCCGAGGGAGGTCAGGAGGGACAGCCGGGCTGACTCAGTGCTGGTTCTGACCGGCTCTGCAGACATCTTGCTGGCTCAAGTGGGTGAGTCTCTGGGGCCAAGAGCACAGCTCAGTGGTAAAGGTGCTTGTCACCAAGCTGGGTGACCTTAATTCGATCCCCAGGATCCATGTGGTAGGTAAACTGACTCCAGAAGGCTGACCTCTGACCAGATACCATTGTATGACACACACTTTTAATCTAAGCACCCAGGAGGCAGAGGCAGATATAGCTTTAAGAGATCAAGGCCAGCCTGGTATACATACTGTAAAGTTCCAGGCCAAGTAGGGTTACAGGGAGACTATGTTAAAAAAAAAAAAGTTGCAGCTAGAGGGCCAGCTCAACAGTTAAGAGCACAGCTGCTCACGCAGAGGACCTGGGTTCAGTCCCAGCACCATGTAGCATGATGCCCTCCTCTGGCCTCTGTGGGCATTGCACACATATGGGGCACTTCCCTACATGCATGCAAACACATCACATACAGCAAACAACAAGTGAAATGGAACCACGTGAGCCCGCACCTCAGGAGGCTGTTTGCAGAGGTGCAGAGTGACCACCACTTGTGACTGGAGCAGAACAAGCCCTGGACAGAAATGTTCCTGGCCCTGTTATGGGCCACATACCAGTGTCCCCAAATGCATTATAGAGAAGGTCCTGCTCCTCCTGTGGCCATCCTAGGAAATGGGTCTCTACAATGAATTAACCTGAAAAAGGATGCACAGGTGGGCTGAAGTGATGGGTGTCCTCAGAAGAGCTGTGGCCAGCCAGGCGTGGTGGCACCTGCTTTTAATCTCAGCACTCGGGAGGCAGAGGCAGGTGGATCTCTGTGAGTTCAAGGCCAGCCTGGTCTACAGAGCGAGTTCCAGGACAGCTGGGACTAAAGGGAGACCCCCGTCTCAAAAATACCAAAAAAAAAAAAGGGCCAGGTGTGGTGGCACACGCCTTTAATCCTAACACTTGGGAGGCAGAGGCAGGCGGATCTCTCTNGGAATCTCTCTGTGAGTTCAAGGCCCAGCCATGGCTACAGAGCGAGTTCCAGGAAGCCGGGGGACTAAAGGGGGGAGACCCCCCCCCGTCTCAAAAAATACCAAAACAAAAAAAAAAAAAGGGCCAGGTGTGGTGGCACTCAACCTGGCACACGCCTTTATCTCTACCTAACATTGGGAGCCGGCAGAGGCCGGCAGGCAACTCTCTGTAGGTTCAAGGCCACCTGGTCTACAGAGTAAGTTCCAGGACAGCTGGGGCTGGCTACAGGGAGAAGACCCTATCTCAAAAAAAAAAAAAGCCACAAAAAAAAAAAAAAAAAAAAAAAAAAAACAAAAAAAAAAAAAAAAAAAAAAAAAACAAAAAAAAAAAAAAAACAAAAAAAACAAAAAAAAAAAAAAAAAAAAAAAAAAAAAAAAAAAAAAAAAAAAAAAAAAAAAAAAAAAAAAAAAAAAAAAAAAAAAAAAAAGGAGGGGTTAGGTCAGGGCTCAGTGGGCAGAACACTCACTTGGCACCCAGCACCCACCAGGCCCGTCTAGGCTATATGAGACCCTGTCTCTAAAAAGTAAAGAGGGGGCTGGAGAAATGGCCTAGTGGTTAAGAGCGCTGACCGCTCTTGCACAGGACCAGGGTTCGATCCCCAGCACCCACATGGTGGCTGAGAACTGTCTGAAACTCAAATTCCAGGAGAACTCCAGTTCCAGGGGAATCCGACGCCCTCTTCTGACCTCCGTGGCATTGCACGACACAGGTGCACAAACCTACATGCAGACAGTACATTCATATACATACAGAAATAAAAAAAAAAAGAGGAGAGTGGGAAGAAGAGTCCACAGTCCCAGCTGCTGCAGTCTGAGGCAGCAGGACAGCTTGAGCCCATCAGTTCAGGTTTACTACCAGCCTGGGCAGCACAGCAACACAGTAAGACCCTATCTCAAAACAAACAAACAAAAATCCACAGCCAATACAGAAAAGCTGTCCTGTGCCAGTCAAGACCGGCCTCACCAGGAGCTCAGTTGGGACAGTGAGGCACAGGTCAGGTACAGTGGGTGTAGGCTTGGTTTTCTCCAGAACACAAAGAAAAGACCCTTCTGTGGCCTAAGGTCCCTCATCTGTGGCGCTGCACTATGGCAGCCTAAGGGAAGGATAAGCATCTACAACTGTGTAGACCACACCCACTCCACAGGATCGGAGGTATCCTGCAGGGGAGGGTTTGGTTAGAGGGACAGCACCAGAAGACCCAGAACCCAGGCCTAGAGCCCCTGCTGCCAGTCAGCACCACCAGGCCAGAGGTGCCCCTGGTGGGCAGGCACCAAGCAACAGAAGGGGGAATCTTGTCCATGGCTGGGCCACCAATCGACAGAAGGGGGAATCTTGTTCATGGCTGGGCCACCAAGCGACAGAAGGGGGAATCTTGTTCATGGCTGGGCCACCAAGCGACAGAAGGGGGAATCTTGTCCATGGCTGGGCCACCAAGCGACAGAAGGGGGAATCTTGTCCATGGCTGGGCCACCAAGCGACAGAAGGGGGAATCTTGTCCATGGCTGGGCCACCAAGCGACAGAAGGGGGAATCTTGTCCATGGCTGGGCCACCAGAAAAAGCCAGGCAATGGGCACAGCCAGGACTCAAGTTCCTCCAGCTGCAGCCCAACAGCTGCAAAGGAGCCAGCACCGAGATTAAATACCTGCGCCACCACGCCTGGCTGGCTGTAACTAGTACCCTGCGCCACCATGTCTGGCTGGCTGTAACCAGTACCAAGATTAAATACCTGCGCCACTGCGTCTGGCTGGCTGTAACAAGTACCGAGATTAAATACCTGCGCTACCACGCCTGGCTGGCTGTAACCAGTACCGAAATTAAATACCTGCGCCACCATGCCTGGCTAGAAAAGTAATTTTTTTTTAAAAGTAGGGTCTCCCTATTAGCCCCAGCAGGCCTGGAACTTGCTATGCAGACCAGGCTGGCCTTGAAGTCAGAGAGATCCACCTGCCTCTGCCACCCAATGCTGGGAAAGGCATGCACCACCACGCCCGGCAATATAAATGTAAATTATTTTTTTGTCTTTTTGAGACAGGGTCTCCTTATAGCTCCAGCTGGCCTGGAACTATGTAGACCAGGCTGGCCTTGAACTCACAGAGATCCTCGAGTGCCTCTGCCTCCTGAGTGCTAGCATTAAAGGCATCTACCACCACGCCCAGCTTAAAGACAGTTCTTAGCAGCCATGTGGGTACTGGGAATTGAACCTGGGTCCTCTGCAAGAGCAGTCGGTGCTCTTAATTGCTGAGCCATCTCTCCAGCCCCCCAAAATGTAATTTTTTAAAAAGCTCAAGATTATCCTGATTTACATATTGAGTCCAAGGCCAGCCTAGGCTGCAGGAAGGCCCTGTCTCTAAGAAAAAAGCGAAAGTGGGCATGACACAGACAGGCCCCTCTCTGTCCTGCCACTTGCAGTGAGCTAGGTGGTGACAAAGGCCCCTGTCTAGACAGCCAGCACACCTAGGCATACACAACAGTGTTGTGAGGTCTATAACTGCTGCACCTGCCAGACCTTCTCTGTCCCTGCTCAGAGCTCTTTTAAGAGCTTTGAAGGGTGGAAAGTGGGGGGTAGGGGAGCTGCCTCAGTGGTTAAGAGCACTGGCTGTTCTTGCAAAAGACCTGAGTTCGTTTCCCAGCAACCCACATGGCAGCTAACAATTGCCCCTATCTCCAGTTCCAGGGGACCCGACACCCTCTTCTGACCTCCACAGGCACTGCATTGCATGACATGGGTGTGCATGCATACATACTGGTAATACACACAAAATAATAAATTAACTAATTTTAATGAAGCTTTGAGGTGGAGGCTGGAGAGATGGCTCAATGGTGGGAGCAGAGGTCCAGGGTTCCGTTCCCAGCGCCCACAGCAGGGGGCTGACAACTGCCAGTGATCCCAGCTCCAGGGGGCCTGACACTATTTTCTGGCCTCTGTGGGACCTTGCATGCGTGTGTACATACAAACACATAGACACACACAAAAATAAAAAACAGGAGCTGGAGAGCTGGCTCAGTGGTTAAGAGCAGTGGCTGCTTTTGCGAGGACCTGGGTTCAATTCCCAGCACCCTCATGGAGGCTGACAACCATCTGTAACTCCAGTTCCTCTTCAGGCAGATGCCTACATGGTGCACAGACACACACAAACCACAAAAGGAGCTGTGCGGCAGCAGAAGGTGCTGCCCTGTGAGCAGAGCTGTGCCCACCTGTCTCCTTGCCACACACCCTGACTGGCGGTCTCTACTGTGTGGAGCCCCACAGCTCCTCTGCCCCCATTCCAAGGCTGTACTATCCTCAGCTCTGCCCTTACATGACATACTCAAAGCCCTGCCCCGCCCTGCCCACCTCACCCACCACCAAGTCATCTGATTCTCTCAAGTCCTCCAGAGCTGGTACCTCTAGTTTGGCAGCACTAGGTGGGCTGGGCAGGGCTCCAGCTGCTGCCTGGGTTCAACCACACGCGCCCTCCACAACACTCCTACAGACACTTGGATCCCTCAGGTCTCGCTCATGCGCGGCATCTAGACACATGCCAGTGGGGTTCGCCTGTGCATCCCTACCCTAACCCAGGGTGCTCTGCTGAGCCCTAGGACTTGAGCCTCCGCCCTCCCATCACCCATTTCCTCTTGACCACTCTTTCACAGATTTTACTTAGAAACACGGTCTTACCATGTAGCTCAGGCTGGCCTCAAACTCACTGTGCACCCAGGTGTCTGGCATGCCTGTTCTGCAGTCCTTTCCAGAAGGCACAGCACTCCAGGCCCTAGGTGGACATGTTTCCTGTTCCCTCAAGGACAGATTAACTCTCATTTCATTCACTGCCTGGGCCATCACCAGGACCCACCCTGGGAGAGCCTCCTACCTCTCCAGTCCCCGGGCACCCCTCCCTGCCTCCCCCTCCCTGCTGCTCACTGGCTCCATAAGACAAGGCAGAGGGCTGACCCTGCCTACTCCCCATTGTACAGGACCCCAGACACAGGCAGATGGGAGATGGGGGACCTGAGTTTGGTAACTTGAGGTCCTGGAATGTCTGTCTCCTCAGGCGTCTGTGAACACCTGCACTCATACCTGCACCCCACCCCCTGCAATTAAGATATAAATAAGTACCTTTTTTTCCCCCTTTGATCATTTTTGAGACAGGGTCTCCCTATAACCCCAGCTGGCCTGGAACTCAGAGATCTGGCTGCCTCTGCCTCCTGAGTGCACAAGCCTTTAATCTCAGCATAAATAAATATCTTTTTTTTTTTTTAAATATGGAACGCTTCACGAATTTGCGTGTCATCCTTGCGCAGGGGCCATGCTAGTCTTCTCTGTATCGTTCCAATTTTAGTATATGTGCTGCCGAAGCAAGCACAAATAAATATCTTTTCAAAGCCCCCAAAGAATGGAAATATTTTCTATCCCTGCTGTCCATGTGGCAGCCACCAGCCACCTGTGGCGCGGCCACCAGCCACCTGTGGTGCGGCCACCAGCCACCAGCCACCCATGGCTTCTGAGCACCAAAAGAGGACTGGGGAGACCAAATAACCAATTTTGGGGGTTGGGGTACTTTTGAGACAGGGTCTCCCTATAGCTCCAGCTGTCCTGGAACTCACTCTGTAGACCAGGCTGGCCTTGAAGTCACAAAAGATCTGCCTGCCTCTGCCTCCCAAGTGCTAGGATTAAAAGCGTGTACCACCACGCCTGGCCCAAAGAACCAATTTTTAATTTTACTAATTTTTTTTCAAATTTATTTATTTATTTAATGTGTATGAATGTACTGTCTGCATGTAGGTCTGTGCACCTGTGTCATGCAATGCCGCGGAGGTCAGAAGAGGGTGTCGGATTCCCCGGGGACTGGAGTCAAAGACGGTTCTCAGCCACCATGTGGGTGCTGGGAATCAAACCCAGGTCCTCTGCAAGAGCAGTTGGCGCTTTTAACCGCTAGGTCATCTCTCCAGCCCCATAATTTTACTAATTTTCTTTTTTTTTGGTCTTTTTGAGACAGGGTCTCCTTGTAGCTCCGGCTGTCCTGGAACTCACTATGTAGACCAGGCTGGCCTTGAACTCACAAAGATCCGCCTGCCTCTGCCTCCCAAGTGCTAGGATTAAAGGCGTGGGCCACCACGCCCGGCAATTTTACTAATTTTAATCAGCTTAAAGGCCCCCCTGTGGCCTGCAGGTCACCATGCTCAGCAGCACAGTGCTCACCTAGCGTGCACAAGGCCTGACCCAAGAGGGCTGGGACACAGCTCTCCTTTCAGGGAATAAACTAGGCGTACTGACTCGCCTCTGACCCCTGTGACCAGGAGACAGAGGCAGGAGGCTCAGAAGTTCATGGTCATCCTAAGCAACAGGGACTTGAGAGCAGCCAGGACTGCATGAGCTTGTCTCAAAACCAAGGGTGGGCAGATGGCTTGGCAGTTAAGGGCACTCGGCTGCTCCTGCAGGGGTCTTCAGGGCCCACCACCCGCATGGAGGCTGATAATCACCCATAACTCCAGTTTCACATCAGGTATCTTCCTGACTTCCACAGCGACTGCATGACACAAGTGCACTTATGCAGGAAAAATGCACATACATGTAAAATAAAAATAAATAAATGGGTATATATATATATATATATATATTTTTTTTTTAATTTATTTCGTTATGTGTATGAATCTGTATGTTTTATTGTCTGCATGCAAGTTTGTGCACCCGTGTTGTTGCAATGCTGCCCGCGTAGGTCAGAAGGAGCGGGTTTTGTCGGAATTCCCTGGAACTGGATTTCTCCTGGAATTGAAGCTTCAGACGGTTTCCGCCACCATGTGGGTTGCTGGGGGCGATTTGACCCCGGGTCCTCTGTAAGAGGGTTGGTGCTCTCAACACGCTAGGCCATCTCTCTCCAGCACCCCCGGTTACTAGTTTTATCGTTTACTTTTTTTAAAAAGAGATGGCTCAGTTCAAGCATGTAAAGGCTGACTTGCCAACAAAGCCTGGCCAATCTCGGAGTTTCAATCCCTAGGACCTATATTGTAACTCATGCGAAGTTATCTCCGATCTCTACACATGTGGGCACAGGCATGCCACACCACCGTCCGTGCACATACCACAAGTAGACAAATGTTAGTGTTTAATTAAAACGAAACGAACCAGCGGGCTATGGTAGGGAGGGGCATGGTAGCGGACTCTTTAACCCTAGCACTTGGGAGGCAGACGAGAAGAGACCGAGGCAGGCAGGCGAGCAGGCAGCCCAGCTCTTCTGTGATTCAAGGCCAGCCTGTGGTTACAGGTGAGTCCAGGACAGCTTGGTACCGGAGGACCCTTGTCTTGACATACCCAAAACCAAACACAACCACAACCAAACCACAAAAACTCAAAACACCAACACAACCCGACCGAAACGAAGACACCCCAACACTTCATCTCTATTCTTTTCTTTTTTGATCAATACCCCCCCCCCTACCCCACCTCACCATACAAACCCACCACTCCCTCCCCCCCCACACCCCTCGCCCACCCCCCCCCACACAAACACAACACCGAAACCACGCCACACAGAGCCCCCCCCCCACACACAACAAGACAACAAAACCCAACCAGAAAAGAGATGAGAGGATGAACGAGAGAAAAGAGAAAGAGAGAGAAAGAGAGGAGAAAGATAGAGAAAGCGAGATCACCCAATCATCCACTCTGCGAGCCTAGCTTGTGATTTGCCAGCTGCTAGGCCTCCCTTTTAGAAAACCGCCAACAGGCCCGGGCGTGGTGTGACCAACCGGCGCGTGGGTGATGGGGTCGTGGTGGTGCACACCTTTAATCCTAGCATTGGGAGGTAGAGGGCAGGTGGAATCTTTTGAGTTCAAGGCCCCGCCTGGTCTACAGAGGAGTTCCAGGACGACCTTGTCTTGAAAAGATGAAAAAGACCAAAAAAAAAAAAAAAAAAAAAAAAAAAAAAAAAAAAACCAGCCACAGGTGCTCAGGCCCCTTCCCACCGACTGAAGCCACTGTGAGTCCTGCACCACCTCGTGCTGTGGGACATCTACAGGAGCCCAGGCAGATGTACCACAATGCCCATCTACAGCGGCCCAGGCAGATGTACCACAATGCCCGTCTACAGCGGCCCAGGCAGATGTACCACAACGCCCGTCTACAGCGGCCCAGGCAGATGTACCACAATGCCCGTCTAACAAAGGAGAAAACTGAGAGCGGCCCAAGTCCCCAAAGTCACTGAGCTCACAACACTGCTACTAGGTGTGCTGGCTGTTTAAACAGAGGGCCTGGGTCACCACCTGGTTCACCACAAGTGGCAAGAAAGGACAGAGAGGGCCAAGCTCACAGCAAATGCATCTGCTTTTCTCGGAGACAGGGTCTTCCTGACATCATAGCCGGCCTCAGACTCAGGATAATCTTGAACTTTAAAAAAAAATTTTTGTTTATAGCCAGGCTTGGTGGCCCAGGCCTTTAGTCCCAGCACTCAGGAGGCAGAGGCGGGCAGATGGCTGAGATGGAGAGCAGCCTGGTCTACGTAGTAAGCTCCAGGACTGAAGGGCTGAAGGGCTGCAGGAAGGCCCTGTCTCAAAAAAAAAACAAAAAAAAAAAATTATGAAATTTGCAGGTAAATGGATGAAACTAAAAGCTATTATCCTAAGTGAGGTAACAGTCTCAGATATACAAATGATGTACGTTAGCCCTCATTTGTGAATCCTAGCACCAAACACCCTGATATGTAAGTCAAAGTGGGTAATCGGTCAGTAAGGATAATACTACATTGACTGATATCGCTATAGATGCAGCTTGAAGTATGTCTCCTCAGATCTAAGATTTATAAGGAAGAATAAATCTCTTTTAAGTACATTAAAGCACACATCAACTTGCTATGTAATTTAGGAATGTAAAGTTATATTTCTTTTTACCTGCATGCAAGTTTCCAGTTAAACTGTGAATTCCTAAATGTGTTTTGGAATGAAACTATTACGTTTATTTTCAGACTTTGTAAATTTGGTCTATGTATGGAATGTAAAAAAAAAAAACCTAAGAGTAGAATCGTGACCGTCAGAGGCTGGGATAGAAGGGATGTGTGGTTGAAAGTGATCAGGAAAGCCGGGCGTGTGGGCGCTGGGGATCGAACCCGGGTCCTCTGTAAGAGCGGTCGGTGCTCTCAACCACTAGGCCATCTCTCCAGCCCCGGGTATATATATTTTTAAAAGATGGCTCAGCAGAGCGAGTTCCAGGACAGCTGGGGCTACAGGGAGACCATGTCTCAAAAAGACAAAAAAAAAAAAAAAAAAAAAAAAAAAGAAAAAGAAAGTGATCAACAAAGAACAAGTTGCAGTCACACAGACACGAAGCTTTGGAGCACGGGTTATAGTAGGAAATGCATGTTATATGCATGTTATATGCATTTCAAAAGCCTCAAAGAAAGAACTGTGGAAGTTTTAACCACAAAAAAATTACATGTTTAGTGGTTTTAAGCTTCAAACAATGTATACATGCATGAAACATCATGTAACCTTATTAATACGAACAACTTTATATTTGTATATGTCAGCCAAAATAAATTTAATTAAAAAAATAAACAAATCATTTATTGTGTGCATGTGTGTCTGTTGCACACGTGTGTGTCTGGCTGGCTGGGTGTACCTGTATCAGAGCACAGGGGGAGGTCAGCGGACAATCTGAGGGACTCAGTTCTCTCCCTCTACCTTGTGGATCCTGAGACCTGAACTCAGGTCTCTAGTCCTGGCAGCAGTCACCTTTATCCACTGAGCCACCCTGCAAGCCCGACCTTGAGCGTCTGCTCTCCTGTGTCTACCTCCCAAATGCTGAACTACAGACATGCAACACCATGCCTACTTTACACAGTACTCATGCAGGCTAGACGAGCACTCTACCCACCACAGCGGAGCCAACTGGGGTGTAGTTCGGTGGACTTTAGCATGACCCTGTGCTGTCAACCAGACAGGCTCCAGAATCAACTAGAGACAGGCATCTCGGCACACCTGTGCAAGATGACCTCGATTAGGTTCAGTGATGTGAGAAGACCCATTTAGGACCAGATCCTGGAGTGCAGACACTGATGAGAGTGAGGGGAGCACTAGCACGCCTGCGCTGCCTCCTCCTGCACACATGGGATGAGAGCAGCTCCCTCCAGTGCCTGCCACGTCGACGGTGCGGCTGTGGTGGCCTGCGTGGTGGCCTGGACCTGCGCGGCCGTGGCGGCCTGGACCTAGACCTGTACACCAAAACCCCTTCTCTTCTAAGCTGTTTCTATCAGGGCATTTTTAACATTTTTTTGTTTTGTTTTGGGTTAGTTAGCTTGTTTGTTTTTGAGATAGGGTCTCCCTGTAGCCCCAGTGGGCCTGGAGCTCACTATGTAGACCAGGCAGTGGCATGAATTTCAGAGATCCACCTGTCTCTGCCCCCTGAGAACTGGGATTAAACGATGCCCCTCAAGGGTACTTAAAAAACATTTTAAAATTCATTTTGAAGAATACATTTATTTATGGGGCAGGTACCTGTCATAACTGGAAATGCAGAGGTCAGAGGACAACTGGCAGAAGGCACTTCTCTCTTACCTCGTGAGTCCCAGGATGGAACTCAGATCTCCAGGCTTGGTGGCAAGCACCTGTACCAGCTGATCCATCTCAAAACCTTTTGTCAGGGTCCTTTGTCAACAAGAATAGGAAAAGACACCAAGGCAGCCCTCTGACCCACCTGGAAGGGACACGTACCGAGGCCCCACCCTGCCTGCTGGCTCACCGTTGACCGAGGCCCCACCCTGCCTGCTGGCTCACCGTTGATCAGCTCCAGGGCCTCCTCCTTACTCCTGGTGATCTTCTCCTGCCGCCAGGACGAGGGCCGCCTGGACTGGCTATGCTTCACCAGCAGATGTGAGCAGCGCACTCTGGCAGGCTCCCCCTGCCCGTTCTTGCTGTTACTGTTGGCACTGCCACTGGGCCGCTCCCACTGGCTGGCATTGGTGATGTGATTGAAGTAGTACACGCGGCCTGGAGGGAAGAGAGGGGGTGCTCAGCTGGGGATGGGCTGCAGGACACCACTGGAGAGACTGGACACTAGATGGGCTTGACAGAGCCACTTCCTGCCTGGAGGCTGGCCCAACATGGGGAGGGGAGGTGGTGTCATCAGGACCAACATGAGCTCTAGGTGAAGCAAGACAGGCACCAAAGCAGCAAATAAGAGGCCAGGGCTGGAGAGGTGGCTCAGCAGCAGAGTGCCCGGTGCTTAACTGTGAGGACTAGAGTTTGGATCCTAGCATTCACGTGTCACAAACACCTATAACTTCAGCTGCAAGGAATCCAGTGCCCTATTCCGACCTCCTCAGGCACCCTACACACAAGTGCACATCCACTCACACAAACACATACAAATAAAATCTTTATAAAAAAGGGGGGAGGGGAAGGGACCTGGAGAGACAGCTAAGTGGTTGAAAATACCAGCTGCGGGGCTGGAGAGATGGCTCAGCAGTTTAAGAGCGTCAACTGCTCTTGTAGAGGACCTGGGTTCAATTCCCAGCAACCACATGGTGGCTAAGAACAGTCTTTAATTCCAGTTCCAGGGGAATCCGACACCCTCTTCTGACCCCCTGAGGCATTGCACATGGATGCGCCAACCTATATGCAGACGGTACACTCATATACATTAAAAAAAAAAACAAAAACAGGACTCACATGGCAGCTAACAACCATCCGTAACTCCAGTTCCAAGGGATCTGATACCCTCTTCTGACATCCAGAGGCATTGCACATGGATGCGCCAACCTATATGCAGACGGTACACTCATATACATTAAAAAAAAAAACAAAAACAGGACTCACATGGCAGCTAACAACTGTCTGTAATTCCAGTTCCAAGAAAATTCAATAGCTTCTTCTGACCTCCATGGTATTGCACACTTACACACATGAAGGCAATACATTTATACACACAAAATAAAAATAAATGAAAAAAATTTAAAAAGCCAACAACAACAAAAAGGCTGGGCATGGTGATGCATACCTTTAATCTCAGCACTCAGGAGGCAGAATCAGGTGGATGTCTGTGAGATTCAGGCCAGCCTGGTCTACACAGCTAGTTCCAGGCCACCTGGGGCTTCAGGGGAGACCTTGTCTCAAAAAAAAAAAACAAAACAAGACAAGAATCGCCGGGCGTGGTGGCACATGCCTTTAATCCTAGCACTTGGGAGGCAGAGGCAGGTGGATCTTTGTGAGTTCAAGGCCAGCCTGGTCTACAGAGCGAATTTCAGGACAGCTGGGGCTACAGGGAGACCCTGTCTCAAAAAGACCCCCCTCAAAAAAACAAAACAAGAATCACACACACACACACACACACACACACACACACACACACACACACACAGCCGCCCCTGTCACCCAAAGTCCAACCCCCAGGACCCAAATGCAAGAAGCAGAGCACTGACCCCTCAAGTCATCCCCTGCACAGAAGCACACAAAAGAGAGGGACCAGAGAGGCCCTGGGAGTGTGTTTGTTTAGCATGCACAAAATCCCAAATTCTACCACCAGTGCTGAATGTAGTAGTCCCAGCATCTTCAGTAGTGAAAGAGCATCTTCAGTTTAGAGTAAATCTGAGACCAGCCTTGGCTACATGAAACTCTATCACAAAAATAAACGGGCTGGAGCACCACATGTTGGCCAACAAACCATCTGTAACTCCAGTTCCAGGGGGATCTGACGCCCCCTTCTGGTCTCCATGGGCATTGCATCCACATGGTGTGCATACGTAAAAGCAGAAAAGCACTCATTTATAAAAATATTTTTTTTAAATAATTATTTAGCTGGGTGTGGTGGTGCACACCTTTAATCCCAACACTTCAGAAGCAGACGGATCTCCGTGGTTCCGGGCCAGCCTAGTCTACACTGAGTTCCAGGTCAGTCAAGGTTATGTGGTAAGACCCGTCTCAATGAGCAAAGTAAGAATAATAAGCTAGGCATGGTGGCGCACGCCTTTAATCCTAGCACTTGAGAGGTAGAGGCAGGCGATCTCTGTGAGTTCAAGGCCAGCCTGGTCTACAGAGTGAGTTCCTGGCCAGCTAGGGATACGGGGAGACCTTGTCTCAAAACGAACAACAACAACATCAACAACAAAATTAAGAATAATAATCGGAGGCAGCAGAATGGCCCAGGGATGCCCAGCCTGCTCAGGCCGTTGCAGTGCCGCTGGACTCGCGGCACGGTATGGAGCCCAGGCCCTTGGCCTGCCTGCCTCCCGAGCGCTGGGACTAAGGGGTACCCCAGCTTGGCCGGAGGTGAGCGGCAGGTCCTCAGCACCCCTGCGACGGGTCCCGTGGATCACCGTGCGGGCGACTCCGATGCTGCACGAGGACCCAGCTGCACCGGCCGCAAGGGGTGCAGCTCCGCCCTCGGACACCCAGCCGGGGCTAAGCCAGGCCCCGGCCCCCAGGCCCTCAGGCCGGCAAGGCCGGCCCCGACTCCCCCGCCCCCTGACCCCCCCTGAGTTTCCCAGATCCTGGCTCTCACGGCCCGTTACCCCTTCGATTCCCTGCGGAGGCGCATCCAGGTCTTCCCCGCCGGTCCCCGCCAACTCCAAGCCCACTTCCCGCGAGGCCCCGCCCAAGCCGACCCCAGCCGCACCTGAGCTGCGACTCATGCGCTTCTCCCAGCCGGGCGGTAGCTTCTCCTCGTCCGCCATCTTCCCTCCTGCCGCAACACTCGCTCCGCCTCCAGCCGCACCCGCCCCGACCAGTGCCCGCCCCCACCCCACTGCTGATTGACTTGGCTGCTCATTGGGCGCTACCCGGTACTCCGGCTTTCTATTGGGCAGAATCAAGAGTAGGCGGACCTACCTAAAGCCGCTTTGGGTCCGCCCCCTCGCTCTCGGCGGCTTCTGAGTGGAGGAGAAAGGACAGGCGCTCGCCCAACGCCACTGATGATTCGCTAGTCTCCTGGCAATGCCCATTGGCTGCCACAACCATCTGCTCCAGTTCTCTGTCTTTAAATTGGACAGAAGCGAAGGTGGCTACTTCCCTATCAAGGCCCCGCCTCTAGGCTACCTGAGTGAAGCGAGAACACGCGGAAGCCCATCGCCACTGCTGATTGGTCAGTTTGATGAGGCCACCCATTGGATGCCCCAACCGGATTCTCTGGCTTGCTATTGGATAGAGTTAACCTAGGCTCCGCCTCCTCCGTCAGCGGCGTGCTACTGGAGGAGATGGGCCTCTCGGCGCCCTTTTAAACGCCCTTTAGAGAGCCTCACAAAAGTCTCAGACCCTTCGCCCCTTGCACGCCTGTCGGGCGGGGGAGATTGCCTGCTTCTGTAGCCAATCCTGGCTTTTCTAGCCTTGAGGCGGCGGACTAGCCTTCCACGCGGAAGCTGCTCGCTGGTGGTTAACCAACCTCCCACTGGATACTTAGGCTGTACCCTGCAGTTCCCTTAGCGTAGCAGTTGCCTTGGTGACAAGTAGCTCGGTGCCTCCAGCTCCTGTTTCTTGTTTTTGCAAAGCTAACCATTTCCCTAGGCTACCCAAGCATTCTACATTTTTTAAAACCTACTTCATCTTAATTCCTTCTCAGTCCTACTCTTCCTCGGTACTGAGTGGGTGGGTGCTGGGTGATGTCTTTGCCACTTGGAAGAGGAAACGGAGGATCGAGTGGGCAGAGGAAACAGGTTTACGTCACCTGAAGGTCTGAGGAGCTGGTGGAACAGTTGAGGTCGCCAAGCTGCAATATATATATATTACATTCATGGGGGTGTGTGCCATGGTGGTGTATGGAAGTCGGAGGACAACTTGCAAGAGTCGGTTCTCTTGCCGGGCGTGGCGGCGCACGCCTTTAATCCTAGCACTTGGGAGGCAGAAGCAGGCAGATCTCTGAGTTCAAGGCTAACCTGGTCTACATAGTGAGCTCCAGCACAGCTGGGACTAAAGGGAGACCCTGTCTAAAAAAAAAAATTTTTTTTATACTGAGCATGGTGGTGCAAGCCTTTATAATATTTTTTTTATTTTTTTTATTAATTTTATTTATTTCTGTATGTGTATGAATGTACCGTCTGCATGCAAGTCTGTGCACCCGTGTGGTGCAACGCCGCGGAGTTCAGAAGAGGGTCTCGGATTCCCCTGGAACTGGAGTTCTCCTGGAATTGGAGCTTCAGACGGTTCTCAGCCGCCATGTGGGTGCTGGGGATCGAACCTGGGTCCTCTGTAAGAGCGGTCGGCGCTCTTAACCGCTAGGCCATCTCTCCAGCCCGTGGTGCAAGCCTTTAACCCCAACACTTGGCGACCCAATGGAGATAGAGGCAGTTGGACCTCTGAGTTCAAGACCAGCCTGATCTACATATCAATTTCCAAGCCAGCTGAGGCTACAGGGAGACACTATCTCAAAAAAAAAAAAAAATGTGTAAGAGACTTTGCCTGGATGTATGTAAGTGTGCAACATATCTGTGCAATGCTCAATGAGGACAGAAGACACAAAATCCTTTGAAACTGGAGTTACAGAGGTGGTTAGCTACCCTGTGAGTGCTGGGATCTGAACCCAGGTCCTCTGCAAGAGCCTCCAGTGCTCTTAACTGCCGAGCCATCTCTCCAGTTCCAGGACCCCACTTTTTTAAAATTTATTTTTAATTTTTGTATGTGTATGACTGTACTGTCTGCATGTAGGTTTGTGCACCTGTGTCATGCAATGCCACAAAGGTCAGAAGAGGGTGTTGGATTCCCCTGGAACTGGAGTTAAAGACCGTTCTCAGTCACTATGTGAGTGCTGGGGAACAAACCCAGGTCCTCTGCAAGAGCAGTCGGTGCTCTTAACAACTGAGCCATCTCTCCAGCCCCCATAGGGCCCCATTTTTTGAGAGCCTTCTTGGCATGGGGGTGCTGTAGCTTCAAGGTGACATAGGGAGTCGGGATAGCCCTGCAGTCCTCCTGATCCCGTCACTGCCTTTCTGGCTCCCATCACCCTAAGAAAGTATGTGGCACTAGCACGGAAAGGGAAGCCAGTCCCCTGTGGTGAGGAAAGCATGGCGGCAGGGGCTGTACACAGGATCCAGCAGCAGACACGGTGCTCAGTTCAGCTCAGCCGGGCCTCTCCTTCAGTTCTGACCCCACTGACACTGGGTGGCTCCTCCCTCTTCAGTTAACTTCTCTGGAGAAGCTATATCCTGGGGGATTCTAGATCCTGTCCAGCTGACAAGATTAGCCATCTTCCCTCCCTCCTCAAATACCTCACACAAGGACTCCATTTCAAACCCAGTTGTTGTGGGACAAACTGTTTTGGCAGAGGGTAATGAGGTCTCATGCCTTGTCCAAGGCCTCTCACTGGTGGGATGGCTGTCCCACCTGTGTTGTCTGAAACAAGGCCTGTATTGCTGACCACTGCATCTGTTATGCCCATGCAGGTCCAGGGTCCATTCCAGGGACAGTCCCGCAGCTTCTCTACTCTTCTGAGACTCTAAGCAAATGGCAGAGCTCTGGCTCCCACTCTGCTGGTCCACTCCTCCCTTGTGGCTTTGGTGGACTTTTGTTTGAGACAGGGTCTCGTGTACCCGAGGATACCCTGGAAGGCCTGATCCTCCTGCCTTGACCTCCCTAGTGCTTGGAGGACAGGAGTGGCCCACCAGGCCTCCCGTAATTCTTATGCTCCCCTGGACAGCAAAATATTGAGTTATTAACCCCCAGATATCAGTTCTCTCCTCAGGAGACACCTCTCACACAAGCAGGACCGCAACAAAGCAGCATGGAAGGTTTTTATTCACATCACTTGTTAAAAACAGGTGTCCATACAGTGTGTCAGATGAGGGGGGGAGAGGAGGGAAGGGTTAGGAGAGAGGAGGGAAGGGTTTGGGGAGAGGGTGAGTTGGGAGGAATTAGCTCTACTGGTAATAAAGCTCCAGGTTCATTCCATCGTGGATTTCATCTAAAGGACAGGTGTTAAGGAATCTTCACAGAGGAGCCAGCTCTACTCTAAACCCACTCCCCACTGGATGGGGGCTCAATGCCCAGAACCCAAACTGTACAATATACAGGAACTGGGCTCAGTGGGTAAAGGTGCTTGCCGAGCAACCCTGCCCACTTGAGTCCAATCCCCAGAAGCCATGTAAAGTTTGATGGAGAGAAGAGACCAGACTCCACAAAGTTGTTCTCTGGTGTCCCATGTGCACCATGCCCCCCATCATGTACATACACAGGAAGGACGATACATTTAAAAATAATGTTCAGGGGCTGGAGAGATGGCTCAGCGGTTAAGAGCGCCAACTGCTCTTACAGAAGACCTGGGTTCAATTCCCAGCACCCACATGGTGGCTAAGAACCATCTTTAACTCCAGTCCCAGGGGGATCCAACGCCCTCTTCTGACCTCCGCAGCATTGCACAACACAGGTGCACAAACCTACACGTAGACAGTACACTCATACACATAAAAATAAATAAAAAAAAAAATGTTCAAGCCGGGCTTGGTGGCGCACACCTTTAATCCTAGCACTTGGGAGGCAGAGGCAGGCGGATCTTTGTGAGTTCAAGGCCAGCCTGGTCTACAATGTGAGTTCCAGGACAGCTGGGGCTACAGGGAGACCCTGTCTCGAAAAGACCAAAAAAAAAAAAAATGTTCAAACTATTTCACCAACCAGTCTCCTCCCTGGCAGAATGTCACAGTTCCTGTTTTCTCAGCAGTCATTATAGGCCTCACTCTAAGAATCTTATTTGGGGGGATGGAGAGATGGCCTAGCGGTTAAAAGCGCCGACCACTCTTGCAGAAGACCGTGTTTGATCCCCAGCACCCACATGGCAGCTGAGAACTGTCTCTAACTCCAGTTCCAGGGAAATCCGACACCCTCTTCTGACCTCCACAGCATTGCAGGATATGGGTGCACAAATGTACATGCAGGCAGTACATTCATACACATACAACAACAACAAAAATAATCTTATTTGGTTAATTTCCTACAGGAACCAAAAGAATGTAAGGTATATAGACTCTCAAGTCAATCAAAGGATACAGTCTCCCAGAGACACATGGTCCTTAAAAATCGTGTACCTACGGGATGGAGAGTTTTCTGAGAGAAGCTGATGGACAGTCTTTGCCTTCAAAACAAGTGGGCCCTCCCCTGTAGTCCCCCCCCCACTCAAAACCTTCCAGCCTAATCCCGACCATCTGAAGACTCTCCCAAACCAATTCACTCAATGCTCTTGTTTGAGACAAGATCTCACTATGTAGCCCCAGCTGGCCCAGAACTCGCTATATAGGCCTGGCTAGCCTTGATCTCACAGAGATCCACCTGGTCTGCCTATCAGGGGCTGGGACTAAAGGCTTGTGCCACCATACTCAGTACTCCTCACCACTTCTTCAGCACTATCTTATTCCAGCGAGTGCCAGTCTGGGCTGCGATCAGCTTCTTCAAGTCCCCGATGGTGTCATCGGTGCTGGGTGCAGGAATTAAGGCAAATTGTAAGAGATGAGAGAAGACGACATTAGGACCCCACCCCATGCACTCGTCTCATTTTACGAAAATCCACCCAAGACCACAATCTGCCCCAGAGAGCACCGCCGGTCACCCTTCTGTGGATACTTGCACTTGACGCGCACTTTCTTCCCCAGACGGTCGTTACAAACCACCTCGATCATTCTGATGGGAGCTACACAGGGTGGAGGGAGAGGATGGGAGGTCAGGACTTCCGGGGTGCCCCAGCTCCAAGGTGCCAAGCCCTAAGGCTTTTTCTGTCTACCCTTCCCCCAGCTAAGGACGCGAATCCCTCCTAGCAGCTCTAAACCCAGCGTCTGGGTAGAAAGACCCCAGGCAGCCGTGTCTCCGCCTTTTCCGGCCAAAATGCCGGAACCCTAACTAAGCGCCCCGACTTCGTCTCCAAGCCCGGCCTCTCCGCTGAGCCCCCTAACTTCGAATCGTTTGGAACCTACCAACGCCACAAACCCCTAGCAGGAATGCTGAGCCCGGATAGGATTTAATCCTGGAAACCGGAAGTGGAAGTATGGGACCGGAAGTTCCCACCTGTCCGGTTCCGGCGGCCTGTTAGAGCCGGATGAGGCGCTTCAAGGTTCCGGGCAGATACATGTTTGCTATTCTGTGGCGCAGTTTAGATGATGTGCAGGAAGATGCAGAAATTGAAACCGGCCCTGTGAAGATGTGAAAACGACGCCCTGCTTGTGGAAAGCCGTGGTTGGACATCCATTCTTTGTGAAAGAGCCTCGGGGGGAAAGGGCTACCATTGCGAAACCCGACGAAGCCGCTTACTGCGGAACCCCGGCCGCGGAGCCCCGAGAATGGAGTCCTGCCAGGTTTCTGGCCCCGAACTTCAAAACCGAACCTCGGAACCTGTGCTCCTCTCTCCCCTCGGCCGGTCGGGTCAGTGTCGGCGACTCCCAGGATGCAGACTCGGGTGGATGAAGACCCAGCCCTATTCTGTCCCGGCGGCCACGGTGCGCGGCACCTGTGCGGCGCCATCCTCGAGGATACTGGAAATGCCACGGTGGGAAGGAGCTTTGCGGGCTTCGTGGTCCTCCACGACTCGGTGTTCGGGATTCCAGACTTGTGAGAACAGATGGCATAGGGCCCTCCTACAGTAAACAAACTCCTACCGAAGACCTGCTTTCGCTTCCCAGCAAACAGGGTTCTCGGAGTTCGGTGAGCGTACTTTCATTTGTGGCAGGGCGTGATGGCGCACGCCTTTAATCCCAGCCCTCAGAAGGCAGAGGCAGGCGGATCACGATTTGAGGCCAGCCTGGTTTACAAAGTTCCAAAACAAAAAACAAACAATATAAACAAAAAGATAGCTTTAATTTTGGGGGGGGCATAGGGTACCGCTCTGTGGTCCAGGCTGACCTCGAATTCATGAACTTACTGTCCTCAGCCTCCCCGAATTGGTGGGATTATTGGCCTACACCATCATTCCTGGCAAATCACTTGCAGTTTATTGGGAGCGTGTGTGCGTGTGTGTGTGTGTGTTTGAGGGCTAAATATCCAACCATAGTGAGCACAGGACTTCACTACCGAATCTGTCGGTGGGAGGGTCAATTCAGTCTCGGTGGAGATCACCTTGACCGACTACTAAACGAAAAATCCAGCACAGCCTGTGCTTATCGGATACCATATATATACGAACTTATACTTGTGAGTAGGTAGCAAAAAAAACCCCAAAATATATTTTGGCTTTTCTCATGGGGCTTATGGCCAAGCCCGAGATCGCCACACCCTGGACCCGCCTCCCTGGCTCAGTGGTCCTTAGCTCGTTCTCCCCACAGGTGTCGCAGCACTTTATGGTCTCCAGTGATTTCCGGGTTCCCTTATGGTCTAGATCGGTTCCAGACCCGCCCCAGAGCCTCGTTCCTACCCTCAACCCTCACAGGCTTTCATCGAGTGATGATTGATTTTTGGTGCTGGAGAGTTGAATCAGAGTCTCACGCAAACGTACTGAAAAAGCGCTCTACTACTGAGGTTTATTCCGCCTTTCCCACCCCCACTTTTCCGATGTTGGGGGTCGAACCTAGGGCCTTGAAGCATGCTGGGCGAGGGCTCTACCACCGAGCTGCACACCCGCCCCAGGCCCAGCCCCAGCGCTGCCTTACAGGCCTCGCTCCCTTCAGCTAGGCTTGCTAGGCTTGGTCTTCAGTTCCTCCTTGGGTATTTTGTGCGCTTGCTTTTACGGTGACTATGGCCATCCCGTTAGCTTCTTCCCACCAGAGTCACAACTTCCCGGCTTAAGGCTGGCGCTCGACCACGCCTCCTGCCCTGACTAGGCCTCCAATCCTATCTCCGCCCGAGTCACATCTTCCCGGGCTCGTTGCCAGTTCTCAGCCTGGTCCCCAAGCTCCGGCTGCCTTCTAGAATTTCCTCGCTCACTCCTTGCCCCCGGCCTTGCAACCTGCCCTCCGGCCCCAGACCTACCCGGACCGGCTTCGGAGTGGATGCTTTCTGTAACTCCCTCCGGCTTGCAGCCCGCCCTCCTCCGCGCCCCCTTATCTGGCTCCGCCCACGTTCTGGGCCCGCCCCGCCCCGCCCCACGCTCTCCTGGTTCCGCCCCTTCTACGACCACGCCCCTGCGCCTCTTCCTGCCCTGGCTCCGCCCCCCTCACTCTCCGTCCTAGTCCCGCCTCCTGACATGGCCCCGCCCCTTTACCTTGGCTGAGTCCCCGCGTCTCTCCTTGCCCTAGTCTTCCGAGCTGTCGCGAAACCTGGCTGGCCATTGTCGCGTCCCCAGTCCCTTTCTGGGAGGAGAATGTGGGGCTCCCCAGCCGGCTTCTGAACGCCGCCCCCCGCCCACCAGCCCTGCCACCTCAGCGCCCCCAGGGGACCGCGGCCTTGGGACCACCGGAACCGGAAGCGCTGGACAGCCGGACCATGGCGACCGTGTTTGAGCTGCCGGACCTGGTGCTCTTGGAAATCTTCTCCTATCTGCCGGTGCGGGACCGGATCCGCATCTCCAGGTGCGGCCCGCTGCTGGGGGGAGGAGCCGGGCAGGTCTCGCCCCTGCGGATCTGGGGTGCTAACGGCCGCTCCCTCCTCAGGGTCTGTCACCGCTGGAAGAGGCTAGTGGACGACCGATGGCTGTGGCGGCACGTCGACCTGACGCTCTACACGGTAGGCCCTCGCGGCTGGGGGGGTCTCCTGTTCGCCCGCTGTGCTCATACTTGTATTTACGGGCTTTGTGCGGCTGGCTGCTTTTTGGGGATTGTTTCTATCCGGAGGCCGGTGTTTCTTGGTTTGGGTTTCCCGTTGTTGGGGTGCTTTGCTTTGTTCTCTTCTGTTTGAGACAGAAAGCGCTGCAAACGGCCTCCAGCTCACCATCCCTAGCTTCTACCTCCCGAGGCCACACACCTCGCCCAGAGCACATACACCATGAAGCCACAGGTGCTGGCCCTGAACTCTGTGTAGACCAGGTTGGCCATGATCTCACAGATTCACCTGCCTCTGTCACCCAAGTGCTGGCATTAAAAGGCTTGGAATCCCTACCGCACAGCTGCGGCTTGTCCTGCTGCCATTCCTGGTCTCAGCAACGTCCAGGCCTGTTTCCCCACCCAAGAAGAAGGATAACGAACAGTTACTAGTCAGCTGTGGTGTCACACCCCTGGGACGAAGAGGCAGGTGAGCCTCTTACCTTGAGCCTCTGTGAGATCGAGGCCAACCTGGTCTACATAGAGAGTTCCAAACCAGCCAGGGTAACATACCTACATAGTAAGACCCTGTCTCAGAGGGGGTGGGGAAGGCCTGGAGAGCTGCCTCTGGTCAGGAGTGCTGGATGCTCTTGCAAAGGACCCAGGTTCAGTTCCCAGCACCCACATGGAAGTTAACACCCAGTTCCAGGAGATCTAAGTCCTCTTCTGACCTCTATGGGCATTGTATGTATGTGCTGCACTTACATACATGCAGGCAAAATATCCACATAATATAAAAAATGTTTTTTTCTAAAATAAAGTTGGAGCCGTAGGTCAGTGGTAGAGTGCTTTCCTGGCTCTGAAGCCCGGGGTTCCATTGCTAGTACGAAGAAAAAAGAAAAAGTACCTTCCTGTGTGGTGTACTTAGCTGGTAGTACAGAGAAAAGGTGTGTGCCCAGTATGCAATGTAAGATTTTATGAGTGTCACATCTGTTTTGGTTTTTTAATTTTTGTGTTTTGTTTTGTTTTTTGTTTTTGAGACAGGGTCCCCCTGTAGCCCCTTAAAACTTGCTATGTAGACCAGGCTGGCCTCAAACTCACGGAAATTGCCTGCCTCTGCCTCCCAAGTGCCAACACACCTGGCTTGTTTTGCTTTATGAAACAGGGCCTCCTGTAGCCCAGGATGGCTTCTAGCTGGCGGTGTGGCCAAGGATGACCTTAATCCTTGGTCCTTTTTCCTCCTCAGTGTTGGGTTAACAGATGTGCACTGCCGTATCTGGGGATCAAGCTGGCTGTCTCAGGAGTCCTAGGCTCTGTGCTCAGGCCACGCCCGTGTGCCCTGCTTTTGTTTCTGTTTTGTTGTTTTCCCCCAGAGTCATGCTGATAAAAAAACAAACAAACCCACAACTCTCATCTCAGAGGTTAGAGAGAGTTTATTCTGAAGCCAAAGAAAAGGTTTCCCTTCAGTGTATGAAGCCTGCAGAGATGAGGAGGGCACTGGATCCCTGGAGCTGGAGTTACAGTTGTTAGCCGCCATGTGGGTGCTGGGAACTGAACCCTGGTCCTCCGCAAGAGCAGCCAGTGCTGTTAACTGCTGAGCCATCTCTCCAGCACTCCAAAACACTTTTCAGATACATTTTATGGAAACATCTGATAGGTGGGTTACCCCACGGGGCATGGTGGGTAATCTGCTATAGGTGTTCAGAACTGTCTGATGACATCTTAGCCCTGTGGTTGGTGGAAGCGGATGGTCTATTATGGTAATACATCCCAATATAGCAATAAGTAAGCTAGGTCAGACACAGAGGTCACCAAGGAATGGTTGCTTAAGGGGCTAAAGATAGCCCAGGATAATTGTAACCATCTGGACCTGCAACATTCTACCCTTTCCACAGTCATTCTAGTTCTAACCAGTTGATGAATCTTGCAGAAGGTTTACTGTAAGGAGTAGGCATAGCCCAGGATGGTCTGGAACTCACTGTGTAGTTCAGAGTGGCTGCAGACCTGTTGCAGTGTTTCTGCTTCAGCTTCACCAGGGCTGATGTTACAGGCATGTTCCACGATGTCCCGCTACAAGGAAGGCCAGGTGTGGTGGTGCATCCCTTCAATCCCAGCGCTTGGGAGGCAGAGACAGGTGGATCTCTGTGAGGGCAAGGCCTGCCTGCTCTGCCCGGAGTGTTCTGGACCAGCTTAGGCAAACAGGGAGAATCTACATCATACCTCTTGCCCAACTCTGGCCTCTGCTCACCTACATGTGCACACAAAATTTCAAACATGAAAGAATTCTACAGAAATTGCTAAGATCCTCAGCAATGCCTTAATATGCTAGCACACTGACCATTAATATAGGTCAACATTTGTTTACAGCTCCTCTTGTTGGCCTTTTTTTTTTTTTTTGTCTTTTTGAGACAGGGTCTCCCTATAGCCCCAGCTGGCCTGGAACTCACTCTGTAGACCAGGCTGGCCTTGAACTCACAGAGATCCGCCTGGCTCTGCCTCCCAGGTGCTGGGATTAAAGTCGGGCACCACCATGCCTGGCTTGTTTGTCCTTTGAAGCATGGTTTCCCCATTTTGCCCAAACTGGCACCAAAGTCCTAGATGAAAGGAAGCCCTTTGTTTCAGCCTCCTCAGTAATGGTAGGTGTGTCCCATTGCCCTGGGCCCTTCTTTGTACACATGCGTGAAGGCAGAGCACAGCCTTGGACTCCATCCTCACATGCTGTCTACTTTCTTTTTTTTTTTTCTTCCTCCTTTTCTTGGTCTTTTTGAGAAAGGGTCTCACTGTATCCCCAGCTGGCCTGGAGTTCACTATGTAGACCAGGCTGGCCTTGAACTCACAGAGATCCTCCTGACTGCCTCTGAGTGCTGGGATAAGAGGGGCACACCACCGCACTCCGCCTGTCCACTTTCTTTTTAAGGATGGTGTCTGCCCATTGGCTTTGAATTTACCAGGTAGTCCAGGCTGACCGTGGTCTGCCAGCCTCAGGGATTGGCCTGTCTCTCCCTCCCCAATGCTGGGATTACAAGTGTGCACCACTGCGCCTGTTTGTTGAGACATGGTCTCCCTGTAGCTGCAGCTGGCCTAGAACTCCCTATGTAGACCATGCTGGCTTCAAACTCACAGAGATCTCCCTACCTCTGTCTCCAGAGTGCTGGGCTTAAAGGCATGCACCACCACACTACTTTCCTTTAAAAAAAAAAAAAATTCTTGGCCAGGCATGGTGGCTTGTGCGTTTAATCCCAGCACTCCAGAGGTAGAGGTAGGAGGATCTCTGTGAGTTCAAGGCCAGCCTGGTCTACAGCTGGAGCTACAGGGAGACCCTGACTCAAAAATACAAACAAAAAACAAACAGACAAACAAAAAAACAACTTTTGAACATGAATGTAATTGCCAGCACATATGTAAATGTACCCATGTCATGCAGTGTCCATGGAGGTCAGAAGAGGATGTTAAATTCCTCTGGAACTGGAGTTATACAGATGGCTGCTATTAGCCACCATGTGGCTTCTGGAACACGAACCTGAGTCCTCACAAGAGCAGCTCTTAACTGCTGAGCCATCTCTCCAAGTCCATCTTTCTTTTTTTATTTTTATTTTTTTTGCTTTTTTTAAAAATTATTTTCTTTTTATTTATTGTGTATGAATGTACTGTCTGCGCGTAGGTTGGTGCACCTGTGTCCTGCAGTGCTGCGGAGGTCAGAAGAGGATGTCAGATTCCCCTGGAACTGGAGTTAAAGATGGTTCTTATCCGCCATGTGGGTGCTGGGACTTGAACCCGGGTCCTCTGCAAGAGCAGTTGGTGCTCTTAACCGATGAGCTATCTCTCCAGCCCCCCATGTTTTTTAAGATTTACTTTTTTTTAAAATAGAGCCTGAATATGTGTAAGCACACTGTGTGTCTGGTGCCCAGGGTGGCCAGAAAAGGGCAATGCATTACACACTGTTGTTAGCTGCCTTGTGAGTGCTGGGAACTGAATCAGTGCTCTTAACCATTGGGCGCCCCCCTTCCTTTTAAAGGTATAATTCACTGAAGTACAATAGTTCTTAAGAAATTTTACAAATCAGGCTGGAGAGAGAGCTCCCAGGTTAAGAGTGCTTGCTACACAATCACAGGAGTACCCACATGACAAGCTGAGGGGCCTGAATGCTCTTGTGTCTCATTGCAAGGAACCCTTGCCCTCGTGTAGCCTGTGGTGCAGAGGCATGTGTATACACACACAATGCCCAGGTGCACAGGCATATGTACACACACACACACAATGCCCGGGTGCCAGCTCTGCAGCCCTGAACACTCCTGTTTGTGTGGACCTCTCACTGGATCTGGAACTTGCTCTTCTCCAGCAACCAGCTGGCCAGTGCCTGTCCTGGGTCCTCCTGTCACCACTAGTCCTAGCTTTTTTTTTTTTTAATTTCTTTTTTGGTCTTTTTGAGACAGGGTCTCCCTGTAGCCCCAGCTGTCCTGGAACTCACTCTGTAGACCAGGCTGGCCTTGAACTCACAGAGATCCGCCTGCCTCTGCCTCCCGCCCAGCTTTTTTTTTTTTTGACTAGTGGGTGCCAGGGATCCGAGCTCCAGCCTTCACGGCTGTGCATCGAGCACTTTACACACCAAGCCACCTGCCCAACCTTGTTTTGCTTTATGGTTTGGGAAGAGGATTTTTTTTTCCCTTTTTTGAGATTGGTCTGCAACTAGTACAGTTGAAGATGCCCTTGAACTTCTGATCCTTCTGCCTCCGCCTTCTGAGTGCTGGGTGACAAGCGTGGGCCTCTGTGTCCTGCTCCATTGGAGGTAGAATTTTGGTATGTGAGCCATGCCAGCCTTGAACTCTCAGTCTTTTTTTTGTCTTTTTGAGACAGGGTCTCCCTGTAGCTCCAGCTGTCCTGGAATTCACTCTGTAGACCAGGCTGGCCTTGAACTCACAAAGATCCGCCTCCCTCTGCCTCCCAAGTGCTAGGATTAAAGGCGTGTGCCACCATGCCCGGCCTGAACTCTCAGTCATTTTGCCTCAACATTTCAAGTTCTGAGATTGTAGGTATGAGTGCTGGGGTTTCAGGTGCACAACCCTCAGCAGCTGCACCGAGTGCGTGTCAGCATGTTTGGTGTCTTCCTCAGCCCCATGCTGTCTGTTCTTTGAGGCTGGGTCTCACTGAACCTGCAGTTCATCAGTTGGCTAGACTGCGGCTAGGTAGCTCAGTTCCCGACTGCGTACAGAATCCCAGCACTTGAAAATCATAGCAAGAAGATTGCCGTGGGTTTCAGGCTAACCTGGGCTACATGGCAAAACCCTATCTCAGAAAAAATGGTGGGGGAAGAGACAAGATTAACAAAGATTGCTGAGTGTGGTAACACATGTCCTTATTCCCAGGACTTGGGAGGTAGAGGCAGGAGAACATCTGAGATGGAGGGAGGAGAGCATCTGAGATGGAGGGAGGAGAGCATCTGAGATGGAGACAGGAGAGCATCTGAGATGGAGGGAGGAGAGCATCTGAGATGGAGGGAGGAGAGCATCTGAGATGGAGACAGGAGAGCATCTGAGATGGAGGGAGGAGAGCATCTGAGATGGAGGGAGGAGAGCATCTGAGATGGAGGGAGGAGAGCATCTGAGATGGAGGGAGGAGAGCATCTGAGATGGAGGGAGGAGAGCATCTGAGATGGAGGGAGGAGAGCATCTGAGATGGAGGGAGGAGAGCATCTGAGATGGAGGGAGGAGAGCATCTGAGATGGAGGGAGGAGAGCATCTGAGATGGAGGGAGGAGAGCATCTGAGATGGAGGGAGGAGAGCATCTGAGATGGAGGGAGGAGAGCATCTGAGATGGAGGGAGGAGAGCATCTGAGATGGAGGGAGGAGAGCATCTGAGATGGAGGGAGGAGAGCATCTGAGATGGAGGGAGGAGAGCATCTGAGATGGAGGGAGGAGAGCATCTGAGATGGAGGGAGGAGAGCATCTGAGATGGAGGGAGGAGAGCATCTGAGATGGAGGGAGGAGAGCATCTGAGATGGAGGGAGGAGAGCATCTGAGATGGAGGGAGGAGAGCATCTGAGATGGAGGGAGGAGAGCATCTGAGATGGAGGGAGGAGAGCATCTGAGATGGAGGGAGGAGAGCATCTGAGATGGAGGGAGGAGAGCATCTGAGATGGAGGGAGGAGAGCATCTGAGATGGAGGGAGGAGAGCATCTGAGATGGAGGGAGGAGAGCATCTGAGATGGAGGGAGGAGAGCATCTGAGATGGAGGGAGGAGAGCATCTGAGATGGAGGGAGGAGAGCATCTGAGATGGAGGGAGGAGAGCATCTGAGATGGAGGGAGGAGAGCATCTGAGATGGAGGGAGGAGAGCATCTGAGATGGAGGGAGGAGAGCATCTGAGATGGAGGGAGGAGAGCATCTGAGATGGAGGGAGGAGAGCATCTGAGATGGAGGGAGGAGAGCATCTGAGATGGAGGGAGGAGAGCATCTGAGATGGAGGGAGGAGAGCATCTGAGATGGAGGGAGGAGAGCATCTGAGATGGAGGCAGGAGAGCATCTGAGATGGAGGCAGGAGAGCATCTGAGATGGAGGGAGGAGAGCATCTGAGATGGAGGGAGGAGAGCATCTGAGATGGAGGGAGGAGAGCATCTGAGATGGAGGAGGAGAGCATCTGAGATGGAGGAGGAGAGCATCTGAGATGGAGACAGGAGAGCATCTGAGATGGAGGGAGGAGAGCATCTGAGATGGAGGGAGGAGAGCATTTAAAATTTAAAAAGTAAAAAAAATTAAAAAAAAATATATATAATGTTTTACTGTGCATGAATGTACTGTCTGCATGCAGGTTGGTGCACCCCTGTCGTGCAGTGCCTCGGAGGTGGTCAGAAGAGGGTGTTGGATTCCTCTGGAACTTGAGTCAAAGACAGTTCTTAGGCGCCATGTGGTGCTGGGAATCGAGCCTGGGTCCTCTGCAAGAGCAGTTGGTGCTCTTAAGTGCTAGGCCATCTCTCCAGCCCCTTATTAAGTTTTTTTTTTTTTTTTTTGGTCTTTTGAAGACAGAGTCTCCATGTAGCCCTAGCTGGCCTAGAACTCACTCTGTAGACCAGGCTGGCCTTGAACTCACAAAGATCCGCCTGCCTCTGCCTCCTGAGTGCTAGGATTAAAGGCATGAGAGCTGGTTCAGGTCAGGAGCACTGGCTGCTCTTGCAGAGGACTCAGGTTTGGTTCCCAGCACCCACATGGCAGCTAACAACCCTCTTTGACTCCTGTTCCAGGGGATCCAGCACTCTCTTCTGACCTGTGGGCACTGCACACACAGGTGGACTTAGATATAGGCAGACAAAACTGTTATACACATACTTTTTATTTTTTTATTTTTTTATTTTTGAGATAGGGTTTCTCTTTAGTCTCAGCTATCCTGGAATTCCCTATGCAGACCAGGCTGGCCTTGAACTCAGAGATCTGCCTGCCTCTGATTCCAGAGTGCTGGGATCAAAGTGTGCGCCCCCAAGCATGGCCCCAATATAAAAAAAAAATTTATGTGAATGAGCCTGCATTGTAGGGAGGTGCACCCATGTCATTACAGTGCCCACGGAAGTCAGAGAGGGTGTCAGATCCCCTAGAACCGGAGTTATGGTCGGGTGTTAGCTGCCGTATGGGTGCTGGGAATCGAACTTGGGTCCTCTGCCAGTGTTCTTAACCGCTGAGTGGCCTCTGCAGCTCCTCTCAACCATATTTCCAAGGCTGGAGCTCTGGAACTTTCTGCTGTAGCTTCCCAGGTGTGGCCCCCATGCCCTGCAGAGAGAGCTGTTCTTGCTCCTGGGAAGGGCAGGAAGCTGGCAGGGGCAGAGCACCCAGGGGACCCTGGGACCCATGCTGAGGGAGGCAGGTGTGTGACCAGTGAGGTGGGTTCCTGTACTCTCATCCCCATCTCTGGTTCTTGCAGATGCGGCCGAAGGTGATGTGGCACCTCCTGCGCCGATACATGGCGTCGCGGCTGCATTCCTTGCGCATGGGTGGCTACCTTTTCTCAGGGTCGCAGGCCCCGCAGCTGTCCCCTGCTTTGATGCGGGCTCTGGGTCAGAAGTGCCCGAACCTGAGGCGCCTGTGCCTGCACGTGGCAGACCTCAGCACGGTCCCCATTACCAGCCTGCCCTGCACGCTGCGGACCCTGGAGCTGCACAGCTGTGAGATCTCCATGGCCTGGTTGCTGAAGGAGCAGGACCCCACGGTGCTGCCCCTGCTCGAGTGCATCGTGTTGGACCGTGTGCCTGCCTTCCGCGACGAGCACCTGCAGGGCCTCACGCGATTCCGGGCCCTGCGCTCGCTCGTGCTGGGTGGCACCTACCGTGTCACCGAGACGGGCCTGGATGCCAGCCTGCAGGAGCTGAGCTACCTGCAGCGGCTGGAGGTGCTGGGCTGTACCCTGTCAGCCGACAGCACCCTGCTCGCCATCAGCCGCCATCTGCGAAAAGTGCGCAAGGTCCGCCTGACCGTTGGGGGCCTGTCGGCCCAGGGCCTGGTTTTCCTGGAGGGCATGCCAGCCCTGGAGAGCCTCTGCCTCCAGGGGCCCCTCATCACCCCAGACATGCCCACCCCAGCTCAGATCGTGAAGTCCTGCCTCACCATGCCCAAGCTCCGAGTGCTGGAGGTGCAGGGGCTGGGCTGGGAGGGCCAGGAGGCCGAGAAGGTTCTGTGCAGGGGCCTGGCCCACTGCATGGTCATAGTCAGGGCCTGCCCCAAAGAGTCCATGGACTGGTGGATGTGAGCCCCAGCCCCTCAGTCAGAGCTAGCTCTCCACAGCCAGTCAGCACGCAAGTTCAGCAGGTACAAGGGGACTGAAGATTTCAAAGAGGACGTCCAGAGCTGGGACTCTCCTCTGGGACTCTCCGCTGGGTGACTTCGGTGCTATCTGTCCTTCAGCTTCCCGAGGTCCTGCTGTCCGTCTAGGAGTAGCCACCACAGCTACCTCAGGAGTCGTGTGCAAAGCCTTATTCTCCGTTCTGTAGTACAGGGGTTGAGCCCATGGCGTGGGCAAGGTAGACAAGCACCTCTGCCTCCCAGCCAGCCCCGAGCCCTGCAAAGCCTTAACTCTAACAGACCCCTGAGGTCACCCCAGGGACAGGTGCAGGTAGATGGGGTTCTGAGTCCTTACATGGCCTGGAAGGAGTTCTCTCTGCATGTGCACACAGCATCTGTCTACATGCCTCACTATGAGGGCAGGAAAGTCCCTCCGAGTTTCCCAGGCGTTCTGCTCTCGGATTGTTTGCTGGGTTTGCAGTCTGCCCCTTTTAGGTTTTCTACAGCATTATGTTTTGCTATTAAAAAAAAAATCAATGATTTTCAAAAATACATTCCATTTATTCATTTTTCTAGTGTTTCACCAGCTTCTGTGGTTTCATGGGCACCTTGTTTATGTTTGTTTTGTTTTGTTTATTTTTTGAAGCAAGGTCTCACTATGTAGCCACAGGTGGCCTGGAACTCACTATGTAGACTTGGCTGTCCTGGATCTCAGATCTACCTGCATCTGCCTCATGAGTGCTGGAATTAAATGTGTGTGCTGCCATACCTGGCCTTATTTATTTATTATTTATCTTATTTAGAGCCAAGGTCTCATGCAGCCCAGGCTGGCTTCAAAGTAGCAAAGGAAGACCTTGAACTCCTAGTTCTGGCTCCACTTACCCAGTACTGGGATTACTAACTTACTCTGCCACACCGAGTTCTTGAGCCCAGGGCTGCTTGCCAGGCCGGCCCCTTAGAGGCACTTATCTAGGTACTAGTTTGTACTAGGACTGCACCGTACAAGGCCCTGCAGCTCTGAGAGGTGGGAAGCAGGGATGAACAGGTGAGTGCACCTCTGGGCCCAAGGTCCCCGTGCAGGCCTCAATGTCCTGGTGTAGCTGGTGCAGGCCAGTGATTCCCAGCATGCAGGAGTCAAGGTAGGCCTCTCACTTGTAAGTCAGCCTGTGCTGCACAGCAAGACCCCATCTCTAAAGCAGAAACATCCTTAGAATCATTTTGGTGCCCCTGGGGTAAGCCAGAGTGTGAGACAGGGTAGACACTAGGTGTAGAGGGCAGGGTGGGCCCCACAGAAATCTAAGGTGCAGAGAAGCAAGTTGTGAGGACAGCTGGGGACCCCACGGGAATGCAGACCTTGAGCTGGGGGCTGGGGGTGGGGGTGGGCCAATGGCGAAGCCCTTGTGTAGCGTGTGCAAGGCTCTGGGTTCCAGCTCTAGCATTTATGAGCATGAGATGGCTCAGTGGGTAAAGGACCTTGCTGTTAAGGCTCATGTCCTGAGTTTGCTCCTCCAGACCAACATGGTGGAAGGAGAGGACTGACTCCTGAAAGCTGCCCTCTGCAGACCACACATGTACTGTGACACACACACACGCACACACACACACACACACACGCACACAAGACCCAGAGATGGGAATAAACTTGGCATTTTCCAGAAGTAAGATCTCAATGGCAGAGTGAACAGCACAGAAAAAAATGTCAAGAAGGAGGTAATGGGGCCCCAGTAGGCAGGGACCTGGTGTGGGATGTTTGGGGCTCAGTTGTCCTGACTCATCTTCCTGTCTTTGCAGTTGGAACGGCTTGATCATGCAGCTGCCAGACGTTGGGTGATGCTGAAGTGATGCTTTGATCTGAGCTTAGGAGCAAGGGCTGTGGCTGAGCCCCACGTGTGGGCTCAACACCTGGCCTGGCCTGCCCTGGGCACAGCAGGGAGGGGGGGGGAGGCCTGTGCTGGAGGCACTTGGCTCCTCCTTCCAAGCTCAGCCATGGTGGAGGAGTTGTGCATGTTTCTTTCCTGTTTTAGCCATGTAAGATACAGTAGAAAGTCCTTTGTGAGGGCCTAGGAAATGGCTCATAGGAGTTCAAGGGCAGCCTGGTCTGGATATCGAGTTCTAGGCTAACTGGGGCTACAGGGAGACCCTGCCTGTCTCAAAAAGACCCAAAGCATTTTTTTTTTCAATTACCTATTTTAGTTGGAGAATGGGCAGTACACTGTGGCCACAGGCAACTTGATGGCCAGGGGATGACTTGAAGGAGTCTATTCTTCCACTATGTGGGTTCCAGGGATCAAACTCATCATCAGGCTTGACTACAAAGGCACCCTTATCCAGTAAGCCGTCACTGATCTGGGTTCAACACTGGAGTGGTCTAGAATCCCTGGAGTTGGTTAGCCTGTGCCACTCCTCTGACTTCACACTTCTGATACTTTCTGGCCTGCCTGACTGGCTTAAACCGGTCCAGACACTGACCACTGAGGCCAGTCCTCTCTTGGCTCACGGCCTTTATTCTTGCTGGATTTTTTTCCTTGCTGTAGAGGTTCACCGACTTTCTCTGAACTTTCCTGAGCATTTGCTGGATGTGAAATGGAAAGGTCAGTGGAGTTGGGTAGAATCAGGAGACACAGCTCTAAGCTGCCAAGGAGATCTTCACAGAGACCTACACTCAAGTGAAGTCAAGGAGCCAATTTCTTTTTTTTTTTTATTAAAGGTTTTTATTTTTTATTTATTTATTTATTTTTTTTTTTTTTTTTATTTTATTTATTTCGGTATGTATATCAATGTACTGTCTGCATGCAGGTCTGTGCACCCATGTCGTGCAATGCCGCGGAGGTCAGAAGAGGGTCTCGGATTCCCCTGGAACTGGAGTTCTCCTGGAACTGGAGTTTCAGACGGCTCTCGGCCGCCATGTGGGTGCTGGGGATCGAACCCGGGTCCTCTGCAAGAGTGGTCGGCGCTCTTAACCGCTAGGCCATCTCTCCAGCCCCTATTTTTTATTTTTTTATTAATTTTATTTATTTCTGTATGTGTGAATGTACTGTCTGCGTGCAAGTTTGTGCACCCGTGTCGTGCATGCCGCGGAGGTCAGAAGAGGGCGTCGGATTCCCCTGGAACTGGAGTTCTCCTGGAATTGGAGTTTCAGACGGTTCTCAGCCGCCATGTGGGTGCTGGGGATTGAACCCGGGTCCTCTGCAAGAGCGGTCGGCGCTCTTAACCGCTAGGCCATCTCTCCAGCCCCCAAGGAGCCAATTTCAATTAGGCCTGGAGAGCTGCTTCAATGATTAAGAGCACTGGCTACTCTTGCAGAGGACTGGGTTCAGTTTCCTGTTCCCACGTGGCAGCTAACAACCATCTGTAATTTGTTCCAAGGATCTGACACCCTCTTCTAACCTCCTCAGGCATTGTACAAGATGGGTGAACTTCAGTACATACAGGCAAAATACTCATAAAATAAACGTAAATGAATAACTCAGGCAGGTAATCTCCTTCGATGGATAAAGGTGCTTGACTCCAGCTTGAAGATCTGAGTTCAATCCTGGAGACCCACACAGTGGAAGGAAAGAACAGATTCCTGAAAATTGTTCTCTGACTTCCACATGTGAGCACACACACAGAAAATAAATAAAATGTAATAAAAATTTAAAACAGATGAAACTGGTGGCACACACCTTTAATCCCATCACTCAGGAGGCAGAGGCAGAGGCAGAGGCAGGCAGATCTCTATGAGTTCAAGGCCAGCCTGGTTTACATAGTGAGTTCCAGGACAGCTGGAGCTACAGAGAGACCCTGTCTTAAAAGCATACACACACACACAAAGTTAAAAGTGTGGGAAATATTTGCTGGTTATCTAAGTTAGCTGGATATTTTGATTTGTATCAGAGAGTGGCCATCTCTCAAACTCCCCCACACTAATTCATTGGGAAATGAAAGGAAAAATGAAAGGTAATATAAACTGTTAAGACAAAGGTAGTTTGGGGCTGGAGAGATGGCTCAGCTGTTAAGAGCACCGACTGCTCTTGCAGAGGACCCGGGTTCAATTCCCAGCACCCACATGTTGGCTAAGAACCATCTTTACAGTTCCAGAGGTATCTGATGCCCTCTTCTGACCTCCACAGCGTTGCATGACACGGGTGCACCAACCTACATGCAGACAGTACATTCATACACATAAAAATAATAAAAGTAATTTAAGAACAAAACTAAAATCTTTGCAAGCGCTTTTGTGGGCCTGGTGGCACAAGCTGCCACTGCTCAGGAGGCCTAGGCAGGAAGGTGAGTCAGTTCTGGGCCACGCTGAGCTACCTACAGATTAGTGCATCTCTCAACCCTCATCACAAAAGCAGCTTTTTGGAGAAGGAAGGTGATTGATACAGAGACCACAACTGGCCAGCACACAGAATTTGTAGAATGCTCGTCTCTAAATGAGACACCTGGATCCCAAACTGCTCCCAAGGCCCGGGCTGGGGGACGTGGGCGGTAGGAGTGTGGGGGCCAGAGCAGTGACTGACAGGTACAACGAAACAGTACCTTCCAGACGCGTCAGAGCAGTGACTGACAGGTACAACGAAACAGTACCTTCCAGACGCGTCAGAGCAGTGACTGACAGGTACAATGAAACAGTACCTGCCAGACGCGTCAGAACCATTGCACACACGAGATCCAGTGTGGACTGGGGGCTCGTGAAGCCCCACCCCTCACTGAAGAACTACTGGAGGCTGTTGGTTGCTGGGGCGGGGGCAGTGTTCTTCAGAGATGGGGGGTCTGAAGTTACCCCAGCTTCCTGTGGATAGTACAGCCATGTACACACAGGCAGTGCTAAATGGACTTGGGGGTAAAAACAAGCACATTCCGTTGCAAGGGAAAAGCAATGGCCACAGGGCTGGGCATGGAAGACTGGAGGAGAGGACAGGGCTGGGCATGGAGGTCTGGAGGAGAGGACAGGGCTGGGCATGGAGGACTGGAGGAGAGGACAGGGTGGGTTTGCAGCACAGCATGTGCCTGTGTGGAATTCTCAGTAAAAAGGAAAATGAGAGGCCCCTATACACACACAAGTTTTAAAGTCCAAACCTAATTTTTTCGTTTTTATTTTATGTGGTACAAGTGTATTGCCTGCATATAGCAAAGTGCACCTGTGTTGTGCAGTGCCCACGGAGGTCCGAAAAGGGAGTCCGACCCTGGAACTGGAGTTACAGACACGTTCGCCAGTATGTGGGTCCTGAGAATAGAACCTGGGTCCTCTGCAAGAGCAGTCAGTGCTCTTTTTTTTTTCTTTTTACTTTTTTTCGAGAAAGGGTCTCCCTGTAGCCCCAGCTGTCCTGGAACTCACTCTATAGATCAGGGTGGCCTTGAACTCACAAAGATCTGCCTGCCTCTGCCTCCTGAGTGCTAGGATTAAAGGCGTGCGCCACCACGCCTGGCTGCAATCAGTGCTCTTAACCCCTGAGCCATCCTCCACCTCCACAGGAGCAGTCAGTGCTCCTAACCCCTGAGCCATCCTCCAGCCGCCAGGAGAAGTCAGTGCTCTTAACCCCTGAGCCATCCTCCAGCCCCACAGGAGCAGTCAAGTGCTCTTAACCCCTGAGCCATCCTCCAGCCCCACAGGAGCAGTCAGTGCTCTTAACCCCTGAGCCATCCTCCAGCCCCACAGGAGCAGTGAGTGCTCTTAACCCCTGAGCCATCCTCCAGCCCCACAGGAGCAGTGAGTGCTCTTAACCCCTGAGCCATCCTCCACCTCCACAGGAGCAGTCAGTGCTCTTAACCCCTGAGCCATCCTCCACCTCCACAGGAGCAGTCAGTGCTCTTAACCCCTGAGCCATCCTCCACCTCCACAGGAGCAGTCAGTGCTCCTAACCCCTGAGCCATCCTCCACCTCCACAGGAGCAGTCAGTGCTCCTAACCCCTGAGCCATCCTCCACCTCCACAGGAGCAGTCAGTGCTCCTAACCCCTGAGCCATCCTCCAGCCCCCAAGAGCAGTCAGTGCTCTTAACCCCTGAGCCATCCTCCACCTCCACAGGAGCAGTCAGTGCTCTTAACCCCTGAGCCATCCTCCACCTCCACAGGAGCAGTCAGTGCTCCTAACCCCTGAGCCATCCTCCACCTCCACAGGAGCAGTCAGTGCTCCTAACCCCTGAGCCATCCTCCACCTCCACAGGAGCAGTCAGTGCTCTTAACCCCTGAGCCATCCTCCACCTCCACAGGAGCAGTCAGTGCTCTTAACCCCTGAGCCATCCTCCACCTCCACAGGAGCAGTCAGTGCTCCTAACCCCTGAGCCATCCTCCACCTCCACAGGAGCAGTCAGTGCTCCTAACCCCTGAGCCATCCTCCACCTCCACAGGAGCAGTCAGTGCTCTTAACCCCTGAGCCATCCTCCACCTCCACAGGAGCAGTCAGTGCTCTTAACCCCTGAGCCATCCTCCACCTCCACAGGAGCAGTCAGTGCTCTTAACCCCTGAGCCATCCTCCACCTCCACAGGAGCAGTCAGTGCTCTTAACCCCTGAGCCATCCTCCACCTCCACAGGAGCAGTCAGTGCTCTTAACCCCTGAGCCATCCTCCACCTCCACAGGAGCAGTCAGTGCTCCTAACCCCTGAGCCATCCTCCACCTCCACAGGAGCAGTCAGTGCTCTTAACCCCTGAGCCATCCTCCACCTCCACAGGAGCAGTCAGTGCTCTTAACCCCTGAGCCATCCTCCACCTCCACAGGAGCAGTCAGTGCTCCTAACCCCTGAGCCATCCTCCACCTCCACAGGAGCAGTCAGTGCTCTTAACCCCTGAGCCATCCTCCACCTCCACAGGAGCAGTCAGTGCTCTTAACCCCTGAGCCATCCTCCACCTCCACAGGAGCAGTCAGTGCTCTTAACCCCTGAGCCATCCTCCACCTCCACAGGAGCAGTCAGTGCTCTTAACCCCTGAGCCATCCTCCACCTCCACAGGAGCAGTCAGTGCTCCTAACCCCTGAGCCATCCTCCACCTCCACAGGAGCAGTCAGTGCTCCTAACCCCTGAGCCATCCTCCACCTCCACAGGAGCAGTCAGTGCTCCTAACCCCTGAGCCATCCTCCACCTCCACAGGAGCAGTCAGTGCTCTTAACCCCTGAGCCATCCTCCACCTCCACAGGAGCAGTCAGTGCTCTTAACCCCTGAGCCATCCTCCACCTCCACAGGAGCAGTCAGTGCTCTTAACCCCTGAGCCATCCTCCACCTCCACAGGAGCAGTCAGTGCTCTTAACCCCTGAGCCATCCTCCACCTCCACAGGAGCAGTCAGTGCTCCTAACCCCTGAGCCATCCTCCACCTCCACAGGAGCAGTCAGTGCTCCTAACCCCTGAGCCATCCTCCACCTCCACAGGAGCAGTCAGTGCTCCTAACCCCTGAGCCATCCTCCACCTCCACAGGAGCAGTCAGTGCTCTTAACCCCTGAGCCATCCTCCACCTCCACAGGAGCAGTCAGTGCTCTTAACCCCTGAGCCATCCTCCACCTCCACAGGAGCAGTCAGTGCTCTTAACCCCTGAGCCATCCTCCACCTCCACAGGAGCAGTCAGTGCTCTTAACCCCTGAGCCATCCTCCACCTCCACAGGAGCAGTCAGTGCTCCTAACCCCTGAGCCATCCTCCACCTCCACAGGAGCAGTCAGTGCTCCTAACCCCTGAGCCATCCTCCACCTCCACAGGAGCAGTCAGTGCTCCTAACCCCTGAGCCATCCTCCACCTCCACAGGAGCAGTCAGTGCTCTTAACCCCTGAGCCATCCTCCACCTCCACAGGAGCAGTCAGTGCTCTTAACCCCTGAGCCATCCTCCACCTCCACAGGAGCAGTCAGTGCTCTTAACCCCTGAGCCATCCTCCACCTCCACAGGAGCAGTCAGTGCTCTTAACCCCTGAGCCATCCTCCACCTCCACAGGAGCAGTCAGTGCTCCTAACCCCTGAGCCATCCTCCACCTCCACAGGAGCAGTCAGTGCTCCTAACCCCTGAGCCATCCTCCACCTCCACAGGAGCAGTCAGTGCTCCTAACCCCTGAGCCATCCTCCACCTCCACAGGAGCAGTCAGTGCTCTTAACCCCTGAGCCATCCTCCACCTCCACAGGAGCAGTCAGTGCTCTTAACCCCTGAGCCATCCTCCACCTCCACAGGAGCAGTCAGTGCTCTTAACCCCTGAGCCATCCTCCACCTCCACAGGAGCAGTCAGTGCTCTTAACCCCTGAGCCATCCTCCACCTCCACAGGAGCAGTCAGTGCTCCTAACCCCTGAGCCATCCTCCACCTCCACAGGAGCAGTCAGTGCTCCTAACCCCTGAGCCATCCTCCACCTCCACAGGAGCAGTCAGTGCTCCTAACCCCTGAGCCATCCTCCACCTCCACAGGAGCAGTCAGTGCTCCTAACCCCTGAGCCATCCTCCAGCCCCACAGGAGCAGTCAGTGCTCTTAACCCCTGAGCCATCCTCCACCTCCACAGGAGAAGTCAGTGCTCTTAACCCCTGAGCCATCCTCCAGCCCCACAGGAGCAGTCAGTGCTCTTAACCCCTGAGCCATCCTCCAGCCCCACAAAACCTAAATTTTCTAACACCGTTGACCACTATAATCCTTTTTTAAAAATTTTACTTATTATCTTTGGTATTTTATTTTTGTTTTTTCCATTTTTGAGACAGGGTATCCCTGTAGCCCCAGGTGTTCTTGAATTCGCTGTGTCAGCCAGGCTATCTTGGATCATGCCTGGACCCATTTTTATTTATTTATTTATTTATTTATTTATTTATTTATTTATTTATTCATTTATTCATTTATTCATTTATTCATTTATTTGATATGTGTGGGCTCTTACCCATCTCTTTTGCCCCTAATATTTGTTCTTTTTTGTTTTTTAATTAACAAGGTAATCAAGACTGTTTTCCATACATTTTACAGGAAAATGTCCAGCCACCAATATGTGCTGCTCCATTTTCTAACTCCTTTCTAATTACTACACTGAGAGATGAGGATAGTAAATCAAGCTTAAATATAAGAGACCCCAAACAAACAACAACAACCCAGCTTAGGACAGAAGTAGAACCTGTGCTGGCTACTTAGTAGCTCTAAATATTTGTTGAATGAATGACTATGTATAATGCTTTTTTTTTGCAACCATTAGAATAGCAAACTGGATCAATTACTTTTAGACAGGACATTATGTACTGGAGGCTGGCTTTAAACACACTATGTAGCCAGGGTGACCTTGAACTCCTGATCCTTCTGTCTCCTCCTAGTGCTGGGGATGGGAGCATGGGCCAATGCACCCAGTTCACGTGCAGCTGGACTTCATTCAGAGCTTTCTGCGTGCCAGCCAGCCAGTACACCAATTGAGCCATATTGCCAGCCATCAGGTTTTTAATTTTTGTATGTGTATGAATGTACTGTCTGCATGCTGGTCTGTGCACCTGTGTCATGCAATGCCGCAGGAGGTCAGAAGAGGGCGTTGGATTCCCCTGGAACTGGAGTTTTCCTGGAATTGGAGTTACAGATGGTTCTCAGCCACCATGTGGGTGCTGGGGATCGAACCCGGGTCCTCTGTAAGAGCAGTTGGTGCTCTCAACCACTAGGCCATCTCTCCAGCCCCAGCCATCAGGTTTTTTTTTTTTTTAAGCATATTTACTTTGTTTTGTAGCAGTATAAAAGTTTATTCACCATATTCAGAATATGTCCCCATAAAATGCATATGTAGATTAAAAGTGTCATCTGATGAACATTTTTTCAATTACAGAAGATTCTAAATTCATTGGGATGACGGCTGTCTGCCTCGAAATAGTTATACATCCAGGGTCTGCTTTAATGCAAAATTACTTATTTGGGGGGTTATCGTCTAGTATTTGACCAAGGCAAAGGTAACAAGTTAATACTACTTAAAGATATACAGTCTTACTGTATAAATCAGCTTACTACAGATGTTTTGTTTTCATTATTTGTAGAACTGGAATGCCATTTAGATAGCTTTTAACTGGGAGACAATCGTAAAATTAATTTTATTTTGGTCTTTTTGAGACAGAGTCTTCCTTTAATCCCAGCTGGCCTGAAACTTGCTCTGTAGACCAGGCTGGCCTTGAACTCACAGAGATCTGCCTGCCTCTGCCTCCTGAGTGCTGGGATTAAAGGTGTGTGCCACCACACCCGGCCGAAATTACTTATCTTTGATAGTATACTGGATCTTCTAATTACATTAGGACATGAATGGTATGAAATATTGTCATAATACACCTCAGAGAAGACAATGAGGCCATACTGTAATGATTCACCGAGACTGTACTCAGGAGACATTTGCTAAATAAAGGAATTATTATCTATTCCCTCCAATTCTCCAGTATAATGTTCTGCCCTCAGTAAAGGTTCAGTGAACACCTGTTGACCACACTGACTAGGCAAAGGGTGAGAAGAGATGGGTCCTCTCAGGTAGATGCCAAGTGTGAGTGAGTTAACCTGGGAAGAGTGGTTAAAGGTGTAAACTGCATATGGCACATGGGTAAATAAACTTAGATGCCCACAGAGCGAATTTCTTTGTTGTTTGTCCTAAAATGCTTAATTTCAAACTTGAAGGGACTCCAGTTACCTCTGTGTCATCTTTTCAGAGCAGAGTCAAACGCTCGTACAGCTCTCATGCTGCAGCGCCCTCCTCCGACCCTGGGTTGCTCGATGCCCCTCTTTGGTTCTTTTCTCCTTTCAGGTCTTCCCTGGAGTTACTGAGCAGACCGCACTGGGCACGCATTCCGGGTCTTCCCTGGAGTTACTGAGCAGACCGCACTGGGCACGCATTCCGGGTCTTCCCTGGAGTTACTGAGCAGACCGCACTGGGCACGCATTCCGGGTCTTCCCCGGAGTTACTGAGCAGACTGCACTGGGCACGCATTCCAGGTCTTCCCTGGAGTTACTGAGCAGACCGCACTGGGCACGCATTCCAGGTCTTTCCTGGAGTTACTGAGCAGACCTGCACGACACAGGTGCGCTTAAACTCAGACAGGTAATACACTCACACACACACAATTAAAACTTACTCAATTTAGGGGACGTGGACTTTTTGGTTGCTTACAGCCAGTTGTCCACAATAGATAGAACTGCCATAAGCATACTCATATGTGTGATTCACTATAAAATGCACTTGATGGCCTGACAAGATGTTCGTGCAAGTAAAGGCCTGTGTCTTGAATCCTGAAGATCTGATTTGGATCTTTGGGACCTGCATAGCTGAGGGAGAGAAGTGACTCCTCAAAGTTGTCTTCTGACCTGACATGTACACTGCGGAGCACCCCACACATTTGTGTACAAACACACACACACAGATATTAAGTAACTCTAAAAAAACTAAATGCACTTGATGGAGGTGGAGTTGGATTGTGCTGTATGTTTGTGCATTTTTTTCCTGAGAAGTCGTTTTCTCAGAGGGAGTTGGGTTGAGGCAGGGCTTCGTTGTACCCTAGGCTGTCCCAACAGTCCCCCCAGACCCCCTCATGGGTTAGCCTCTTGAGTAGCAGGACCACAGTTGTGGCCATCACACCCAGCTTATTCCAAGTAATTATGTTTCTTTTCTTTGTTTCAGTTTTTTTTTAATGCAACAATTTTTTTTTAATTTTATGTGTACGAGTGTACTGTCTGCATGTAAGTAGGCACACCCATGTCATGCAATGCTGTGGAGGTCAGAAGAGGGTGTCAGATTCCCCTGGAACTGGAGTTAAAGACGGTCCCCAGCCACCATGTGGGTGCTGGGAATTGAACCCTGGTCCTCTGCAAGAGCAGTCAGTACTCTTAACTGCTGAGCCATCTATCCAGCCCCTGTTCCAGTTTTTTGATAATGGTCTCACTGTGTAGCCCTGGGTGGCCAGGAACTCACTATGTACACCAGCCTGGTCTTGACCTCACAGAGATTAGCTTGCCTCTGACTCCTGAGTGCCGGGCAGACATGCACCACTACATCCAGCTATTTTGTAGTTATGAAACAGAATCTTGAGGCTAGAGAGGTGGCTCAGGTGATAAGAGCACTTGTTTCTCTTCCAGAGGACCTCGGTTTGATTCCCACTACACAAGTGGTGGGTCTGTCACCCTCTTCCAGCCTTTGTGGGCACTAAACAGTAAATATAGTAAATGCACCAGCAATCAGAGCATTATACAAGATTTTAAATAATGGAATCTCAATGAGGCTTTAATTTGTGCTTTGCTGATTATTAAGGAAAATGGGTGTTTTTCCAGGATCTCCAACCACCTCCACCCCTCCATCACCCCGCCAGGTACTCCACCCCTCCATCACCCCACCCAGGTGCTCCACCCCTCCATCACCTCGCCCAGGTCCTCCATCCCCTCCATCACCCTGCTAGGTGCTCCATCCCTCCATCACCCCGCCCAGGTCCTCCAACCCTCCATCACCCCACTTGGTGCTCCACCCCTCCATCACCCCACCCAGGTGCTCCACCCCTCCATCACCCCGCTAGGTGCTCCACCCCTCCATCACCCGGCTAAGTGCTCCACCCCTCCATCACCCCACTAGGTGCTCCACCCCTCCATCACCCCGCTAGGTGCTCCACCCCTCCATCACCCCGCCCAGGTCCTCCAACCCCTCCATCACCCCGCTAGGTGCTCCACCCCTCCATCACCCCGCTAGGTGCTCCACCTCTCCATCACCCTGCTAGGTGCTCCACCCCTCCATCACCCCACTAGGTGCTCCACCCTCCATCACCCCGCCCAGGTCCTCCAACCCCTCCATTACCCCGCCCAGGTGC